>BCLF01000070.1:427940-464778 GCA_001602275.1 Zoysia japonica | reverse complement strand
CCTCCTCGGAGGAAGAGCTCAGACCCTCGAAAGGGTCCGATTCTTCGGCAGCGACGCCGACAGCCACCTCCGCCAAGGCGACTGTGCCTTGGCTCGCCGACGAGCTTCCCTCGGCCTTCGAGCCACGAGGCGACCTCGCCGCCGGCTTCGCGGGCGAGACGGCGGTTCCCGCGCCCCTGGACAAGTAGTCCAGGAAGCCCGCCTTCGCTTTCCGCTTCCTGCCAGTCCTCCTTGGCTTCGGCGCCGTCATGGGGTTGAGCTCGGCCCTCCGCTGAGTCGGCATCGCAGCGGAGCTGGTCCCGGCCCCGCTGGCGATCACGGCGACCGGCGGACCCTAAATGGCGCTGAAATCAGCCTCCTACGACCACATACTACGACCAAAACAAAAAACCTGCACTTACCAGCTGGCGATGGTCCCTGTCGAGGGGACGCGGCCCCCGATTAAGGCCGTCCTCGGCATCTTTGAAGACGGCCGAGGTCCGGGCCAGGACTCCCTTGTCGGAGAGAGGCCGGCCACGGACTTCGCAGATCGCGTCGTCCGGCCCCTCGTACTCCCCGATGCTGTGCACCCGACGGCGCAACAGCATGATCCGTCGGCGCATGGCGACGCCGAAAACCATCGTCCCGGTCAGTCCTTGGTCCCGGAGGCGCCGAATGGCCTCTAGGTGAGGTCGGATCGTCTCGACCTCGGCTGCCGAAAGCTTTGACTTCTAAGACCCCGTCGCTCGGGGCACCGCATCTTCGAAGGCCGGGAGCTAAGAGTCGGCGTTGTCGATGTAGAACCACGACCTCCGCCAGCCCTTTAGCGTGGTCTTCAGGTCAACCTCGATGTACTCCTGGGACTCCTGAGCCCGGATCATGATGCTCACGCCGTCGACGCGCCTGCCGACCCCCGTCTCCTTCGACGTCTGGAGACTGGCGAGGAAGAAGTACCTCCACAGCAAGAGGCTCGGCCGGATCCTTAGATACGCTTCGCAAAGCGTGACAAAAACGGCGGCATGGAGAACCCCGTTCGGCGCTAGCTGGTGGAGCCAGACGCCGTACTGGTTGAGGACCCCGCGGAAGAAGTTGGAGACGGGCAGCCCCAGCCCGCGCTCGTGGTATGCCAGGAAGCGGACGATCTTCCCTGGCGGCGGCGCGGGCACGGCATGGCCATAGCCGGCCACCCAACCCGCCAACTCCTTCGACGGGATCATCCCAACGGTGGTCCACCTCTCGAGTAGAGCGTCGTCGACGCACGAAGCCTCCCACTCTGACATTTTGCAGATGGCGGCGACGGAAACGCAAACGGCGACGATCGCCGGGCCCAGCGGTGCTACGAGGGAAAGCAGAGCGAACGAGCTCCTACGCAAAGGGCGAAAACGAAGCGAGAAAGCCGGATGGAAACGCGAAGTTACCGCGCTCTCCCTTTAAAAGGGCCCGAGCAATTAATGCGCCCCCCACGATCGGCCGAGGGGTACCTGCTCGGTTGTAGGGTCGCGACCCGAGGCGCACCCCGGCCATCCGTCCGTGACCCGCTGACGAGCGGGCCCGGGCCGCACCTTGCCGCCTCCGCCGTGGACAGGACGGTAACAATTACTCCGACGAGACGGTTGCCAGAGCACGTCTGGCAGGCGACGTGACGCGGGCGTGCGAACCGCCGCACCCACGACACCATCCGATCGAACTCAAATCAACCGCTCGGATCGACCGGCGGTTCAAATTCTCGGACGGTCCGATTTCCCTCCGCGTGGAGGCGCGGAGGCCGTCCGATCCCCGTAACCATAACGGCGGGTTCGAACGAGGGGAGGCAACCGAACGAAGCCCCCCACGATCGGCTGACCGACAGCCGGGACCACCGGGCCAAATAAAACATTCGGGCGCTGATCATGGCCGACCCTAGGCGCGATGCTGATTATGGTCAGGAACCGCATCGAACCGGTCCGACCTAGGCGTCTTCCCGAATGAAAGACCGAGAGCGACCTCGGCCCGACCCCGAAGGTCGGAACGATGCGTGCACGCAGAACGAAACCACTAACGATTGGCTGACCGACAGCCGAGGCCCTCGAGCCAATCCGAACGATCGTGCGCTGATCATGGCCCGGGCCTAAGCGCAACGATGATCATGGGCAAGGACCGCGTCGAAACCGGCCCTTCCTAGCCTTTTTATCAAATGAAAAAACCGAGACCGAGCTCGACCCGAGCTCGACCATCGGCGTGATGCGCAGTCGGTTCCCCAGATCGCCTCTTAGGCACGAGGGCAGAGCCAGCGAAACGATTCCGATCAACCATCGACGAATGATGGTCCGCGCGACGTTTCAGCCCACGACCGACCCTCCGGAATCGCTCGAGGGCTCGGGGGCTACGCCCTACGGGCGCGCTCGCGCGCACCCTTAGGAGCACCACAATCCTCAGGAACGACCGGCCCGACGCTGCCTCAACCAGAGATCTCAAACGGCGTCAGGCTCTGGGGCTACTGTCGGGATCACGTACCCTGGGTACCTAACAGATCGCACTCCGACGCGTAAAGGTCGGGGGTCGGGCGACACGGGTTCCGACCCCCTCCCCGGCGGCGACCTACGGCGGATGTCTCCGCGTAAGGGCGCAAAGACCCCGGCCTCCGGAGATCGAGCCCCGAGGAACGACCCCTAGGAAGGTAGGTACCGCGTTATGGTACATTTACTCTGATGACCAGCTGCCATCCGTCCCGACGGGACGGGACGAGATTCACCACGGCAACACTCCAGCAGAAAGCTGCGACGGCTGCCAGACACGACGGGACAGCACTATAGCTGGCACAGTGGCGCCGGACGAGCATCACTGTACCCGCCGCTGCGCACGATGCGACGGGTCATGACCACGCCTGGACGGAACGAAATGATGACGACAACGACGGGAGGGCCCACCTGTCGGCGAGACGGCAGGATCGTGTAGGGCCCATTACCTGTAACCCCAGGGCCCCCTCCTATATAAAGGGAGGCCCGAGAAACGATAGAGAAAAACGGCCGAACATCACCACAAGCAACAGCCACAAACACACGAAAGATAAATACGAGCTCCATTAGAACCCGGGGATCCTTGCACGCTTTCGAGCAAGCACCCCCATCCACCCACGTTTTGGGTCCTCCCGCGAAGAGAGGATCCCGTCTTGTAACATTGTCCTCGAGATAATCCGCTCCATGGACGTAGGGTATTACACCGTTCGGGGTGGCCCGAATCAGGTAAAAAATCCCCCCGAGTCTTCCTCAGACTGGGCCCTTCAGAGTCCGAAGGCACACCACCCCCACGATCGTATATTAACTGTGTCGGTGATCAGAACGCCGACACCTCTGTCCAGGGCCTTGCTCTCCTCTTGTATTACTTCCAACGTCACTTGCTTGGTCTGCCCCACCAACCCTTGTTGCCCATGGCCCATGAAACAGTTAACTCTATCATATCCCTAACAATCCTGCCCAAGAATAAATGATGCGCGTCAACAAATAAAATTAGCTCTCGAGGAAAATAACAAATATCCTGTTCAATTTTTGGAATGAACATTCTAATGATAAATGAAACGTACATACCATGAAATCCACGGTGCCTCCCCGTCCCGTCTTGAGTTATTAACAATGATCCAGGTCCAGGCTGCATGCCGGTGAACGACCTGATGTGTTCACCCTGCCCTTCTTTTGCACTACAGTTTTCAAGAAAGTAAAAAAAAAGGCATAATGATCTCAATGGGGCACAAAAGGCAAAATTATTTTTTCTAGTGGCCAAGAAGGGATTGAGATTATTTCCAATGGCTCAAAAGGAAATGACCTACATTAGCCTCAATCCGTGACTCTGATGCACATTCTGATTTACTTCCGTTGACCATGGTATATTGCTGTGTGGTCTCCAAATCTACATTGTCTATATGTTCCTCTTTATATATATAAACCCAGTTTTCCTAGGGCTCACAAGTGCTATCATGCTTTGGGAAAATTATTCATATGCGTAAAATTATTAGTTGTATTTCAAATATCACAAATGATAAAGTAAATTATAACAAAATATATTATATTTATCATAATTTTTTTAATACAGTGAAGATCAAAGTTGATGTTAGAAGTCAACAGTGTCAATATCTTAAAACAGGAGGAGTAGTTCATGAAGCTTTAGGATTCACTCATAATGCTGTGTGGTTCCACCACCATAGATTCAAATTTTTGTGAGCGCAACAACATTTTTGTGGCGTTGAGATCCACTCATGAAATTAATTGTTTCATGGAGGTATGATTTTGCCCTCGTGAAATTGTTTTCTCGTGAGGGTATAGGACCTCCTTCACGTCATCTGGTAGTGAAAAGTTAGTATAGGTTTGAATACAAAACTGCTTTCGCGATTTTTACAGGCTAGTTGCCTCATGTTTATTAATTACAAGAGAGAATTTAGTCAAGATACATGACCGGGTGATCAGTTAACTTCACTGCTCAATCTTGCTTATTAGAATATACCAAAAACAGAGAGGTAGTTCGAGTGTAGGCACAAATGGTTAGCATTTAATTACAATGAAAAAGTTGGCTAACCCTAATTAATTAATTGATAGTTCAGGTTATTTAACAAATTACATGCATGCATATCCAAATGCGTGGCAATGAGAAAACATTGCCTCGAATCACACTGCATCTCCAGGAACAACGTCCTTGGTCCACACATCGTTTTATTGATCATGATGTTTTATAATTTATTCAAAAAGTTTAAGATAGATCCATACAAGCGGCAGGGTGTTATAGCACCAAAGTTCAGAGAGAAATTAATGTTACATCCAAAAATGGCATTATTATCTTTTTGCTTTAGTATTTATTTGCATATGATGAAAAGTTCATCACCAAAATACTTTGATTGCCTCAACAAAAGTTTATGTCTTCAGGAATCAGAAGTGATGAATGTATTGTTATACGAACCTTCAAGCTTTAACATTTCTGGTAACATATACACTGAGAATATTACAAGAGCATTTCTCACTAACTTGAAAAATGTTACTACTGGCTGGGTGTGACACACCTGGCAGCTGTCCATCATTCCGTGCAATTGGAGCACACACTTTGGTGTGGAAAAATCAATCAGGCAGTGTTGCACTGCCACAAAATGGATGTTTCTGGTGTGTCTGCTTAAATCAATGGCCGAGATGGAATTCATATATTACCTCTTAGGAGGTGAACCAACATCACTTTGTCTACATTAGAAGCGATCTTCTACAATTTAGCGGATTGACATTGAGCCCTTCCTGATGTCAGTTTGGTTATAAGAAAAACAGGAAGGACTAAGCAGTATTATAGACACATTTATGTGTCATCTAACATTTACTGGTTCACACTTAATTAGTCTGCGAATATGGAGAGTCAATTCGAACATTGTAATGCGAAACCCCCCTTCAATTCGTCCCAAGGCTTTTCCTTCTTTCTTTCAAGCTGCTAAATGTTCTGTGAAAAAAACTACAAGACGACTGTCTGTAATTTCTATCTGGGATGCTGCTGAATACAAAGGGTAAGAAGCTAATAAAAAGCTAATGCGTGTCTCAATCCCATCCATCCTGCTTCTCGTGCCACTGGACCAAGCTAGGCAATACGATGTCTGCATATCATAAGGCGTGGCATCGAGAAAGCGGTGTCTCGAATCACACTGCATCTCGAGGAGCACTGTCCTTGGTCCATACATGTGTCGGTCATCATATCAGATGTTTTATGATTTATTTCATGAAGTTTACAGCTACACATAATGTATAGTGGTCCAGTTCAGTCCTGTTTTATTACGTAGCTGATTCCACAATTGAATATCGTGAATCGGGGCTGTTAATACTAGTGCTTCCTCCCACTAAATATACTACTAGCATTTTTGAAGCAGTGTAACCAAGGCTCTGTTTGTTTCTCCATTAGATTATATAGTTTAGATTATAATCTTAATTTTTTATAATCTGAATTATAATTTAAATATTACAATCTAGATTATAATCTGCACTTGTTTGTTTGGCAACTCAGCTTATTTTTAGGGTTAGTGGATTTTTTGAAGACTATAATCTCAAATAAGCACCTAATAATCAGCTTATTAGATTATAATAATTCAAACTTGAGATTAAAATAATCTAGTAATAAGCTGTTCTGTTTGTTTACCTCTTAAATTATAATCTCTGCATTATATGATTTAGTAGATTATAATCTCAAACAAACAGGTCTAAATAAGGATAGAAACAAAATGAATTGCTACGGATAAAGAGCCATTACCACACTGGTCCGTGAGGGATTCAGGTTTGGAGCGACATGGAACTGTTAGGAGTTTCAGTTGATTGTGGCATGGGCCCGCAAAGAGATTGAATTGGTGGCAGCACCATTTAGAGAAGGAAACAATATGTGTAGACATAAATGAGCTAGCTACTTACGGAAATTTCATTTTTAAGACCAGTATTAAGCAACTGGAAGACTTACAATACTAGCATTGCATGTATGGATGGGTTGGGCTATATGAGAAATAATTTTCATTACTGTTTTGAATTCTTTTCAAAACCTGTAATAATTTTTCCCCACTGTTATTATCTCCCTTGTGGATTTCTGTCTCATGATTCGCCGTATATACTCAAAGGAATGGTTTTCTCGCTTGGAATTATCTGCTCGTCATACAACATGAGCGATGATATATCACGAATGCATATAAAGAGATCATATCCTGCCTAGCCCAATGTCCTTGATCCAGTTATGCTTTCATGCACGCAAGCCCAATTGCACTTAATAACTATGAAAGACTACTGGATCGAGGACAAAAAAAACTCTTCGGAACACCACCAATATAATAAAATTCCTTAAGCCTCTTAGTCTAGTAAGTGCCTTTTGGCAGAGTTCTCAGCTCTTGATTCTTAATCAGAATCTGAGAAACTCTGCCAAACGCTGTTTTAAAAAAAAATGATTCTGATTCTGTGAAGTGATTCTCTGAAATAAACTAACAGCTTGAAAGTTGAAATAAGCAGCTTCTCTTTATTCTGTGAAGTAATTCTCTGTTTTAATTTTAAAAGTTTATCATAAAAAATTAAAAATAATCACTTTCAACCATGAAATCAATTCACAAAAGAATACAGTCACATGGTGCCCTTGAGACTAGCTTTTTAGTGTTCAACTGCTCGTAAAATAGTTCTATTGCCAGGCAACATACCAAGGAGGTCGAGTCCATCATTAGAGTGTTGCTTGTTGGGAGAACATACTGACATCTCTCTCATTTCCATTTTATATACTGTTGATGCCACGTATAAGTATGTATTAAGATACATCTCTCTGCAATTCGCATAGCTAGCCGAAGGTAGGATATTCATCTCTTCTGCGCCTGCCTCTGAGGACACTGCAAGAAATCAATGAATTAGCCACAATACCTTTAGTTACCAATTAGTTTTGGTTTCCAAATAGTTACTTTTAGTAACTAATGTCTCATGTGCTTGGTTACAAAAAATCTGATGAAAAATCTGTCTACTTTGAATTATAAAATTACTATTAGTGACCACATATTTAGCTTAACCTGGTGACTAAACATACTGTGGGCTGTAGTGACCAGGCCCAATAGCTTCAAGTGCGGACATGAGTTATCCTATCCACATCGATACGGCAGTACAGCAGAGGAGAGCAGCGCAGCGGCGCTGGCCAGACTGGGCACAGCGGCGGCCGCCAGACTAGGAGCAGTGGCGTGGGCCAGAGCGGGTGCGGCGTGGCGATGCCCGGAGCAGATCACTCACAGGGAGGCGGCTGGAGCAGTCGGCGCGGAGCCACGACCTGAGCAGAGCGGGTGCGACGAAGCAGGGAATGCCTGGGGCGACAAGCTGAGAAGCAGCGCGGCGAGCGGCTCTGCCGGCGTAGTGGGCGGGTCAGAGCGGCGTGGCAGCTAGGAGGCGCAGCGCGATGGCCTCGAGCAGCAGCGCTGGGAATAGGGAAAGAGCAGCACGGGGCAACGGCTCACCGTAGCTGTTCCAAGTACGAATTCCTTCTTCTCTTTTTCCCTTCAAAATTTCTCATAGTGATTTGTTTGATTTGCTAATCTGGTGCATTTCTGATTCTATTTGACTCCACGATTTTGCATAGAAATTAAATCTGTTATTCATGTGAGAAATTCTGTTAGGTTTTAGTTGCAATTTGTGAGGACTGATTGTTGTGCCTTGCAACTTTGTGAAAATTTAGTGTTACTCCAGAATTGACCTCACATGCCCCTTGTTTTATGTAGGTTAATTCAGAGATATTGCTTTGATTGTATATATTATGAAACAAGTTGCTTAGTTTATAAATTAGCTAGCTAACACAAAGGGTTACTCGCAGGAGTAAAACAGAGTAAGGACAAAAGTTGGTTGAAGTGGTTTGATAGGTTTACAAGCAGGAGTAAAATAGAGTATGGACTCCAGCATCGACGCCAAGGACATGCAGCTCGTCGGCCAGGCATACCAGTTCCTATCTGATCTAGGGGATCTCACCAGCTTTGGCAAGTACAAGAACATCGGAGAGTTGGGATGCAGTTGAAATCCTCACAATTCGAACTGGCGTGAAGTTCAGTTCAGTTCAGTTTGCTCATCGCCATTTGCTTTGTTTTATTGGTGTATGGTATATGTTGAGTGCTGATTTGATTGTTTCACTGAAGGAACTGCTTCAGGATTTTAAGTTGGCTTTAGTGTTTATCACCTAAGGGATGTCGTCCCATTCAGATCGTGCTTTTAGAAATACAGTTTACTCATTTCTCCAGATGAGCTGCTGGAGCGGTGTCAGAAGATCAAGGTGAGAACTGCTGCTTCAGTATTCATATTCATGGCATTCCTCTTTATATTCAGGATTTAACGGATCAGCCAATTCAACTTAGCTTTACCTGAATTGTATCTTCAAGCAGAGGAGATAGGTGCTGATGTTGTCTTGTAACTTTTCTCTTGCTTTTTATAGATTCTTTGAAGTCAATTTGGTTCTTAGCCAGGTCGGACTGTTCCACTTTAATCACTATCTTGTACAAATAGGAACATGCAATTTTGATTTCGCATAAATTTTACCTACTAGTGATTCACATCATATTTGTACTGAACTGAGACTTTTTCACTAATCATGTGTTCATATTATCAGTTTTTGTATGTGTTCCACTTTTGTACAGTGAGTGCCATGCAGAAAAAGTGCCAAACATCATATACCAATGTTCTGTAGACTATTTCTTGTTGTAATATTGAACACAAAAATATTGTTACTATAATTATGGTCATGCTAAAACACACCGGATTCTGTTCTGCATTGTTTTTAGGTGAAGCAGCAACATCACCTGGTGTTCTATACAATGAATATACTGGCCTGAGAATCTGGTATGTATTAATAGTAGTTCATTAACATTTTGCATGAATTTGGCAGTCTCTCGCATAGCTTTGGTCAAGTCTGATAAAGCAAGAGGGGTGGAGGATGTTCACTTGATGCTCAGACTGATGGAATATCTGCGATGTTAATATTGTGAAACCACTTCTTTGCTACTTTGGGTGGGTAGTGGATACCTTCGGCTCATCAAGAAACTTGACAGAGCGACCTAATAAAATTTTTATATGTTTCTGGTGTGCAGGTGTCTGAAGCAAGGCTAATCTCTGCTGGAGCAAATTAACACATAGATAATCAAGCAAACCAAAGTTATGGTATGCAAATTTAGTGGAAGAAAGTAACATATTTGCTTAGACTCGGTTGCCTTTGTTAGCTTATTTGTATATCATCTTTTTTTTAATAGGTGTTCCATGTTTGTAGCTGTTACACTTTTCCAATGTTAATGGTGCTAACTGCTATTCAATCTTTATTCTCCATAACTTTCATGGTCTCTTGACTTTTGAGCAATGTATTTGAAAAGTGATGGCATGTCTTTTGTGGGTAAGAAAATAGCAGCCTGGATTCTTTAAGATATTTTGGTTGTTTCACTTTATCCCCATGTCCACTGATTTTTCCAGTGGTTCTCAGCCAAAATAACCTTACTCCATTTTACCATTAACCATCTAAGAATAAAAAACACATGGTATTTTAAACAAGTCACCTTTGGAGACCGACAAATATTTAAGGAGCCTACGAAATAAATCTTCCTTGTTGTGCAGGTCAGGACTGAAGACTTAAATCTCTTCCACTACTCAAAGATTTGAGCATGGACTATCCTCAAAGCATATTTGTTGATTACTATCCTCAAGCATCAGCTTTTTCTTTTTCAAATCATTATGATTACTGTAACTCTTTCATCTTAATTGTGTGATAGATGAGCGATATTTGTGAAGTTTGATGTTTTGCTTGTTCAGTCAATTTTTGTAAATTGTGTAATTGGAACAATGTGGTCTTATGTAGTATATCAATCATTACTAGTACCTCTTTTAGACACCAATGTTTTTAACTTGATGGTTACTAGAGAGCTTCGGTCATGAAGAAATGATTAGTGGCTGCGTCTTATTAGCAACCAAGGTATATTTGGTTACTATAAACCTATAGTGACCAACAAGGATTGGTTACTAATACATCACATATAGTCACCAAAAACAATTGGTTGCTAATGGGTAGAAGCTTTAGTCACCAAGGTTTGAGAATATTGGTGGCTAAATACATGTACTGACAAGGCTATGGCTACCACAATGCGACCAAGGTATATTTGTGCCTACAGATCAATAGTGACCAATTTAGAATATTTTGCAACCAAGAACATTGGTCACTAAAAGTCATTTTTCTTCTAGTGAGAAAGCAGATGCCACGCTAGAATACTGAGAACCTTGTAGCACAAACAGCTCGTCTTTGCTTTTGCCCACGCTGGTATATCTACAAGGCTAATTAACCTCCTTTAGGGTTCCATGCTGGCAGCTTACCCGACCATCCATGATAGAGGGAACAACTCTGGCTTTCTACCAGCCAACTTGTTCGGATCCATGACGGTGACTCCTGATGTCTTCCATACATAGTGACTGACCACATGACATAGATAGATACTTGATACTCTCAATGATCATTCATGCCTATAGATGAAGAGATTCCATAGAGCTCTCAATTCTTCTTTGCACACAGTACACTTCATGCTCTTTCTGAAGCACAGTTGTGTATATATAGCTATGAGTCTTATGACCTCTCCTCTTAATCGGGAGTGACGTGGTGGTTGGAGATGGGTAGTACATTATACTTCTTGGGAATGGTCACACAGGCATTAGAGAAGCCCATTCAATGTGCATCTGCAGTAGTCAACAGCAGGGCATGACCAACTCCTCTCTGTCTGACTCTGCCTCTGCGGCTCTATGCCTCTAGCAGCTCAGTTTACATTTCTTCATGGTTCACTTAATAAATTATACATATTGTCTTAAATGTTAAGAATTTAGAGATGGAGTTAGTATTATGCAATGTCTACAAAAAGTAGCAACCCCCTCACATGATTTAGAGAGACATGTTATCTTAGAGTTCATAAATTTTTTTATTTACTTGTCATCCTCATTTTTCAATTCATTTTTCTATATTTTTAATCCATCTATATCTCTTTTCTCATTTTCAATACATTTTAACTTTTCACTATCCTTAATTTTCACAAGTAAAAGAGGACAGAGAGAGTAGGTCTATAGTCTATAGAATTGATGCATTGGCGTGCCCTGGATTCCAGAAGCAGTTCCGTCATAGCCCATATCCATGAACCTGGATGGAGATGCGGGCAAAGTAGCAACGACAACACGTTAAAGTCATGGATTTCATAAAAAATCTTAGCTCTCGCACAAGCGGTTGGGCGTGGCTAAAGCATCAGGAACCCCGAGAACCTGTGCTACCCTTTTGTCCAGGATCCCATAGAAGATGCAGCCCTTTCGCTGACGATTTGTATCTTGTCTGCATTTGGCATCCTATTTGTTTTTCCTTGAGGTATCCAGAAATTCAACAGGAAGCATTTAACGCTACAAGTATTCAAATGGATTTTTTTTCTGATGCACTCCTACTCAAGAATAGTATGTACAATGCCAATGGAATCTGTTGGCTGGACCGTAGAACTCAGGAACAATATTCTAACAATGACAATATCCATCCAAGTCGTTGATTTCATAATTAAAAATCCGAGCTCTCGCACAACGTACTGGACATGGCAAAAGCTTCAGGAATCCCCAGCCATAAGACAACCATATCGGCAATCCGAAAGGCGTCAAAGGGCCGGTTTCCATCAATCACTTGACAGTATAGTGCTGTCAGATTACACGGGGCTTCACACTGCAAGAAGTAATGGAACTTTAAGTCATCATGTGCATCTGTTACGCTTTGTCAAGATATCACTGAAGAAACTGAACTTTCGCTACGACGCTATTGATTTGTATGTCAGCTGCACTCGGCTGAGCTCCGGTCTGTTTTTCCTTGTGATGGCCATGGCAAGCATTAGCGCAACACGACTGAAGGAACACCAAATGCAAACATGCCGAAAGTCTTAAATCATTTGAGTCGACAGGGCAAGGTCAATCAGCTGCATCCTTTTCAAGCACGCTGCAAGCTTGAGCTTTGACAGAAGAGATAGTTCACCATGGTGCAAAATTACTAGTCATGTTTTGGATAACATTAATAATAAGTTAAATTATAAACAAGTATATGATATTTATTATACTTTGAATAAAATATTCAAAGATAATGTTAGAGGTAATGACGATAACACAGCCAATAAATCTGCATGGCAAAAGGCAAGCCATGAGCTGTATCTCTAGTGATCGCTTAACAGTCATGGGTCATCTGACTCCAAAAAGATTTACACAGGAAGAGTGGAACATGTCGACACGCTCCATCCATGATCCATCCGAAGTTGAGAGTGGTAACGAGCAAGCATGAATGTTACACTTCTTGTCCATGATGTGGGCCGCGCCCAGCATCCGTGTGCGTTCGTACGCTTTCGGTACCGATGACTTTCTGATCTATGCACGTGCTCAAGTATGCCTCATACAATCACTGCTAACATCTGTGGTTCTAATGAACCGTACGAGACAGGCGACGAACCAAGAGCCAGCACTTTTCTCTCTTGTCATCCGGACGTACACAGAATGGACATTCAGCCAGTGACATAGACCACTAGCAATGGTACAGTTACGTTTGTAGCTATGTACTCTACCCTTGGAGCGGGCACAAGCCTGACTTTCCGACAATTTTCTACAGGCACTACCGCGTATTGATATGACACTATCATTAGCGTCGTATAAAAAGGGGTCGCAAATAATACATCAAAGATTGATATAATATAGCTGTTTCTGATGTATCCTAGTCAGAAACAGCTATTTAATCTACGTTTTTAATGTAAACACAGCGATGGACGTTGAAATATTGTTTCTGATGTAAACCATATCTTTAATATAGACACATCAGTGACAGCTATTGAAAAACTATTTTTGATATATTTATATTAAAAACAGCTGTTAAATCTGTATTTTTAATATGAATACATTAAAGACAGCTTTTAAACAGCCTTCTTTGATGTGTTTATTTTTAGAGATGCAGCTTTTAGACCCGTCCTGATGTTCCGACGGTATTTTGAAATATGATCGCACCCCTCCCCCAACCCTAGTCATTGTCATCGTCCTTGCGCCGTCCCTCCTTGTGCGTCGCCATTTCGTCCTCGATCCTCGCGGGCTCTGCTGGCGCCGCCCCTCCTCCACCACCTCCGGCCTCACGCCGCCACGTCGCGCGTCGCCGTCTCGTCCTCCTCGCCGGCGCCGCTGACCCCGCCCTCTCCTCCTCCACCTCCGGCCTCACGCTGCCCCTCCTCGCGCGTTGCTGTCTCGTCCTCCTCGCGGGCGCTGCTGGCCCCGCCCCCTCCTCCTCCACCTCCGGCCTCACGCCGCACCTCCTCAAGCGCGTTGCCGTCCCCGGCCCGCCCCCTCCTCCGGCGTCGCGCCCCCTCCTCCACCTCCAGGGGCCAGTGCGCGTGGTGTGCCTCGAGTGCGAGACGTCACAGGAGAGCTGCCGCGTCTACATCGTCGGCACTGCGCATCTGTCGCAGGTGAGCTGCTGTTGTCAGTACTTGGCAGATTTGCTGCCGGCACCAAAGTGCTCTCTTTTTTATTTTTTGATTTGTCAAACTATTTTTTCTAATTCTTTTGCATTTGTTTCTGGGGCATATGCAGGCAGTTTTCTTGGAGCTGTCTGAGCAGAGTCTCAATTTTGACTCCACAAAACCTTCAGGTATAGACAACACTATATTTCTGCATTTTCTTTCCTATCTTAATATAAGATGAATAGCAAACCATTTTGATTGCTGATATGAAGTTTTGTGAAAGAGTAATCTGGAATAATGCGGCCTATGGATGTTGATTCATCACTGTTTTGGAGGTTTATGTAGTTATTTGTAAGAAAATTTTAACCCTTTCTAACCACTGAAATCATGACCCCCCAATGGAATATTTCGGTAATAGTTGCTGTTAATTCGTGTTCACCTGTTAGGTTCTGCCAGGTTCCAACTATTGAATGAAATAATTGACATGTGGAAGAAAAAGAAGATGAACACTTTTGGGATTCTTTACAGCTGGCTTCTGGCAAAGGTATTGATGGATGCTTATAGTCACAGTTGGCTCTATTAAGTCGTTTCCATATTACTTGATGTAGCGAACGAGTCTCTAGTCGATTTGTTTAATTGGCACTAGTAAACCTCCTTGAGCCTCTACTTTATATTAATATTCTTTTGTCCTTGTTTTGTTGTCCAAGGTTGCTAGCTAGCTTGAAGTGTTGCCTGGAGCTGAGTTTCGGGTGGCATTCAAAGAAGCAATAAGTTACGGTGGCAAAGTTATTCTTGGAGATTGTCCTTTCTAGGTATGCAACCTACACTGGTCGTGATCCTATTAATAAACAATATCAACTTCTGCTCTGGTTTTTTCCATCCATGTGGCAGAAGCAAGCAGCGACATTTGATTATAATGCTGTTAGTCGAACTAAGTGGCATATATTCTGATATCAGTTTTTAATACCATGTGTTTATACTCATCTTTTGATGCTCTGAGAAACATAAACACTTTAACATGAACATTAAATATGCCTGCTTACATTCATGAAAAAAAACAGTTGCCACCATTCTGATATCCTTTTTATTTTGTGTTTGTTTTCAAGATCACTTTGAGGAGGACCTGGGGAATGATGTCATTGTGGCACAGGGCAAAATTTCTGTACCACATTCTCTTCCAGTCCATATTTTTACCAAGCATAGAGGAACTTAATAAGATGGTATGCTGTCCTAATGCTTCATACCATTTTATGGCTTGAAATACTCTCCGAGAACTGGGTAGCTTGTAGGATTGTGAAGATTAATCTTCTACAGTTTTTAGACTAGTATACAGAAAAGAAAACTTGAAGCCAGCCATGTTCAGACTGATGTTCTGGTTCGAACTTTTGTAGAGCACGTATAGGTTGCTGGCAGAACCAAACCAGCAGGGATTTATGTTGTGCAAGCTCAAGTGTATGAACAATTATGCAGTAGCATCTTCTCAAGTGTGTGAACCGAAGTTCTAAATATATAGAGTAGGTCATAGCACGTCTTTAGTGGAGTAAGCTCAAGTGTGTGAAGCAAAATTCTTAGTTTAAGAGTTCAACTATTGCACATAATGAACAATGGTGCAGCTTGTGATTTGTTCAGTTTTTGTAAAACAAAATTGTGATTTAGTCATTTGATGTCAGTATATAATGGAAAGTATTTTTTTAATTTTTGTATTTATTATTAGAGACGGGCTTTTAGAACCGCGTCTCTGATGACTTCACATCATAGATGGGCTTTCAAACACACGTCTCTAATGACTTCACATCAGAGATGTGCTTTTAAAACTGCGTCTTTAATGATCTCATATCAGAGACGGTTTTTGAAAACGCGTCTCTAATGACCTCATATTAGAGACAGGTTTTGGAACGCCTGTCTCTATATGCTCGTTTTACAGCCGTCTCTTATGAGTGACATCAGCGACGATATTTGCCTGTCTTTAATGACTCGACATCAGTGACGGTTTCTATCCCGTCTCTGACGTGAAAAAACACCCGTCTCTAATGACTCTTTATGTGGTAGGGTGTACAGCGGTTCTGGATATTCCAGATGTCTTCCATGTCTATTTTCTAATGTTTCACTGCTCACTGGATTTGGGCACTTCATTTCAACTCTCCCTCGGCGGAGCGGATTGATTCTGCCAAGATCCTTTGGAAGCATCTCTGTTTCGATGCTACTACATCCACTCAGTAAAGAGACGTGTGACAAGTTAGTTTTCAACTTCTCATACATATAGGTACGCAGCAACTACTTATTTCCCTATTCAGTAGCTTCCCTATTCAGTTGCTCACTGCTAGGCATAACTCTTTTATTACTTCACATAACTTACAAGCTTCATAAGTTTCAACTGTCTCTACTTGTTGCATGCAGTATATTACTGTGAGCATTCTGACATATTAGTTTACTTGCTGTTACAACGCTTGACGCCATTTTACCTTTTCATCTATAGAAAGGAAATGACTTTATCAAAAGACAAAACATAGCATTTTATACGAGAACACACTGCACTGTATATCCATTTGTCATAACAACAAATATCACTTTGCAGCATTTTTGAGAGCCAACCAATTAAATGACCAATAGCTTGTTTACCAAAGTGTTTAATGGTTTATCGGCAGAGGAGATTGAGGCTAGAGATTGCTATGAGGTGCCGTTTGGTAAATGGGATATGATGGATAGGTTTGAGAATGAGAAATGAATAAAAGGTTGAGATTTAATGAGATAAGTGAATGAATGATCCCAATCCTTGTATCTCGAATTCCAAACGCCACCTGAAGGTATATGCCCTGGAATAAAATGGAGCCCCAAGCGTGCTAATTTGGGGACAGACAGTGCCAACATCATCACGAAGCTGGACAGTCTGAACTGTTGATAGCCTTGGATTTGTAATTGCAGATATAGCTGAGAAAGTTGCATTACTATTGGAGATAGGAGCTGAAATTATTAAGAGAGGGTGGAATTATTTCTCACACGAGCTCGCACAATTAGCAAAGTGTACATACTGCAGCATGATATACTTGGGCTCCCATTTGTGTGCAGCACTTGTTACTGAAGAATGTATTCTGAATTATGAGTCATCAATAAAGCTCTCCGTGGTGCGCGACCAACCCTAGCGCCGCCACCCTATCCCCACCTCAACCCACCGCGCCCAGCCCGGTCTGAAGATTTTGGTGACCCGGTGCGAAACTATAAATTGAGACCCTCTCTATATAAAAATTTATAATAATTGTATCATTTATAAAAAAAATTATCAATTAATTTTTATATATTATCTTAAAGTAATCAATTTTATTCACCAATTTATTTTCTATTCATTACAAATAGGGATTACTGAAAATTAAATACGGAGAATCACAACATCGAAGAGCCAAAGAGCAAATAGTTAGCATACATGCCTTCTTGCTTATGCACTATATAAAAAATTTATCATATGTGATGAGTTTGTTCATCTTCTAAAGAATATGACTATAGGATATTATTTTACTTGTCTTTAACTGTTGTGTTGGACTAATTAGTTAAATAATATTGAGTAAATACATGTATACATTAATTGGAGAGGGGCCCCTTGAATTTTGGGGCCTGGAGCCGGTGCTTCACTTGCCCCCTCCCCTCAGGGCTGGGCCTAGTCGCACCACCGGCGGAGTGGGTCACCGGAACAGCCCGAGCGGCCCACCAGGATGGCGGCGGCGGAGCCTTTCCTCATCTCTAGGCCGTGTTCAGCGGCTGGAGGAGGAGGCGAGGCGCAACCGCCAGATCTGTCCTCGAGACTCGGCGCGGCAGCCGGATCTACAACGGGTGGCATTCAGAAGCAGCGTCGGCGTCGTGAGGCGGAGCACCTCAACGGCTCGGAGCATGATGGCCTGAGCTGTCGTTTGGAGCTGTAAGGCGCCAGATCCCGGCTCGCGGAGGCCGGATCTGGAAGGGGACGGCGCACGGTGATGGTGTGAGCAAGGCAATGGCAGGCTGGGCCTAGTATTGCTGGCCGCAAGCTTAGAGTACGTGGAGGGAGGTGGATCCGATCGTGCACTGGACCGTGCTGCTGCTGCTGTTGGTCGCGGTCGAGAAGTCGACGGAGCAGTGGGTTGGGGTCGTTTACCGATGCACTCCATTCGGTCGTTGGCGTGTTCTTCACGGCATCGCCATTGCTACTCCAGTATCGCGGCGGCGTGGTGGTCGTTGGTCGTGTCTTTGGTCCTAAATCTTTTCGCCATTTCGTCCTGCTCCATCTGGTCACCGGTGTTCTCCCTCACGACGTTGCCTTCGCGTTGCTCCAAGATGGCGGCAGGGTCATGGAAGGGCTGCGCTTGGTTGAGGCAAGGGATTGTAAGGGCCAGGCGAAAACCTTCTCTGGTGATGTGCCGGGACAACAGCGGTGACGTCTGCAGGCGTCGTTACCTTCTTGGAGACACTGTTGAGGTCCTCTCCCACCAACAAGAACAACACGGCATCTTGGTCGTTTGCGGTCCTCTCCCTCCGCTCCTTGGCGTGCCGGCTCGTTTGTTGTCTGTCTGTTAGGTTCTAGGTTGTTTGTCCGCTAAGTCTCTTGTTTTTGGTCGTGTCCGCTACAAGTGTCCAATGTAGCGTTTAGTCGTTTAAAGTCCTGGTGTGTGTAGCCATTTGGAGTCAAGCCAAGTTGACTTTGGTCGTGGGTTTGTTGTATGGTTCTATTCTGCTTCTCTCTTAATGCAAAACGTGCCATGCATGACCTTGAAAAAAAAATAAAGCTCTCTGTTCTATGTGAAAAAAGTATCGACACAACACATGTCCATGTGCAGCAGATCAAAATTGATGATATTGAAAGTTACTGTTTGGCAGAACCTAGACCCTCAAGCTCGGGAGGAACCTCATTGAGCAAGAAGTTTGTAAGATTAATTTAGACTCGGCAAGCCAACTAGACCGTCTTCATGCTCCACCAGGATGTGAGAAGAACATAAATTAGGGTTGGAGAGAGATAATGCAAGGGTTTGGAGATAAGAAGATACTATTTATGGAGTAAATATTAGGCCTTTTGTTTTGCGTACAACCTCTAGTTACATTATTAAATTATAATGATAAAAATCACGTAAAAGAATAGATGTGACAACTCCTTTTCAACCGGGCCATTGATTCTATCGTGCTGTGACCTGTCATGGTTGGCAATGATTGGCATGTATATAACCCCTAATCATTGGCACGCCTTCACCATTTCTTCTATATGAGATTCCTATGTAAGTCTCCAATAGCAAAATTAATTCTATTCAATTTCTTTCTTGTCCATGAGGGAAACAATGTCATTTGTGCTGGCCCCACAGGTCATCCTCAAATAGTAAATAAAATAGACTTCTCAAAGCCTCCTAGTACTTAGAAGTCGCGCGGCACCTTAGCCCAGATCAATGCTTGCTTCAAATTTTATACTTATTACCATATCTCCTTTTTATTGGATAGGAAACCATCATCTCAATCAACAACCCTGCCCAACTGCCGTCAGGCTGGTTCCATGATCTAAATTACTCGTTTAGTTTAGGTACGTAGGGAGATAGAAATCGTCTGAAAATACAGTTTTAGTGGTTCATTTATGCAGTTGTCGGTTATTGATGAAATGATGACTTACTACCTACTGAAACATAGAAATGCCAATGAACCTAGCGTCATGTCGACATCAATTGCGACTACAGCCTACAAAAGAGCTGCTAATATCCGATATATATAGCTTCCCAAGTTGTTGAGTTTCATATTTTAATTCTTCAACACGTTATCTTAATGTTTGTTTTAGCTCTCTTGTATCACCATGGAGAACAAACAAACCGGATTTGCTCCTAGCAGTTACATATCTACGTCCCACCATAGATAACAATCCTGACTTTCTGGCTGTGTTCTGCTGTAGAGCTGTGTTGGCTGTTCCAGATGTCTTCCACACCTATTTGCTCTATAGATCAGGGAAGCTCAGCGAGCTTCCTGCACGGCGGTGATATTTGTAAGGGCTACAGCAGCGAAGGCTAAGGGCCTCGCCTACAGAGCTTGCGAAGTAGCAGAGTTGTACACTAGAAGTACACGAATGACTTTTTAAGCCTGAATACCTCCCATTGGGGTATCTAAAGTTTCAGCGGCAGAAATTGTACACTAGAAGTACGCGAATGACTTTGCCGATGCACTGACGCGTAATCGTTCGTTTAACGCCTACTGATGAAAAAGCACAGATGAGATGCTTTGACTATTCTCTTTTTTTATTGTATACTCCTTACGTTTTTAAATTGATGTTGCCGTTGACTTTTACATCAATTTTGACTATTCGTCTTATTTAAAAAATTTGCTTAAATATGTAAAATCTAATGATAAATCAAATTACATCAAAATATATAAAATTTATTAAAATGTTTTAAATAAAACAAATGGTCAAAGTTGAATTTAAAAGTCAACGGCTACATCAATTAAAGAACAGAGAGAGTACTTGATTAAGATCCTGTTTGGATCTGGCTGGCCGTCATCTAATAATTAATTGACTAATTGTTAATCCATTGTTTGTTTGAAGCTAAAACTAATTGTTAGTCCATCCTGTAATGAAATGTCTGTTTCGCACCCGAGTAATTGTTAGTTTGTGTCTGTTTAGATCCATGACTAATTGTTAGTTCGTTTATTGTATTCTTGGTTGTGTCCTACAATTAGTTCACTACTCAAGAATCAGCATAAAATAGGTGATTATCAAATCCACAATTAACTTCATCATTCAGAAAGATCACAAGAACTGAATAACATATTACAGTAGTTACAATGGAAATTCTGTAAATTCCCAACTGCTATATATTCAACATGCACAAATCCTAATTCTTGAGTAGCGAACTGATTGTTGGACTGCTTCCTGTCATTGAGTTGTGGTGTTTCACTTCGCTTTAAGTAGTTTGGATCTTCGAAGATGAGGGCTTACGTTTCTATGATCTTCAACGATGAAGGCGCATCGCTGGTGACTCAAGTCAAGAAAATATGAGCTCGTTTTCAGGAAAGGATTCAATTTAGTTTAACTGAAGCATCTCCAACAATTAGTCCTTGATTTTTGGGTTGTCTCCGACTTGGAAAGATTTAAAAAAACAGTTAAGGGTATCGTTTCCAAATTGGCTTCTGGAAAAAATGTCGAGGGTATTTTAGACTTTTTACTGTATCCATGAATCGTTAGTCTCTATTAGTCCCCCACGATGGAATAATATGAAAACAATTATCCCATGGGTGAACTAAAATTAGTCTCCATATTAGTCTACCAATTTGGGGAGAAGATGACTAATTTTTAGTTAGCAAACAATTAATCGGACGGATCCAAATAGAGCCTAAGTTCACAGGTTTCGCCCTATTTTTCCTGAGGTGCTACAGCTAGAACTATCATACTAGTGCACTAAGATATTTATTCTGCTGCTAGGTTTATCCCTGTGGTCTTTGTGAACTTAGAGGTAAGGATAAAAAAATAATTTTCACTATGTCAATAAACTGTAAAACGAAAATGAAAAGCAATTCATCAGTTTTGTTGGAATCAACTGGCCCATCTAGATTTTTGTAAAATTCATCTCAAACTTCGTATGTTGTGGTGCATTAGACAACCATTTCCATTGTACTAGTTTCTAACCAAGAAATGGCTCAGATTATGGGAATACATGTGCTATCTCAAATGAGCACTCATGGTTTTTTAATGGAGCAAATATCCAGCCTTTTGCATTGTTTTGTGTGCAGCCCATGACTACAATACTACATTATGATGATGAGAGACTACAAAAAAGAATAATAAAAGATTACAACTCCTTTTAAATAGGGGCATCAGTTGTACTGTGCTTTAACCAGCCATGGTTGGCAAAGATTGACATGGCTATAACCTCTACTCGTTGGCACGCCTCGACTTCCATGTGAGATTTATTTTGTAATCGTATCGATAGTGAAATCAATTCTATTGCTCCTGTATCACATCCTTTTCGCAGAGGACAACAATGTCCTCTAGGACAGCGCCATGGCCCTCCTAGTTCACTTAAATAAAATAACAGACGGGAAAATAAGAAAGAAGTCACCTTAGCTCAGGTCAAGGCTTCCCACTTTTTTTACACATATTACCATTCCTCTTTTTATTTGATGGAAAAGCATCATCTCAGTCAGCTGCTAACCTGAACATGCCATTCATCTATCTGCCATAAGTGTTTTGGTTAAAACTTTAATGCCTTCTGGCTAATTCCCAGATGTAAATTACTAGTTTGGTTGAGGGAGATACAAATTAATTCAATACATACCCTAGATCTATACAGTTTCAGTGGTCATAAATGAAGATGCTGGCCGGTTGTTGATGAATCTGACGACTTACTACCTACTGAAATATAGAAATAATAATGAACCAGCATCATGTCTACAATTTTGACTACACCACACCGAAGAGCTGCGAATATTGATCAATTTTCCCATGTGTCTTGAGTTTCAGCTATTAAATCTTGGTTAAAGTCCAATTTAGTCAAGGATAGTAAAGAGGTGATACTCAATATAAAACGTTTTGTTATACATAAATAAATACAGATGCATAATTTTCATAGGCATATATGTGGAGCCATGTTTCTTTTACCTCATCGAGTTCAGACTAGTCCGCGATTACTAATACTAGATCATCGAGCTCTTAAGTCAAAGTAGCTAGCCTCGTCAGACATTGACTGATGCTCGGTCACAATAGTCAGCACATGAATAACGAATGGCTTGGGCAGACATAAAATATTTCCATAGTCAAATCCAGTGATGACATGCAGCGCATATCACCTCCGGATTTATAAATGCAATTAATTAGTAGAACAATATTTTATCCAGCCGGGCTTTGGAGGATAGAAGTGTGAATGCGGATATAAAACATCTGCTGATTAATTCAAGGAAGCAAGGGATTATATTACATGTCGTTTCTTCTTTGACGATTTATCGTCCAGCTTTGAATCAAGAGCGCGCCAACTGCCAAGCCTTGTGTAATGTGTTCTTTGAAAGAGAAAGGGAGAAAATTCCTGTGCGACTATAAATATATCAGAAGACTAGTTTTAATGACTAGTTTTAATGACAAGCAGATTTGCAAAAAGAAGTCTGGACTGATTGCAACCGTATGCGAGGTCACAGATGAGGGAAGAGTCGCAGGAGACACTAAATCGCCATGTAAAATCTTGCAATGGCATATTTATGCCGTGAGGTCAGAGAAGACTGTCGCTTATATATATGCATGCCGTGATCACTGCCATGCCTCCTGAATTGAATAAATTGGTGCCGAAACTGTAAGGAGTTTAGACACTGAAATGTATTTACATGCAATTCCTTATTTTAAGTGAACATCTGTACCGCCGTCACTACGAGAAAATAAATTGACCAAGTAATTTGATTACTTAAAAATTGACAAGTAGTGACCAAGATTTAGTTTTTATTGTATATATATATTTTTAGTGACTAAGGTACATGCTCATTAGTTAATAAATTCATTTAGTTACCAAAGCTTCCCTAGTTGTTATTTAGTTTTAGTGACCAACATGCCTAATTGTTGGTTACTATATACATATAGTGACAAGATTTTAATGACCAAAATACGACCAAAGTTTTTTTGACAAAATAATTATAGTGACTAATATTACATATATAGTGACCAAATATTTTGGTGACTAGGTAGTGCGTCTTTTGCTGCTGCCACTTATCTGTCTAAGCTTCTGATAGTATATAATCAAGCATGCTGTTACAAGCTGAAGGGTCATAGCAATTAAAACACAGAGTAATTAATATGGGGTTTTTTCAATGAAGGTGAAGAATAGTAAGACCTTTTCTTTTTTATATACTCCCTCCGTTCTTAAAATGACGTCGCTGTTGACTTTAAACTTCAACTTTGACCAGTCGTCTTATTCAAAAAATTAGTTCAAATGTGTAAAATTTTGAACCGTATTTCAAATACATTTGATGATAAAGCAAATTATAACAAAATATATAAAATTTATCATAATTTTTTGAAAAATATGAATGATCAAAGTTGTGATATCAATTTAACAACGGAGAGAGTATTCATTTGCAAGCAAGGATACGTCTCAAGGTGCAGAATTGATGTAATGCGTTCAGCTGTCCATTTTTGTCAACTTCCATGAAGTGCGAAGCAACCAAGCAAATCGGGTTGCACAGACTCAAATGAAATACGAATATTTTGATAATTTTTTCTTACTTATTTTATCCAACTTCATATATTGAATTCCAAATGTCTCCAAACCCATTAACTAGTATAATTGAAACAAAATATCAAGAATGCGTGTACATTTACAAAAAGAGTAAAAATGTATTCTTTACCTTTGAATTCTTAATTGCTCCCATTTATATTTGCATGAGTGAGAATGATAGAAAGGAAGGCACATTTGGCTTGAGAATGGAAAGAAGTCAGGCAGAATCCTGGAGGATGCAGGAAAGGAGAAGAGATCATGTGTATTTATATGGGGCACATGCACACCGTCCCAAGATATAGATTACCAACTATATTATATATGACTCATGAATTATGGTGTTTCAACAACACTAGTTATTGCTGCTGCCTTCCTCCAAATGGGAACTGATCGATAAATATACCAACAGCTGTGTAATGACGGTTACCTTTTGATAAGTCCCAATCTCTGATTGGGTCGCAGGGCATGGAGCAGCAGTATAACTAAGGTTAGGATCAGAGGGTGAAATGTATTTCCTCCGTCCAACAATATAAATATTCCTATGCTTCTTAATGCAAAACAAGAATAGAATGAATAGACTACAATGCCCCTACTTTTCCCATACAAAATGTATTTCACCTCGCCCAGCCACCCTTTATTTGTTGTGTTCGCACCTTTCAAATGCTTATATTATTGGACAAATTCAGACCCCTCATTATAGGACGGAGGGAGGAGTTCCATTGTGAGAAATATAAATAAAATTTTATTGACCAAGAAGTTGCTCGTGGACAAGTATCAGCTGCTCTAATTGTCTGCCTTGCCCTCTAGCTAGGCAATAGTGTATGCACATGAGAGGGGCTAAACGATCAATTGTAGCGCTTGGTCAGCCCAACTAGGCTTTGTTGGGACTAGTCAATGGCAAGACTGCCGCTTCTACGTCCCTCTCTATGGGCCGTGGCCAATCGCGCGGCGCGCGACCAAGTGATACCTGCTACATGTCCCCAGCAGGTTTTGCTCATATTGATGAAACATCAAAATTACTGGACCTCAGGTAAACAGCTATAGGTTTGCGGCCTCCACACACATGTCACATCCATTGTTTCATGGTCGTTGGGTTTTACAAACCTAGCTTGCTCTAGGTCAAAACGTGGCGAATGTCATGGATTTTAAATTTGTAATGGTCCACAAATCAGAACGATGCAATGAGTTTGCAATGCAAGTGCGAGAATCGATGTGTGAGCGAGCAAGCATACACGTCTTACAAATTGCCGTTGTATGAGTTTTTAACCAACACTACTAAAAAACTATTTATCTCAACAACCCTCTTGTAGCACAGGTGACGTTAATTGTCAACCTCCTGTACAAAGATAGGCGTGGGCTCATAGATGTTGGCTTCTTGCATTAATGTTTTTATACATACAGTCTTTCTAACCATCCGCCTCCATAAATGGCCCCTTTTATGCATGCACCAGTTTATGAAAACCACCTGTGCAGATGGTTTTCTTAAATGACCAAGTGGACAAGAGACTTTAATGCGGGCGGTTCCTTAGGACAGCTACCTAAAAGAATCGTTGCTTTTGTCCCAACAGTCTCCTTTTGATTGACAATTATCAATTGCCTATAGATGTGACCCTCGTAATGTTGACCGTCTGCATAAAACAATTTATACATGCAGTTTTCTTAACCAACCAAATAGTATCATTTATGCAGGCAGTTGGTTACACTACCGGAATGCCTCTGTTTGCCGAGTGTTAAGAGCACTCGGCAAAAGGCCAAAAACACTCGGCAAAGTGTTTGCCGAGTGCCACCCATGGCATAGACCACTCGGCCTATCTTTTGATGGCAAAGAGTTGTTTACCGAGTGTTTTCTGTCAGACACTTGGTAAACTCTTTGCCGAGTGCCCTCTAGACCCTCGACAAAAAAAAGTAGACCGAACGGACAGAAAACAGTGACGGAGACTTTACCGAGTGCCTGCATGCGACACTCAGCAAACTCTTTTTGTTTGCCGAGTGCCAGGCTTACGACACTCAGCAAACACTTAATGTTTGCCGAGTGCCAGACTCGCGAACACTCGGCAAAACTTTAGTTTTTGCCGAGTGTCTGGGTAAAAACACTCAACAAAAGCTTAGTTTTTGCCGAGTGTTTTTACCGAGACATTCGACAAAACCTGGGGCACTCGGCATATTATGGTACCATAATGTTAAAATCAGCTAAAATCACACATATATCACATCACAGGCAGTTTATATAAACCACAAACATATAGATCACATCACAGGCAATTTATATAGCCAAAAAATACTTAAATCACATCACAGGCAGTTTATATAAACAAGTCTCACACAAAATACAATAAATATCTATCATATTAGTTTGCTTCACACATATATAGTCCAATAGTTTCACACACAGATCAACTACGAGACCACTGCGACGTATGAGGCGATTGATTCGATGTCGAATGATTCAATGCCGCCGATTGATTCTGTACAAAGAAGAAAAGATTGCATATATTAGACAAGATTTAAAGTAGAAACAAACAACTTAAAACATTCATACTTACAGGAGGAGGTGGAGGAGGAGGAATTAGCTCCGGTGGCAGAGGTTGACCCATCCTCTCGCAAAGACTTTGCATCCACTGAAACATATGCTCCATCCTCTGCCGCTCGGCCTCTTGCCTTTGCCGATCGACCTCCATCCTCGCCGCCATCTTCTCCCTTAGCCTCCTCTCTTCTGTCAGCTCGAC
Source organism: Zoysia japonica (assembly GCA_001602275.1). NCBI lineage: Eukaryota > Viridiplantae > Streptophyta > Magnoliopsida > Poales > Poaceae > Zoysia > Zoysia japonica. The sequence goes on along the minus strand of BCLF01000070.1, from coordinate 437,935 downwards.
CTACAATATTTCACCTCAATATTACAATACAAAGCAAAGGTATGTAAAAATCAAAGAACGACGAATAAAACATAAGTAACCTGGAGTGCTTCCATCCGGGACTGTACAGTGGCTGGTCGTGGGCGTATGGCCGGACTTGAACTCGTGCTCCTTGCTCGAATCTGAGAGAGAGTGGGAGTGGTGGCCGTGTCGAGTGTGCTGTTGCCAATCCAGTACCGCCCGTGCTTCTTGCCTCCTCCTACCCTCATGACAACTTCTCCATCAAAGTCCTGGGTGCTCGGATCGTACTCTTGCCTATGAACCTCTCTTGCCATCTCAGTGTACTCACTGAGACGGCTGTGAACGGTCGCATTGCTGTACGCCGAGGGCGGGTCCTCTGGGTTGTACTCGACGTCGGACGTTGCCTTGCCCTTGTGGGCCAAAGCCCATGCCTTGAACTGGGAGCAAGGCTGGCCACCATGTGACGAGGACTGCGAAAAAATAGCAAGATGAGTAGAAATTATGCAGAATTGAGCGTTATAATAAAGAAATGAATTCGCGTACCCATCTAGCCGCGTATTCGTCGAGGCTTAGGTTGCCTTGATGGTGTGGTGCACCTGGCATCATCAAACGATGCTCCCAGCAAGCGTTGTGCGTCTCCTCCCACTCGGCGGCGCACCACTTATTCACCATTTCTTCCCAACACTGGATATGCTGGGCGCACCACCACGGAGGCACCTACATGTCATTAAGTATATGACATATAAGAAGATCAAATTAAACGTACTAAATCTCAGAAGAAAGCAGTTATTAATATTTTATATTTACCTGTAGGTATTCTTCCTGGGTCATCGTCATGGTTCTTGCTTGAGTTTTGGTGATCTTCGTGTCAAGGTACGTAGCATGGTATGTTACAATGGTCTGGATGCGAGTCTCGTAATGCATGTTCTTGACGAGCTTGACACAGGCCTTGTGAGCCACAGCAGCCGCCTTAGCCTCGTATCCGTCCTGGCATCTGAAGATATCCTACATATAGATGCGATGTATCCAGTCATTATTTAGGAATGTCAAATAAAAACTAAATGTAGAGCGAGGAATACTTACCCACAGCTCAGCCGTCACCCGCTCTGCCTTGTTGCGAAAGACCCTGCCATCTCGATCTGGAACATCGGGAAAGGCGATGTAGTGGTCCCATGTGTAGGCCGGCTCATGCCCTCCGCCATACGCAACTAGGCCCGAAAGGTGTAGCCTGCACAAAAGACGAAGGATGCCATTGACATGGCGTCTATGATCACCTGCAGCCACAAGCATCCAACCTCTGCCCAAGTGATTAAGATAAATCATTAGTTTCTATTGTAATTTTCAACATATCAAATGAAAAATAAATGACAACTTATTAAGTAACTTACCTAGCACCAGTGGGTCGAATCAGCGGGCGTCTCTCACGAGGTATCGATCGGGTCGGGAGGGTAGAGGGACCTCGCAACCAAACACCCGACGTTCCAGAGGAAGCTGAACCCCCTGTCGCCTCCTCCTGCTCGTCATCCTGCTCCTGCTCCTCTTGCTCCTCATCTTGCTCCTGCTCCTCCTGCTCCTCATCCTGCTCGTGCTCCTCCTCATGCTCCTCCTCCTCGGGCGACGACAGAGGTACAGGCGACGGTGGAGCTACAGGTGCCTTGCCTCTCCCTCGACCTCTGCCTCCACCCTTTCCTTGACCCTTGCTGGACCCCTCAGCTGCATCAGAACCTCTTTTGTACAACGATTTTACCTTTTTGAAACTGCCCACCATCTTTGCTCAATCACCTGCAATAAAAAAGAGTAAACCAATCATCACAGATAAACAAAATGTATTTAGAATGAGATGCAAAAAAAATTAGAAAATAAACTTCTTTTAAAAAACAAAAATTAATTATTAGTACGGATCATACATGTATTAAAAATAATCATCATGATCGAAATTAGCTGGATCATAAGTCTCATCATCACTATAACCAATGTCAATATAATCGTGCCCGTGCTTCGAAGGAGGAATGGTGTCATCACTGTCATTGCCTAAATGTAATCGCTTAAGTAATTCTAAGTCCTTCACATTATGAACCTCATCTCCAGTGTCCTCGTCGATAGCCCTTTCATTGTCTACTTCCATTCCGATCGCTTCGGTTAGGTCTATCTCAAAAGTACCTTCTAGCCCATTTTCTTGAAAGAACTCTCTGTCATATGTGTTGTAATCCTCATTGTTTGGGACCGATAATTTACCGTGTGGTGATACCTTGTACACAACATCCCAACCCTTAAGACGGTCGTCGGTTTGGCACGGGTAAGAGAGATAATAAACTTGTGTTGCCTGTTGAGCCACAATATAGACATCGTCTTCTGGTAAGACGGATGATTGTCGAATTTTGACTAACCCAAGATTAGGGTTCTGTCTCACTACTTTAGGATCAAACCAATGGAATTTGAATATGACAGGATTAAGAGGTTTGCAACCATGAAACGTGAGTTCATATATTTCTTCAATTCTTCCATAATATTCGACCCCATCAAGGCCTTGCGTAAAAACTCCAGTATTTGTCGTTCTTCGATTGGGCCGACTATGCTCATGTTTTGTTGTGTGAAAGCGATATCCATTCACGTCATAACCGGTAAATGACCTGACCCTACAGGCACAGCCGTCGGCGACCTGTCTCAACTCGGCACACATAGACGCATCGGTTTGGCCCTGCGAGATAAATCAAGATAGTTCGTTGTATTATTTACACATACGAGCAACTTATAATGTCAAACTAAGTACGAGGTAAATTGGACAGTACCATATGTTTGAACCAAGACATGAAATCGGGCATTCCATTTCCTGCACCCTGACTAATAAGTGTCTCAGCTTCATGCGGGGTAGGTTCCCTTGATTCACGTCAGAATTGATGATGAAATTCCTGCATGTACGGCTCCACTTCGAAAAGGTTGGTCAACACATATACCATAATATTGCGCCACTCTTCATGTTTCAAAGTCTTATGAGTTGCATCACTTGCACTTCCGAGTTGCCCTCGAAAAATGCTGAGGTTCGATTCGTCTTCGCCCGCATTGTAACGAGCGGTTGGGTTATGCATGCTAGAAAGGTTGTCACAATAGTATTTTGTTGTAAAGTTTGACACCTCCTCCAGAATGTATGCCTCTGCGATGGAAGCTTCAATTTTGCATTTATTTTTACATTTAGTTCGAAGAACTTTTTGACATCTCTCAATTGAATAGCACCAACGGCCCTGCAGAGGCCCCCTCCATTCGTGCCTCGTACGGGAGGTGCAAAATCAAATGCTGCATCGGATTGAAAAAGCCGGGTGGAAAGATCTTCTCCAACTTACAGAGCAACACAGGTGCCATTCTCTCCATGTCTGCAATCATGGTCCGAGATAACTCTTTAGCACAAAGCTGACGGAAAAAATTGCTCAACTTTGCCAGCACTAACCAGACGTGCTCAGGGACATAGCCTCGAACCATCACCGGAAGAAGCCGCTCAAGCTATATGTGGTAGTCATGACTCTTTAGCCCATTGATTCGCATAGTAGATAGGTTCACTCCCCTCCTCATATTCGATGCATACCCATCAGGGAACATTAAAGTTTGGAACCATTCTAGTACTTCTCTCCTTTGTGGCCTCTTCAGGACGAATTCGGCCTTAGGCTTCCTTCATGACTTCCGCCTCTAGGAGGCGCCATTTCTTGCTTTGGTCTATCGCATAACATTGCCATATCCAATCTAGCTTTAACGTTGTCCTTTATCTTATCAGGAATGTCCATGATTGTTGCCCAAAGGGCCTCGGCAACATTCTTTTCAGTGTGCATTACATCAATATTATGTGAAAGTAGAAGGTCATTAAAGTAGGAGAGCCTCCACAAACCCGACTTCTGAGTCCAGGCATGTTGCTCACCATATCCCACAAAACCACCTTCTTGTGCACTGACCTCAAGAGCATCTATTTGAGCACAAAGTGCGGCGCCTGTCATCATCTGCGGTGCAGGCTCTGTAACTACGACACCTTTCGTAAAGTTCTTGATGTCTCGTTTGAATGGATGGTCAAGAGGGAGGAAATGTCGATGTTTGTCGAACGAAGAATACTTGCCACCCTTTCTCAACCAAATGAACTGCAGAGCTGCCTTGCATACTGGGCATGGGAACTTCTCGTGAACACACCATCCGCAGAATATCCCATACGTCAGGAAGTCATGCAGGGAGTAGTGGTACCAAATATACATTTTAAAGTTTCTCTTTGTAGCTCGGTCATACGTCCAGACCCCTTCCTCCTAAGCATGGAGCAAATCATCAATCACAGGCTCCATGAACACACTCATTTTATCCTCGGGTGTTCAGGAATTATCAACGACAAGAATATGTTATGTCGTTGGAAGAGGACGCCCGAGGGTAAATTGAGAGGGAAGACGAACACGGTTCAACAAGTATATGGGGCAGCCATCATTCCATAAGGATTGAACCCATCTGTTGCCAGCGCAATACGTATATTTCGAGCCTCTAAAGCTTTGTCGCGATGAATCACATCAAAATGGGTCCATGCTTCACCATCAGAAGGATGTACTAGCTTCTAAGAATTGTATCGACGTCCATTTTTATGCCACGTCATTTGTTTCGCAGATTCCTCGGTCATGTATAGCCGTTGGATCCTCGATATGAACGGAAGGTACCGCAAGATTTTCACGGGTACCGCGAGCTGCCTCTTATGACCATCACCAGAGTCTACCTCCAGGAACCTAGAGGATCCACACTTTGCACAGTACTTTGCTTCCGTGTGTTTTTTCCTAAATAAGATACACCCCTTCGGACAAACATGTATCTGCTCATATGGCATCTTAAGTGCACGAAGGATTTTTCCGTGCCTCATACATGTTATTTGGCAGAATGTGATCTTCAGGAAGCATGCTGCCAAAAACTATTAACATAACATCGAACGCGTCTCAACTCAAGCTAAACTGAGACTTTATGGCCATTAGACGTCCAATGGCATCCAGTTGAGAAACTTTTGTCCGACTGTGAAGGGGTTTCTGTGCCGCAGTCAACATGTCGTAATACGCCTTTGCGGTTGCGTCTGGCTCCTCCTCCCTACCTCCTTCAGCGAAGTGTGCTTCATGATAGTCATTTAACATGTCTCCTACCTCGCCATCAGCATCATAATCCTCGACACGTTGTCTCATGACGTCGTCTCTCATACGATCGGATTCACCATGGTAGATCCACCGGGTGTAATCTACCGTAAATCCATTCTTGCAAAGATGTTTACCCATTACCACATTTGTTTGTCGACGCATGTTAGCACATCTTCTGCAAGGACACCAAATGGCAGGCGCTCCTTTAACCTTGGAAAATGCTAGTTGTAGGAAAGCATCGGTCTTCTCAATCCATTCATCAGTCAACGAACCCTGACTTGAGCGTCCCGTGTACATCCACGCACGGTCGTCTATCCTCTAACATATCAACGAGTGATATAAAAATCAATTGCATCTACACGATGTTTGTACTATCTAATAGGTGAAGATAGGTCCTAATCCCACCCGAGGATGCGTAGATGAGGTTAGTTTCCATGCTCTACTTCTATCCGATACAAAATTTCGGCAGCACCTCTCTACTGTGACCAGAATACACGTCTTGCAAAGGAGATTGTGTATCTGGTCATAACAGGGAGGTGATGCTGAAACTCTGTCTTGAATAGGAGTAGACCATGGAAACTAACCCCATCTACGCATCCTCGAACTATCCCAAAAACGTGGACAATTCAAAACAGATACGGTTATAGATATGCAAAGATCTGCATATTTTCAACCGTATCTGTTTCGAACGGGAGACGTCTAACAAAGTTACGTGATCTATGAATATGATACGATAAAAATGTCTTTTATGTCTCACCTTGCTGTCCTGCAAAGTGACAAGCCGAGGACGATGCAATTAAGTCTCTCCTGCAAAAAAAAGGAAAATAATAGCTTCAATGTTGAGCATCTAATACACTGTCTTTCACAAGCTTCAATGTTGAGCATCTAATACACTGTCTTTCACAACTGCTCCTCCTATTCCACCACCACCACCTCGCTCGCGCCATAGTGACCATAGCGTCTACCACCACCACCATCACCACGCTCGTCATGGCAACTACTACCACCACCACCACCACCAGCTCGCTCGCGAGATAGCAACTATCACCACCATCACCTAGCTCCCGACATACCGACTACCATCACCACCTCGCTCGCGCCATGATGACTAGCACCACCATCACAACTTCGCTCGCGCCAACTACGTGTTCAACAACCATAACATGAAAGAAAATTCACCTGAGACGGCCGAGGCACGGCGGCGGCGGCCGAGGCTGGTCGAGGTGCGGCGCGCGTGGTTGTTGATGCTACCTCCATTCAGTGACAAGTTACTTCTGATAGATATAGGTATCCAGCAACAGGTTAGTTTTGTGTTCAATGGTTCATTATAAGACATAACTCTTAATTAGTGCACACAATTTGTGACCTACAAGTGTCAACCTGCTCTACGTGTTACACTTTATTACCATGTGCAGGCTGGCAATTCAGTTTACATGCTGTTACGAGGCATGCCGCTGTTTTACTTAATCATTTATCCATTGCAAATGACTTTATCAAATGAAAAGTACCCGCTCCAATTTTTGTATAAGATACAGCATTCTATAACCATCTGTCATAACAACAAACATCACTCAGCAGTATTTTTTGGAGCCAATTTACCCAGCAGCTTATTAAACAAAGTATTAAATGGTTTATTGGTAGAGGAGGTTGAGGCCATATATAGCTTGCTATGCAAGTATATCCCTTGCAATAGAATAGTGTCCCTCTATTTTGGAGACAGACTGTGCCAACATCATCACAAAGCTTGATAGTACTCCTGATAGCATCAAATAATCCATTGGATATTTAATTAGAAATATAGCTTAGAAAGCTAGATTACTACTGGAAATAGCAGTTGAAACTATTAAGAGGGAGTATAATCATGACGCACACAAACTCGCGCAATTAGCAAAATGTACATACTGCAGTATGGCATACCCAGGCTCATCTGTGTACAGCATTTAATTGCTCAAGAATGTAATATGAATTATGAGTAATCAACAGCACTCTCTATTTCTCACAAAAAAGTGTTGGCACGCACCAAAAGATAAACCACGGCAAACGTCCATGTGCAGTAGATCATAATTTCAAAATTGATGAAATTGAAAGCCCTTGTTTTGTCAGTTGACATCCAAAATTTGCATCTTGAGAAGACCGAAAGTTCTGTTTTCTCGAGCCAAACTGTAACACTTTGTGTTTATAAACAAAGAAGCATGTTTGGTTTGACGTTGAAATTATGGAACCCGAGCTCAATTAAGTAAAACCATGCAAGCAATTTCAAATTTCAAATTAAAATTCGAATTTCAAATGTGCAAGTCCAAAAACTTTCAAAGAAATGTTGCGAATAAAAATCCCATTGGAAAGGACTTTTGAATTTAGAAATCTTTTTATGAAATTGTACTTAAAGATTAAAAGGCCCTAACAGAATTGTTCCTTTTAAAAGGGTGTTGATTTTCGAATTTTATAAAATAAAATCCATTCTTATTCTAAACTTGGGCCCAAAATAAAAGTTACTCCATTTGAAAAGCTCTATCATCCTGAAAAATTTCAAAATTTATAGATCTCGGGAAGTATGAATTTCGAAGCAAAATAATGAGCAGTGCAGGAAATTGGCAGAAAATCAGAAATTTGGAAAATGGCTGGGGCCCACTGGTCAGGGGTGCCACTGCTTTCTTCTTCTCTGGCCAGCCAGCGCATGCGCTGCCTTTCTCCCTGTGCGCATGCGCTGCCTTCCTTCGCTGGAGCCGTGGCCCTTGTCGGATCAGTTCGTATTTACCACCCCGGCTAGTTTTGTTCCTTTCTTTTTTCTCGTTTAATCTCCCTGGTCATCTCTCCTTCACCTTCAACTGGCCACCGCTGCGGAGCGGCCGAACGACATTTCACGTGGAGCGTCCCCGCCCGGCCGTCCTCCACCGTTTCTCCACTAAGAACCTACGCCACCAGGTCCTAAAGCCGCCACCGCAAGCTCCCTTCCATTCTCCATGTAGGGAGTGCGAATTTGGACTTCTTCCCCAACCCGGTTTCTCAAGCCGCCGTCCTTTTCCTCTGCAAAATCCATCGATTCGGTAAGGCTCCATCCGATTGCTCTGGGCTAAGATTTATTCACCTCCGTTGGTAGCTCTAGGACTCACGTTTCGTTTGGATTATCGAGTTTTGGTCCAGTATTTTCGGTTGGCTGCCGCCACTGGCGTCGGTTGAGCCACCCTGCCGACAGCATCATCCTTTCAGGCCTCTTCGACGATGTATTCACTGCTGCCGAGTGTGTCCAAGCCCCGGGTAAGCTCTAGGACAAAGAATCTTGGATTGTCGTCGACCGAGTCTCCGTCACCGTGCCGCCGAAGCTTTTCCGCGGCCGCCCGTAGCTGACCTCACTGTTCCAGTGAGGTTCACTGGCTGATGATCTCCTCATGGTTTTCCGTACACGGAGCTGATCCTTTTGATACCGGGACCCGTCGGTTTTACCGCCCAGAAGCGGGCGCCGACGAACGCGCCGCCGCGGCCGGCAGCCACCCACCATTGCTGGCACGGCCAGCTCGCGCACCCTGCGGGATCCAGTGTGGCCGTGGTCCGATCCCGTGTGGATATTCCTGTGGCCTTCCGTGTCGCCACTCCTATGGCTGAAATTGATTTAATTTATTTCTCGAATTCTTTATAGATCAGAAATCAGTTTAATCTTGTAAAATCCATAGAAACCACATTTTAGCTTAGAAATTTATTATATAAATTTTGATATCATTCTCTCAACTAGAACAATATTCTGGAGCTGACCAATTTTCATTTTCTGCATTAAATTAATTTAATTAATTAAGATCACTCAATACATAAGAAATGCATTACTATCCCTTTTTGGCATGCAAAAAATATTATAAAATTTACTTTTCTGTTTATTTATTTACTATTTACTGGTTTAACAAAATCTTATAATTTATTTTGGTAAAAATAATTTTATAAATTATTTATTCCTTGTATGTAGTATTTCATTCATTATAAATCTATTTGATTTCAATAAATTCCGCAAATTTATGAAAAATTAGAAAATAGTTTACTTGATTTTATAGAAGCTTTAAAATTAGTTTTGTGTCTTCAAGAACCATATTAAGAAGTTTTATAATCATGTTTACTTATTTACCTTGCAAATTTGTATATTATTACTTAGGGGCATTTGCGTTTCAGCCATCATTTTGAGGTCCAATTGTGATCTAGCCATCATTTTTTAGATTTTGCATTTTAGCCATTATTTTTTTTGAGTGAGCGACAGTTATACCATAAATCCGTTAAGTACCTTTCGGTATTAACTTCGGTGTAAAAGGACCAAATTGCCCCCTTTTGAATGTACTACCCCATCTTTAGCTATTCAATTGTGTTTTTACCATAATTTGAAAATCTTGAAACATAAGAACATACTAATATATAATTTGAATAAAAAAAATTGAATTTTGAATTGTGGGCAAAATTTAATTAACATTTCAAATTTTATATTATGAATTTCAGCAGGATTTAAAATTTTGACATCTAGCTTTCAGTTGCATTTCAAAGTTAAAATCACGTCAGCATTTCAAATTTAAATTTCAGTAGCATTTGGATGTTGAGGCCGGAGATGGGTGGTGAAATAAGCGAGAAAGTGCTCAGGGAGATCCTCACGAGGCTGCCGTGCACCCTGGCGCGGCTCCAGTGCATGTCCAGGTCCTGGGACCGCATCATCCCCAGCGACTACCTTCGCCGTAGGCTGCCGCTCATCACATCTGGTGTGCTCTTCCACGACGGTCCGCGCAGCGACTGTGGTAGGAAGTAGCGCGCCCGCCACCAGTGCCCTGAGCGCGCTCGAGACCAGAGCCAGCACCGCGCGCCGCCCGTCCGGAGCGCGCCCGCTCAGCGCGCACGCCC
>BCLF01000070.1:355771-427466 GCA_001602275.1 Zoysia japonica | reverse complement strand
GCGCCGCCAGCTCCGCACGCGGCCGCCCTGCCCGCGCCGCCCGCACACGGCTGCCCCTGTCCAAGCTGCGTCGCCGCCTGTTGATGGCTACGGTTAGGGTTGGGGACCGTATGTCACGGGCTGGGCAGAATGAAAGGAAGCTTGGCTCTTTGAGAGGAATATACAAGGGCCGTTCAGTCTTTCTCCATTTTCCAAATTTTTTCTTTTTATTTTATTCACCTTAACTGGTCCATCCAGACGCCGTCAGAGAAACATGGCTAATGGCAGATTACTTAGGAAAATCTGATGGCTAAAATGCAAAATTTGAAAAATGATGGTTTAATCAAAATTGGATCTAAAAATGATGGCCAAAACACAATTATCCCTATTACTTATAACTCCATTTAACAAACTTTCATTTATAAAGGGCATCATTTTCATCATCCTTGTTGCATATTATTTCATATACGTTCCGAGGAACTTGGAGAAGAGATTGGGGAGTTTCCATCGGGCTTTCAGGAAACTCTGTTCGTTGACATTTCTGTAGCTGAGGAGACTAACATTGATCAAAGACCAGACAAGCCCTGGTGCACTATTCTGGTTTCAAATTTCTTTACTTTTATTACTCTAGAATTATGGTATGAAATGTGCACTAGGTGATAGGAGTTAATTGAAACCGTAGTTACATTTACAAAATCCTACCTCGGATTAGTATTTTTGGTACAGGTAATTCGATGTAGAGCTAAGCTAATAGTTATTTTGACGGTAAAAGTCGAGTGGATAAGTCTTCACTCACGAGTTATAGGTTGGTATAGAATGGGTTGCCTTGTCACATGAAATAAATGAGATACTAGGCAGGGAAGTAGGTGTTAACACGGCATGTGTCCATTGCGGATGCATGACCAATGTGTTGTAGCCATGTCTGTGTCGATTAAAGACCGTTCGTTGTTGGCACTATTGAGCAAGTTTGAATAGTACTGATTATATACTGGGTGTAAGGGCCCAGAAAACTGAGGTAGCCCAATGTGCGTAGTGACTAGATGTAACAGAACCTCTCTTCTAGAGATGATAAAAAGGAGAGTTTTGGGGCTAACCATGGATAGACCTGGTGTGGTTATCGCATGGAGGATCACTGCTCAGGAGAGGTGAGCATCGGACCGGTGCTATGTATTATTGATGTGAAAGGTTGCCATATACGGCTTCTAGGAAGTGCGTACATATCGTGTAATCAGGTTTCTCTAGCTGGATGTAAATCGATTCGAATCGCTGCCCCTCACAGTAACGAGTACCACTTGTTTCAGTGCGCCACAACGTAGTAAAAAGTAAAGAAAGTAAAGGTGAAAGTAAATATGAGTTGTTTGGAATATTTATTAGAATTTGGTTGAAAACCATGATTGTGGTAGTTGATAGTGCAAATTAAATTTATATTTTGATAATTAATTTATTGCTAAAACTTGAAAGTAAGGACTCACGTCTAGTGTTGTCTTTGTAAATAGCCAACCCTGGTGAGTCAGCCTTCTCATTCTTAGGAGTCGGCTGTAGATAGCCATGTTGACAGATAAGACTTGCTAAGCATTAGATGCTCACGATTTTGTGTTTGTGGTTTTTTGTTGCAAGTGCTCTCTCTCTTCCTTCTCAGATCAGTTAAAAGGAGCAACCCCTAAGGGTGGCTTCGTTTGCTGAGAGCCTTGCTAGCCTACTTCAGTGGGTTGTTGCTAGTAGGTATATCATATGTGCTCGATGTATCCTTTTGCTTAGTATCCAGAATGCCCTTGTGTAATAAGTTCGTAGCTTCCGCACTTTAAAACTCGTAGTTTATAAACTTAAATAAAAAATTTTGTAATATATTTTATCGTGCTTAAGCTGTACTGTGGTCCTCGCTTCGCCGAGTGACATCCGATATGATTCTGAGGTCGATGGTTCGTATCTTATGAGGTACGGGCTGTCACATGAATGCTCAGGTTTGGTGGGTCGAAATACTGTAGAAAATATCTAAATTTCGTCTGATAATGATTATTTTGCAAGAATTGTTTTCCAACATGTTTTCAAGAAATGGAAGATATTTTTGAAGCGTTTGGCTAAATTCTAGTAAAGAAGGAAAGAAGTGCTTAAACATACATGAAAACGAAGCCAAATGGATGATTTGAAGGATCCATGACGTAGCTCTCACCGAGATGATCGAAATGTATATATGGATCATCTAATTTCAAGACCAGACGAGGAAATTATGGACTTAACAAAAAACGCCGAAGTCGTTACCGAAGTGTCCGGTGAAGTGCTGAAGTATCCGATACCAGAGTGTCTGGTAAGCCCTTTCTAGACCCAAAATTTTGCCCATCGGAGTCTCTGGCTATATGGTGGAGTGTTCGGTAAGCCATCTCTGGAACCGAGATTTTGCCCATCGGAGTGTTCGATATCCGAAGTCTGTTTTTGGTAGTTTTAATAGCATATTAGATCTAATTTGTTTCCTAATTGATAGGATTCGTTGCTCCATGGGGTAAGACCATCCTATCTCGATATAAAGAGGCCTAAGCCCGATTGAGGAGGTAACCTAATCGTCTTTACCAAGTACCCTTTACTTTTTACCTCTCCAAACCCTAATCCTCTTCCAACCCCCTGTGCTGTTCATTCACCGGTCTCCATGGCCATAGATGGCGTCCTAGGGCCTACCTGCCGACCTAGGGCACGTTCGGTGACACTCACACCCAGATGAGGTCCCTCTCTGGCGGGAGATTCGACGGCCTTTGCTAGTTTGCTCGTAAACTAATCGTTATTTGCTACGAAAGCGCGTTGTGTACCACTTTGCAGGTTTGCCCTAAACCTAGCCGCCTTTTACAGCGGTTATACCTATCCCTTCCCGAACCGATCAGAGGCGACCTTGCCGATCTGGTCTGGTGCGACCCGCACGACCTAGTGCTCTCGGTGCGTTGACCTGATTCGTGTGTCAATACACTTTTTGGCGACTCCGCTAGGGAAGATTATTTGGTTTTCATCGTAGTAACCAAATTTTTCTAACCTAGCCTTTTCTCTAATTGATACATCTTTATGATTCATCGTCACCATCGTGTCTGGCCTCTTTGGGCCGATTGCATCTATTTACAGTTGTTCTTATTCTTGTTGCAAGTTCTACTTGTAAGGGCAAGAATAAAGAAGAAGAAAGAATCAAGGTCACCTTATTCTTGCAGTTTGATCAAGACAATAATGGAGTACATGACGGGCTGTACATACCGCTATGATGATCGCAAGGTAGAATTTGCAAATCCAATAGCAACCCTTAATGGTCATTTTGCAAGCACCACAAATTCTCATGTTGATGTTGCTAGATATCATAGTGCGCATATTGCATCGACTAGTCATTATATTGATAGTGGTTTTAACTACTCGAATCATTATTCTGAATATATGTAAAGACCCATTGTTCACGATGCATTCACTCCTAGTTGTAGTAATACTAGCAACACTCAATATGCATATACTTGTACATAGGCAATGGAGCTATCTCATATGCCAATGGACATTCATCAAAGTCAGGTCAACTTGATGAGTTTGGCCAAGTTTTATGAAGCAACACATACTAATAATTTTATGAATACTCGATATGGTGTTTCCTCTTTCAATGCATCGACACCAATTGCACCATCTATAATAGCTTCACATAATGTGCCGATACACGACACATATGGCCATGCTAGTACATATTGTTTATCTAATTGTTCTCAAGTGCCATATGATGTTTCACATGTTACAAGAATAGATGTCGCATCTTCAGCATTATACTCAAACCTTAATGGTCATAATTCGGCTCCTCAAGCTACTGAAAATTGTGGTCGAATTAATAAAAATTTAGCAGAGATTCACATACCTTCACATGCTACACTTGCATATACTTCGCCCGCTAATTCGGCTGTGGATTCAAATAATAATCGTAGCCGAATAAATACGGCAATGATTCCTGCGATAGTCCAAGAAATATCTTCAAAAATCAATGAGGGAATAGATGAGATGTTTGCAAAAATTCTTGAAAGAATCAAAAGCCGTTTAGATAAAAAAATCGATTGTTACTAAATTATCGGCTACAAGTGAGATTGAGAAAATAGACACAGCCACACATAAAGATATCAAATGTAGAAAGGTAGCTACCTTTAATTTTCCTAAAGAGGTTATATGCTTGTCAAATGATTATTCTATTTTTAATCGACCTCAAACTGTAACCGAACAAGGTTCGGTTAATAAAGAGCATCAACAGAAGCACGGAAACAGAGATGAAAGGAAGACAAAGGCGTGGCCATACCACAGTTCGATTCACATCAAGGTTCCACGTCTCTCTAGCACATTTGATAAGGTATGCTTTACAAGTACTTTGCTTAATTCCCAATCAAATCATAAATTTTCAGTTAATACATACATTAGTACTACCATAGAAAATAATGCTAAGAGATCGATTGAGGAGGGTAATTTATTTGTTAGCAACAAAGAGTCCTCACATAGTGTTCCATGCATTGTAAAAATTAGGAAGGCTGATAATAGTAATATTTTACCATTCAAAGTTTCAACTTCATCATTGCCCAAGTTGTTATCTAAATGGTTTACTTATGGCCATTCGGGTTTTAAAAGAACAAAATCAAGATTCATGAATGTTACAAAAACTGATACTAGTGTGGTAACAATTTCTAAAGCATCTAGATATGGAAACATAAGTACATGTACGGCCGAATGGATAGATGAGAAATCTGAACCATTCGTTTGCTTAGTCCTAAAGCCGTCTCCTCAAAAGAATCGGCTAAAGAAAACGAAGTACACTTTTGATTTGACTTTGTGTGATGATCTATTTGATAGCTTGCTAGAGAATAATAATTTTATTAGGCTTATGGATCATAAAGTCATATCATCACTTCAGGATGTAGGGAAGCGAACGTAAATGGCATAACTCTTTGCATTATAGTACTAAGAATTGCAATATGTTCCGACAAAAAAGTCCAATTGGCCATTAATAATAGACGATTGAGTTTTGGACAAACATATAAGGATGACCAGTTAGTTTCAATTGGTCTTGATAGTAAAAGGTTATCAAATCGGTCATGGACCGATTCATCTAAAAGAAACAAGTTGATTCTTGACAAAAATTGATTTAAAGCTAACAAATGAAGAGAATACAATTACCGATGAAATTCATGATAACATTGATGACTTTATAGAGATTGTAGAAGATCCATCATGTATTAGGAGGCAACAAAAGGTTTTTAAGCTTGCTCAAGACCGATTAACTTCAAATCGGCCAAACCTAGCAAATTGAGTTGAAAAATCCGAAACTTTCGGTTTGCCAAATCGGAACATCCAGTTTTCACAGAGTCAATGAAATGAGTAAAAATCCAAGAGTTAATTTATAAAAGATTGAAGAGGGTGAATTCCATGACTAACATGAGGGTAGAAAGCTAAAGTTTACATTTGAAGAGCTTTTGACTAAATATGTAAGAGAAAGAGATGCGAGGAGTGCTTCTAAGCCAAACTATCCTAAGCCATCAAGAGTGCCTCCAAAATACAAACATGAGGGTTAGAATCGGCAAAGGAAGAACGTTTATTCAGAAGCTCCATATCTTTCGTTTACACCGATGCCATATACATCACCCACTATAGATTTTCATCCCTTTTCATCATGGGAGTGGCATGGTTCATGGATGCAACGTCAATTTTATTCTAAGCAAAATATAAATACAGGAAGACAAACCATTGGAAGACAACCATACATGAGAGACCGTTTCGATAAGAAGAATTGGTCAATAGCTCAAGATAAGGTAAAAGTGGTTCGGCAAGTGTACCGTGTCAAAAAAGATAGCCGTAAGGAAAAAGGTTCGGATATGAATTTAGATGAAGAAAATCTGATTCATAGGTCAAAAACTTCAGCTTTTAGCGGCAAAGGGATGAAACAACCAAGTGTTGGTATTCTTAATGCCAAATTTGAACCAAAGAAGTTGGAGGTGTCCAAGAGCTAATTAGAATGGTCAATTCCCAAGACAAAAACACAACCGAGAGGTCCACTCGGTTTCTCAAATTGGCAAATGAAGGAATTGCAAAAACTTAGTGCTGAAGCGTTGAAAGAGAAGGGCATGGCATGGAGGCGCAAAGAGAGTTTGCAAGAACGTGACAATCATGGTGATCGAGTGATGGGTGCAAAGAAGATAGTGGAAGAAGGGCTAAGAAACAATTAAGGTATCTGCCCGATCATCAAGATTATTGGTCATTTGTTCATCTTGATTCATTGTCCATGTCACCAATGTGTATGACTTGGAGCCATCTCCATATGTTTGCTCTCATCTTTTTTGGTATTATTTTAATCCTTAGAAGTACAAATATTGCTCATGTTATGAAGGGTTATGTTCAAATGGCCATACAATTGTTGAAATTAATTTTAGTTATGAAGACCGAAATAACTACATATATGGCATTTGTATTACTTCTTGGAGTTTATTTTGGTCATAAACTTATATGAAGGATGGATTATAGTGCTCACATTGATATATGTCTAGATGCTAAATCTTATATTCTGAATTTGGTGTTGTTAAGCATTCAGGCAATAATGATTGTAGCTATGTATTTAGCATGATGACTGATACTTGAAATTGTCAATGCTGAAATCCTGAAAAAAAAAACAAAAGTTCCGGTTTGGCAATCAGGAGGTTCCGATTTTGACTGAGAAAGTGACAATTCGGCTATTTTTGTTCTAAAGTTCACTACAAGAGAATTAGCTTTTAGAGGCACCTTTTTGATATAGTAGAGGCATCATTATATTGTCTCCAGACAATCATAGCAGCACTTTCAAAAATGCCTCATAAATGTCTTCTCATGCATTGTCTCAAAAAACATAACGACATTTTAGTGAATCGACTCTACCAAATTAGAGGCATTATTTTATAGCATATTGCTCTGCCTCTAAGAACATAGAGACATCTTTAAATTATAAAAAAATTAGTGCTTGTGAATCCTTGTACTCGAGACCTCATCGAGAATAACTTATTGAGCCTTGCTAGCCAACTCAACCACGCATCACAATGTGTTTATGTTTGAAGTATTATTCTTATTAGTTTTCAGCAAACTACTAAAATAGTGGCTCTAAGTTCGCACAAGATATCTCTAATAACATCTCTACAAGATATAGTCATTTTTAATTTATCACAAAATAGCGTCTCTACATTCATTATATGTTGAACCTCTATGAATGCCTCAAAGTATGCCTCTATTGTTCATAAAGGCGCTTTTTTCAAGAGACGCATTTTGATGTTTCAAAAATGTATGCCTCAATAACATATATAGAGACAAATTAGATAATGCCTATAGCTAAGTACCTCTACACGCCAGTTTTCTCATAGTGGTTGGATAGAGCCGAATCAAAGTGCTGGAGAATCTTTTTAGTCATTGCTCATGTGATTCTAGCATAATATTTTGAAAGAAGTTTAAAGTTCGGCATATAAGCATTTTTATGAACCATTAAGCTCTATTACCGAACATTGAAGAATTTGATGAGAGTGCTTAAATGCAGAACAATATAGTTTTGACATAGGTAGAAGAGCATGAGACTTCTATAGCTGATGAGTTGTAACCAACCATCGTTGAGCTACTAATAACTTCGACACACTCGGGGGCAAAAGCTGCTAAGTGAAATATAAGGAAGAAGATGCTACAATAGAAATATTTGTCATGCTTGTCAAATATGTGGTGAAATGCTTAGTTCCATTCGACCAAGAATATGAATATTATCTAGTGAGAAAACAAGACCAATGGATGATTTGGTTATCACTTTGGGCAAAATCTGCAGTCACCAGATTGTTCAGTATAATGCTAGAGTGTCTGGCAAGCGCCCTCGGGTTTCGGCCATTTTGCTCACCAGACTATCCGGCACGGTGACCGGACTGTCTGGTAAGCCCTCTCGGGTTCAGGTGCTTTGTACACCGGACTGTGCAGTGCATGACCAGAATGTTCGGTGATTTGCTGGACTATCCGACAAGCCCTCTCGGGTTTGGGTGTTCTGCGCACCAAACCTTCCGGCGTAATACCGGACTATAGATTGAACTTCAATGTTCAAAAGCCAAAATATTTAGTTAATACGATCTAACACATTGATACAATTGACATAATATTATTTTGGCTACTTGATTAGTTTTTGGTAGATATATTAGTTCTAGATAACGATATCTTGTTTATCATCATACTTGAGCAATTTTGGGTTACAAGAATATTTTTTGACACGCTAGCTTTGTAAAAAAAACAGGGATTTTGTTCAAAAGCCGAAAGTTCTGGTTTCCGAACACTCCGGTTTGGTGGGCCAAAATACTGTAGAAAATATCTAAATTCCGTTCGATAATGATTATTTCACAAGAATTGTTTTCCAACATGTTTTTCAGGATGTGGAAGATATTTTCGAAGAGTTTGACTAAATTCTACTAAAGAAGGGAAGAAGTGCTTAAAACGATATGAAGATGAAGCTAAATCCATGATTTGAAGGCTCCATGACGTAGCCCTCGCTGAGGCGATTGAAACAGATATATGGATCACCTAATTTGGAGACCGGACGAGAAAACTATGGACTTAACAAAAAAATGTCTGAGTCGTCACAGAAATGTCCGTCGAAGTGCCAGAGTATCCGGTACCGACGTGTCTGGTATAGTATCGGAGTGTCCGGTAAGCCCTATCTGGACCCGGAATTTTGCCCACCAGAGACTTCGGTATGTGCCGGAGTGTCCGATACGTTACCGGTGTGTCTGGTAAGCCCTCTCTGGAACCGAGATTTTACCCACCAGAGTGTTCGGCACTGTGCCGGAGTGTCCGGTACCCGAAGTCTATTTTTCGTAGTTTTAATAGCAGATTAGATCTAATTTGTTTCCTAATTGATAGGATTCATTGCTCAACGGGGTAATACCGTCTCACCTCTATATAAAGAGGACTAAGGCCAATTGAGGAGGTAACCCAATCGTCTGTACTAAGTACTTTTTACTTTTTACCTTTCTAAACCCTAATCCTATTCTGACCCCTTATGTTGTTCATCCATCGGTTTCCACGGCTATAGATGACGTCCTAAGGTCTGCCGGCCGATCTAAGGCACGTCCGGTGACGCTCACGCCCAGACGGGGTCCCTCTCAAGCAGGAGATTCGACGGCCTTTGCTAGTTTATTCGTAAACTAATCGTTCTTCGCTACGAAAACGCGTTGTCTATCACTTTGCATGAGCAAAATCGTGATACCTATCTCTTCCTGAACCGATCGGAGGCGACCTTGCCGATCTGGTCTATTGCGACCTGCACGACCTAGTACTCTCGGTGCATTGACCCGATTCGAGCGTCAACGCAAACCAAAAGTTCTAATTTTCTAGGCTCAGCGGGACCTGGCCACTAAAGCATGGGAGAGAACTCATTTGAGCAAAAGACTTCTCTAGGATTAATCTAGGTTTGAAATGCCAGCTATAGCGTCTTAACGATCCACCAGGATAAGAGAACAGAAATTAGGGTTGGAGAGAGAGAGAAAGTTAGATTTTGGAGATAAAAAGGAAGTAAAGAGATTATTTGGTAAATATATGACCTTATACAATCCTTTGCATACAGCCGATAATTGCATTCTTACATTATAATCATGAAAAAGTACATAAGAGAATACTCCCTCCGTCTCAAATTATAAGTCATTCTGCACTCAACAACTTTTTCCAAATTATAAGTCATTCTCACTTCCCAATACACTTTCTCTCTTCCCAATAATTTTCTATCTATCTCTTTCCTCCTTATTTTCAGCACATCTCACTTTTTTCACTTTTCTTAATTCCCGTGCCCAGCTCCAAAACGACTTATAAATCGGGACGGAGAGAGTAATAAATATTACAACTCCTTTTAAATGGGGGTATCAATTCTATTGTGCTGTGACTGGTCATGGTTGGCAAAAATTGGCATGGTTATAACCTCTAATCATTGGCACGCCTTCAGTATTTCTTCTATGTGAGATTCCTTTTGTTATAATTTACCAGAGCGAAATCAGTTCTATTGTAAATTCTTTCTTGTGATACTATTGTTGCTCCTATTTGTCATCTTTCTGCTGAGAGTAAAAATGTACTTTGCACGGGTGCCACGGATCATACTGACTAGTAAAGAAAGTAATGCGCCATAAACTCTTGATGCCTCCAAGCACTAAGAAGTCATGTGCGACACCTTAGCACAGGTTAATGCTTCACGCTCGTCTAATACAAACTATATAGCTCTTTTTTATTGGACAGAAAATCATTATATCAATCAGGAACCTTGCACATATGCCATTCATCTATATATAGCTCTCCTATATGACTATGGAGAACAAAAAAACACAAACTTTTCCTAACAGTTATTGCTCTATATCCCACCACTGAGAACAAACCTGGCTTTCTGGCTGTGTTCTGCTGTAGGGCAATGTTGGCTGTTCCAGTTGTCTTCCAAGCCTATTTGTTCTATGCACATGGGAACCTCAGCGAGCTTCATGCGCTCCCTGGCTCTAGAAAAGAAGCGTGGCGGTGACAGTTCTAAGGGCTACCCAGCGATGGCTAAAGGGCCTTGCCTGCACAGCTTTCAAGCAGCAGAGGTGGAGTTCTGTGACCATGTCCATGACTGCAGCAAAGCTGAGTGCATGGAAATGGACGTAGATATTTTTGGAGCCTTTAATTCTGGATGCCTCCCATTCCTATCGGTAAAGTTGATAAACATATCAAGCGTATATGTTTACCTATAGGCGGTGCACTTCTTTTGGTAGCTAAGGTGTGGAAGAAGCGAGCAGGGAACCTTGAAGATATATGTAGGAAAGAAGAGGCTATGAGGTGGTCCCCAAAGTATGAATGAGTGGGTAAGTTTTTGTAAGGGGCACACTCTGTTCCATGATATAACTTACTGGTGAATGTTATAATCATTGTGTTTTAATGACATTATCTATTGCAGCCAAAAAGCCTGTGATATCTTATTTGAAGGAAAGTAAATAAGAACCACGGCCAGCTCTCTCTTTTGCTTCTATCCCATGAGAAGAAAAATCAGCATACCAACAAGGCCACACGCCTTAAAAAGTCAAATATAGTTCCACTGCAAGAAATTAAGAAAAAAATTTAGTTACTAAAAATGTTACTCCTAAAATTAAGAATATATTTGTAGTGATTAAGTCGTATGTCTAACACCAAAAGAGAAAACTCTGATGCCTGGCAGAGTACACCAGAAGTCGTCGATCGTCAGAGTTCACATAACCTCACACGGCAAAGCGACGACATGGGATGATCATGCTAACCGCAAGCACCGGCGTTCAGCGAGTTGAGCAAAGCATGCGTGCAATGCTTTTCTCGAGAAGCCTATTGAAGAAGAAGCTATCCTTTCATTGACTCATAAAGCATACACTAGAAGTACACAAAAGATGTTTCAGGGACGTCGATAAACTTGTAGTATTTTCTCTAAGCGGCTTCTTCTAGAACTTCCATACTAGTACACTAAGTTTTTTGTGTTGCTGCTAGCTTTACATGAGTGTTTTTTTAATCTTAGAGGCATGGAAAAGAAAAAAAATAAAGATGTAAACAAACTGTAACACGTATGAAAATGAAAAGCAATTCATCAGTGCTGTTGGCATCAGCTGGCCCATCTGGATTTTTCACTATCCATGCTCATGATTCTGTTGCACAACACTATATAGCAGTTATCTGTTCAATTCTTCCCAGATGTGTAAAATTTAATTGTAGTTTCTAACCAAGAATGAAGTAAATAAAAATTTTATTTCTCTTAATGGAATAATTATCTGGGATTCTGCAATGTTTTGCATACGACACAAAGCCACATTGTTACACTATGATGATGAAAGATCACATAAACAAGAATAAAAATTAAAGGGGCATCGATTCTATTGTACTGTGACCAGCCACAGTTGGCAAAGATTGACATGACTAATTAGTGTATTGTCTAATATTTTGCATGCCGTCACCATTTCTTCCATCTAATAATCTATTTGCAATAGTTTCCAATAACGAAATCAAATTATTTAGCTAGTTAGATACATGCCATTACAATTTTACAAAATTTGAAATATGTCATCGATATGTTATTTACAAGAGGACGCTGCAAGTGTATGACACATGGGTCCGAATGATATACTTTAAATTTCGCAAAATTGTAATGGCATGTGTCAAATTATGCAATTTGTACCTGTATGCCCCTTTGTTGCTCCTATATCACTGTCTTTCCGCAGAGGGCAGCAATGTTCTCTTTGGTGGCACCATGGCTCATCCTGACTACTGAAAAAAGTAGCACAAAGTAATATTCTCGATTCTCCTTGTACTAAGAAGTCATATGCAACTCCTTTGCACAGGATAATGCTTCCCCCTCGTCTTACATCTATCTTTTGGACAGAAAACCATCATCCGATCAGCAATCCTGTACATGCCATTCAATTATATAGCACAATGTACTACCTAATATAAGTGTTTGGTTACAACATTAATGCCTTCATGCTGATTCCAGCATTTAAATTTCTGGCCGAGCAACAGAAATTATTTAAATAGTAGGTTTTAAATTATTGACACTATTGACTTTTAATATCAACTTTGACTATTCGTTTTATTCAAAAAATTTGTTTAACTGTGTAAAATTATTAGTCATGCTTTAAATACCACTAATGATAAATAAAATAATAGCAAAATTTTTCATATTTGAATAAATTTTTTTAATAAAACGAATGGTCAAAGTTGATGTTAGAAATCAACGGTGTCAATATTTTAAAAGCGGAGGGAGTAGTTCTATACAGTTTCAGTGGTCCAAACATGCAATGTGTTTGTTTGATTAATATGAAGACTTATTACCTACTGAAACATAGAAATGCTAACAATGCATCCAGCATCATGTCTACATTAATTTTGACAACACCCCACAGAAGTGCTGCTAATATTGATGCAGCGTCCAATGCTCTTGAGTTTCAGATATTAAATCTTCAACGAAGCCGCTAAATCTAAGCTTTCTCATATGGTTATAGATCCATGTTCCACCATAATGACAAACAAGCTGGACTATACGGCTCTGTTATGCTGTGAAGCCATGTTGGCTGTTCTAGAATCTAGGATGCTGTTTGGTTCAGTATAATGTAACATAATCTAATTACAATGGTAATTGATTACGTTTGATTGTGTTTGTTTCAGTCCTCCTGTAATCGGGGGATTTCTGTTAACTCTATTAGTTAACTAAGTCTTCCTCAAAGTACCATTAGTTACTAGAACATCCAAGAAATAACATTTGTTAACTTGAAAATCATCCTCTAAGTACCATTATCTCAAATTCTTATGTAATCTTTTTATTTTTGGTATTATTTTAACATTTTCTGACTAATTTGGCCTTGCCTGTCTTGTCCGTTTCTTTCACACGTTGCCGCAACCAGGAAACCGATGGAGCCTGCTCATGGCCAGGCATTCACGTGTTGCTCGTGGCCGGCCGGCGTTCAGATGCGATTCGTGTGCAGCTCTAGGCCGGCCGGCGTTCAGGCGCCCGTCTATGTCCAGCCGCGTACAGGCCGTTCCACCCTCATCTGCCGGTCTGCGTCCAGGCGCCGTCGCCACTTGGCCTGGAGCCGCCGCCAGGCGTCGTCGCCTGGCCTGGAGCCGCAACTGCCGTCTAGCCTAGAGCCGTCGTCTAGCCTGTAGCCGCAACCGTCGCCTTAGGCAGGGACAATTCTGTCATAAATTATTTAAATAACATCAAAAAAAAAAGATTAAAAAAATTAAAGATAATAGCGCTCAGAGAATAATGGTCAGATTAACAGATGTTATTTTCTTGATGTCTTACTAACTAATGATACTTTGAAGAAGACTCAATTAACTTAATGGTATCTACCGAAATCTCCCTCTGTAATCGGTTGCTGTCGTAATTGGATTTCAGGCTATACAAACTCATTACCGCTCCCAACTCCCCTGTATCAGATTCCAATCATCGTCTTCTCCGCTCGACTTTGAGTCTTTCTTCTTCTATACACCAGACCCGATGGGGTGACGGCGTGCTTCTCCTTCCCTCGTGCTTCGCCTGCGTAGGGTCGACTTCTCCACCTCACTCTGGTCAGCGAGTCAGCGACCGGCTCCTGCCCGTCCAGATCCCAGCGCCTCCATCTGACCTCGATGCCCGTGACGCCGCCTCACCACCACGACGCCCGCGACGCCACCTTGCCAGCCACGACGCCTGTGCCGCCACCTCGCGGATCTATCCTGCGCAGCAGCCTCGCCGACTTCGAAGGCACTGCCACCTCGCCGACCCTCGAACGCGCTGCTGCCTCGTCGATTTCGAACACAACCCGCGCCGCCTTGCCGACCCCCGAATGCACCGCCGCCTTGCTGACCCTCGAATGCACCGCCGCCTCGCCGACCCTGGACCGTGCTGCTGCCTCACTGACCCTCGAACGCGCCGATCTAGACCGCGCTGCAGCCTTGCTCCTCTCTGCCGCCCTGTCGCTGCTCTTGTTCATGGCATAAGACGCCGCTGCGTTCAGGGAGTCCTCCACCGTGGCGCTGGGGGATGTGCTATACCATGATCTACCATCTTGGAGCTGGGATTTGTTTGTCAAATCTTTTTTTTAACGGTGTTTGGGCCAATTCTACCATGTGCTCTACACTTGACAAAGTCTTTACCGTTATCTGGTCCGAACCAAACATTTTTTTCTATTAGCTCATTACAATTACCATTGCAGCTGTATTATGATTGCATTACCGTTTGCGATTGCAAAGTTGAACCAAACAGCATCTAGATGTTTTCCATGCCTATTTGCTCCGTGCTTCACTGTTGGTTACGTCTTGGCACTTGATTTCATTTCTCTCTCTCAGCTTGTCCACCTTAACAAACAAGTATGTTTGCAGCTCTGATTGTGCAATGGTGCAGTTATGTTTGCAGCTCTGCATTCCACCATTGGAGTGGCAAAATGCCTGACTGTTCAACGCTTGTATCATGTCTACTTACGCTGGCTACTCCAGATGTCTTCCGTTCCTATTTTGTATATGGTCCGCTCTTCGATGTACATTTTTGCAGTTGACATCAACTCTACAGTGAAGCTCAACAATAATGATGCCTCTTGTGCCAAAAGCTAGTTCTTATACATATAGGCATATGGCAGCTGGTTGTTTTCCTATTCAATGGTTAAAGCATTAACTCATCTTTGTTACTGCACGGAACTTGTCAGATAGCTTAAATGTTACCCAGGGCCTCTTGACTACTAGGGGCCTAGTGGTCACACCTCGTGCACCAACTCATACTGAATAACTGATGAAAGGATTATCAAGAAGGGAAGAATTTGGGGCTGGATCTTGAAGAATAGAAGAAAGGAGAAGTGATCATGTGGAAACGTTTTCATCTAAATTAAAAAGGAAAGCATACTTTTACAAAGGGTATACTCTATCCCAAAATATACATTACTAGCAAATTTTGTAATCACTGTGATCGACAACACTTGTTATTGCTACCTTCTTCCACATGGAGGTGCTAAATTAACCAACTTGCAAAGAAAGCCTTAGCCAATTCTCTTTTGCCTCTGTAGATTGTAGCAGGACATCATTGAACAGCAGCATACCAAAAGTTGATGATCATAAATAGGTCAAATAAGTTCCTTGCAAGAAATAAAAAGTTATATATCAAACCATTTGGTTACTCAAAATTAAAATAGGTTGACATAAATTACAGTAGCATAAAGGCTTACACTGTTACAATGAATCTGAAGAATTATATATTTTGCAGATATGAGATGAAAAGGATACCCACCTACTGAAAAATATAGCTGGCCAACAGGCCGGGCCGGCCCAGCACGACCCAGCCCCGCTATTTGATCGGGCTATGCTATGCTGGCCTACAGGCTGACTGGTCAGGCACAAGCATGGCCCGAGTGATTTTTCATGAATTGGGCCGTGCCGTCGGGCCCATTGGGTCATGCTAGGTCGGGCTGGCCCAGAGCATGGGAACAAAATAAATATTATTTTTTTGAGAAATTACTGAAAATTAATTACATAATGTTGAAAATCATAAGTTTTAAGATAAATAGGTCAAAATTAATTACACACTTTTTGATGACATAACTTACTGTTTGCATAGTACTCTCTTCATCCAAAAAAAAAAAGAACATATTTCTAGGAACCAATATTGACTGTGTTTTCTTCTCATCTCTGGCTAGTGATTTCTATAACTCTAATTAATTTTAACAATATGAGACTTGTATTATTTTGATTTGGCATAAAAAAATGTTTTCATAATATCTAATTTGTATGTTATAGAAATTAATTAGATATATAGAAATTATTGGTTAAAGTAAATAATAAAACACAATCAACATAATCTAGAAATAGACTTTTATGGGACTTAGGGATTATCTGACCCTTGCGAGTTTGGCAATGACACTAGTTATTGCTGATACCTTCCTGCACATGGAGCTGACAAATAAACCAACAAGCCCATGATGCCTTCTTAATTGAAGAGAAGAATGGGAAAGCCATATATGTAGCCCATAGCCACTTTTCTCTTTCGGTTTTGTGGCGCAGGACATGGCTTATGATGGTCAGAGGTCTGGTCAACATAGTTCGGCTGCAAGAAATAAAAACATTGCAGACGAAGCAACTTAATTGTTTGTTTACTGTTAAAAATATACCAGCAATCACTCCCTATGGCCGCCTATGAAACTTGGGTGGATGGCCGGCCTCCTCTGACCATTCTGTGTCCCGTTTTCATGGGCGACCAGAGCCATGCCGGCCGGACGAGGCAACAGATGAGACTGAAATTAAGTCGTTTTGTCGAGCATAAAATACTCCTAGTTAGTATAAAGTATGAACCCAAGTGTCGCCAGACAGGTAATCTGCCGATCAGCCCGGACGACTAATTCACCAATGTCATGCGTGCGCTTGATCGATCTCGCAGGTCAAACTGACCTCATCGGAGTTTGACGTTCTCGCTTAGTCTCACAGTGGGAATTCGACGCATATAGATCAGCATCTATTTTGATATATATACCCGCTGCCGATGACGCCAAATAGAATGACACTAGCGATATATACTTTTAGCCACACCGGAATAAAAGAGAACAGATTAAGATTATACTATTACCTTCGAGTAGACTATTGCTGTACGATCTAGAGTACTATATAAGTACTGATCTGAAAGTCGAGTTTATCAAGCAGCTTGTGCGACTGGAATTGTACTAAAATTCAGTGCAACCAAAGACACGGCGCCTCGTGCCTCGGAGCCTGGATTACCTCCTCCCGATACTCTACTCCTGATCGAGTCCATCGCCACGGACTCGGAGTTTGAGGTTGCTTAGAACAGCTTGCTGTCACTATCGGAAGTCAAAGCTCGCGCCAATTAATCTTGCACGTCGTAAGTCTTTGATAGCTGCCGTAGATTGGAGTATAATTCTTCCGGTCCCTCGAGTCACTCGAGCCAGCAGCAGGTCCACCGACTTGCCGTATTTTCATTGGGCCAAGTTGTATCTTCAGTCCACGGCGTTGAACTTCCATTTAAACTTGGGAAAGGAATTGCCGAGGCACATGGATGATTGCGACTGCGTCACGGTGCCTCTATGCTTACCACACATCGGTTACCCACGCAACAGGGCTTTGTGTGGTGATGAGATAGAGCAAGAGCTACCACCAAGGAGGCTCGTGTGTAAGCCCAATAACCACGGCGCCGTCCCCTGCACTTGATGCTCTGATTTGTATTCCCTGCGGTTTTAAATTGTTAAGACTTCTAACATCAACTTTGAACATTCATTTTAACTAAAAGAAATTCATTATGTCAAATTTTGTTATCATTTGCTTTATTATTAGTGATATTTAAAACAGAACCAATAATTTTACATATTTGAACAATTTTTTTAAATAAAACAAATGACAAAATTTGTTGAGATCATATACCCCAGTTACTTACGGCCCGTGGTTACTCGACGGTCTGACTACGGTATACGGCCCACCTACAACGACCGGCCTAAGTTCTTCATGGGCCGGGAGAGGATTCTCGCAAGACTCCACCAAGCCCAGGTCCGAAGGTCGGGCACGCCCGAAGAAAGAAGCGACCCCGACCCCCGAGGGTCGGGGGTTGCGTAATGACAAGACTTGACCACCCGACGGCCAAGTAACTGACTTACCCACCCAACTCGGGGTCAGGCGACCATCCCGCGACTGGTCCTGTTAGTACAGAGATTCCTGACACTGTACAGCGGTGGCAAGGAGGTAAAGCAAATAGTAAAGCTACCTTTGTTCCCCAGCGCTGGGCAAAGGACGATCAGAGGACACCGACAAGGATAGCTGGCATTAGAAGACTGCCAGGTGACACGGGATCACCGAAAGATCATTCTCGAAGATGCTAACGGCCCCGCTCATCAGAGCCTGCCCAATTCTGTGGGCGTCATCCCAAGTTGCGGCCCTACCCGTCAGGGAGCCGCCTATTTCACCCCGCTTTGATGGTCCGGCCCCTATATAAAGGCCCAACAGGGACCCCTACAACAAGTTTTCCAAGTTCATCAAGTTACGATACACTCAACCGGATAGGCGTGCTAGGGTTTTTGCTCTACGAAAGCCCTTTCGCCATTGTAAACCCCCTCGATTATACACAAGTTCATCATTTGCGACCCCTGGACGGATATTACACCATTGAGGTGGCCCGAACCAAGATACATTCTTGAGTCTTTAGTAGACTAGGCCACATCAGCAAGGAAGAAGCACACTGTACCCCCTCTGTCTACGTAAATTGTACTGTGCCGGTGAGCGAAACACCGACAGTTGGCGCGTCAGGTAGGGGATTTCGTGGTGTGCCTCGCTTCGTCACCGATGGCTTTGATTTTCGCCATGGTGGAAGAGTCTTTGGTCCTTCACCTTTGTTTTGGGAGCTTCACGGTAGCCATCACTCCGGACAGTCGGTCGTGGCACATCCCTGTCTTCTCCACCGGCCAGGCCTTCCACTTCTGGAGCTTGGACTTCATCACCAACTCCGATGGCGAGCTCTGTCTCTGGGTGTCGCCTCGCGTGCCAAGCACACAACTTGGAGTCATCGAACCTGCACCGCGCTGGCTCATGATCCGACGCGCGAGTGCTTCATGCTTCATGGCACGAGTGCTAGGGGTACTCTCCTTGGCACAACGCCTGACGGTGCCACGCCCGCTGGCGACACCTCGCCGGAGCATCGAGCAACCAGCATTGTTGAGGAGGCCTTGCGACGCAGAGCATCTGTTCAGAAGGCCAACTCCGTCCGCCAGGAGGGGTCGACGCACAAAGTGCCACCTCCGGCTGTCACCAACGTCCAAACCTGAGCCCACACCGCCTATCAGCAGATCATGGCGGCGGACATGCCAACCTTCGACCGTGCAATCGACAATGTGACGGCGGCTGCGAAATTTCCACGAATCCGTCAACCCGGTGCACCCCATGGTCGTCGAGACCCATCATCGTCTGCGCACCTTCCTCGAAGCTGCGCTCCAACAGCAGGGGTGCGGGGCGCCTCCGTATCCACCACCGTGATCCGAGGTCTGTAGCAGTCAGCGATAGCCCTCTCTAAGACGCAGCCCCGCTCGCGCGAGCCATGGCGGCTGGGCGGAGCAGTCAGACCCTCCACCCGCCACCATCCAACAGCACCTCGGTCTTGACCGTGGCGCGCGCCACACCATCAACACCAGGTGACAGGCCAGGAGTGACTTCCACATCGAGTCGCGCTGGGAACGAACTCTCGGGTACTCCGAGCACCGTCTCCCGGAACGAACTCCCACCTACCATGACCGTCGTCGCAACTACAACTACTCTCGGAGCCTCAGCTCCGAAGGGCTCGGGCCCCGAGCCTTCAGGCGCAACATCCAACGCGCGCGGTTTCCTGTACGCTTTTGTGTGCCCACCAACATCACCAAGTATGCCGGTGAGTCGAACCCAACCCAATGGCTCAAAGATTACCACCTTGTCTGCCGTGCAGGAGGGGCAAATGATCTGTTTGCCATCTAGTACCTGCCACTCTTCTTGGCCGACTCGGCCAGGGTGTGGCTTGAGCATCTTCCGGCCGGTTGCATCCTCGATTGGTCTGACCTTCACCAAATCTTCATTGGCAACTTCCAGGGGACCTACACGCGTCCGAGGAACTCCTGGAACCTCAAGAACTGCAACGCAGCAGTCCGGCGAATTGCTCCGCGACTACATCTAGCATTTTTCGCGCAAGCAGAACGAGCTGCCCGACATGAGCGACGTTAACGTCATCAATGCCTTCACCTGCGGCACCACCTCCAAAGGTCTTGTCCACAAGTTCGAGTGTAAAAACCCGCGCACGATGCGCGATCTCCTCGACATCACCACAACCTTCACCACGGGGGAGGAAGCCGTTCAAGCCAACTTCGACAAAGATCGAGGCAAGGACAAGGAGAAGTCCAAGTCCGACCATCGCCCCGACAGCCACGACGACCGCGCCGGGGCGGATCGAGTAGTAAGAGGCCTAAGAAGACCAAGCAGCGCCGGGATGAGTTCGTGGGTGTCACCGAGCGACGGCCCCGACCCCAAACCAAGACGTCGCCCGACCACGACCACTTCTTCGAGAAGCTCCTCGACAAGCCTTGCCGGAACCACGCCACTCCGATCCAGCACCTCTATAAAGAGTGCCATCTGATGCAACAATTCCTGAAAGGTAACCTCCGGACCCAACAACGCCCACCTCAATGTCCCGACCCTTCGGAGAAGGGCGCCAAGGAGGACACCAACCCAGCCTTTCTCGAGCCTGAGGGCTGCCTTATGATTTTTGTGGGCCGTGGGCTTACGAGCCTCAGTGCCGCCAGAAGCTGATCTAGTGAGAAGTCAACATCACCGACCCCGCCGTTCCAACCTACCTCAAGTGGTCGGAGGCACCCATCACCTACGACAGATCTGACCACCCCGATCGAGCACCGCAGCTGAGGCGCCTTCCTCTCGTGCTCGACCCATCATCTGCAACACGTGCCTCACCAAGGTCTTCATGAATGGCGGTAGCGCCCTAAACATCCTCTACATCGACACCTTCAACGATATGAAGCTCTCGTGGTCGGACATCCGACCGAGTCATGCTCCGTTCCATGGAGGGATCCCGATGGTCCGCGCCGTACCCTTGGGCCAAATCGATCTCCCGGTCACCTTCGACGACCGCAACAACTTCAGGACTGAGTGGCTCACCTTCGAGGTGGTCGATTTCATTGGCACGTACCATGTCATCCTCGGCCGACCCTGCTACGCCAAGTTCATGGCCATTCCCAACTACGTCTACCTCAAGCTATGCCGAGGCCCAATGGCGTCATCAACGTGGCGTCGTACATCAAGCAGGCGTTCGCCTGTGAGCAAAAAAGCTTTAAACTGTCCCTCGACTTCTCGGAGTCGGTCGAGCTTGAAGAGATCTGCAAGTCCAAGGGGTCGGCATCGGCCCCGACCCTCGACTCCAAGCCTTCAACCTCCACATCCTTTGAACCTGACAGCGACTTCAAGGAGATCATCCTCGACCCGTTCGACCCTACCAAGAAGGCCAGGATCGGGACAGTGCTCTGCAGCAAATAGGAAAATGCGCTCGTAGACTTCCTCATCTGGAATCGGGACGTCATCGCATGGGCACCATGCGACATGCCTGGCATCCCGAAGAAGGTCGCCGAGCAATCCCTCAACATCAAGCCTGGATCTCGACCAGTGCAGCAACGACATCGACGCTTCGACAACGAGAAGAAGAAGGCCATAGGGGAAGAAATTACTAAGTTGCTCAATGCTAAGTTCAATCGTGAGGTCTACCACACCGAGTGGCTAGCCAACCCCGTAATGGTCAGGGAAAAGAATGGGAAATGGAGGATGTGTGTTGATTATAGAGTCTCAACAAGGCATGCCCAAAGGATCTGTTTCCTTTATCACGCATAGATCCGGTGGTCGACTCCACCGTCGGTTGCGAGGCCCTTAGCTTTCTTGATGCGTACTCCAAGTACCATTCTGACCAGCCCGCCACCTCCTTCATCACTCCGTTTGGTTCTTTCTGGTGCATCACCATGCCATTCGGGCTCATGAATGCCGGCGCGACCTATTAGCGCTATATGCAAAAGTGCTTTCACGATCAACTGGGTTGAAATCTCAAAGTTTACGTCGACGACATCGTCATCAAGACCCGGAAGACCGATGATCTCATTAGCGATGTGGAGGAAACCTTCGCCAACCTCCGACAGTACTGCGTCAAGTTCAACCTCGAGAAGTGCATCTTCGGCATTTTCTTCGGCAAGTTACTTGGGTTCGTCATCCCAAAGAGTGGCATCGAAGCCAACTCCAAGAAGATAGCCGCGATCCTGAATCTCGGCCCCATCAAGAACGTCAAGGGTGTCCAGAAGCTTACAGGGTGCCTCGCGGCCCTCAATCGCTTCATCTCCCGGCTCGACGAGAAGGCAATGCCTTTTTACTGATTGCTGCACAAATTCGACCGCTTTACTTGGACCGCCGAGGCCCAGGAAGCCTTCGAACAATAGAAGACCTTGCTGTCCACATCACCGATCCTCGCTTCATCGACCCTCGGTGAGGTTTTGTTCCTTTACATTTTAGCAACTTTCAAGGTGGTCAGCACTGTCCTCGTCATCGAGCGCTCGGAGGAGGGTCGGGCTTTGAAAGTCCAGCAGCATATTTACTTCATCAGCGAAGTCATCGTCGACGCCAAAACCCGCAACACGCAAGTGGAGAAGCTGATCTATGCCGTCCTCATTACCAAGCAAAAACTACGACACTACATCGACAGCCACTCCGTCCGGGTGGTTACAAGCTTTCCACTCAAGAAAATCATCACCAACAAAGATGCGGTCGGATGGATCGCCACGTGGATAATGGAGCTCATGGGTCACGAGATCTCCTACGTCCTGCATCAAGTCATCAAGTCCCAAGTCCTCACCAACTTCATCGCCGAGTGGACCGAGGCTCAAGGCTGCTAACCCCTGTCGACCTCGAGCACTAGACCATGTTCTTCGACGGCTCCTGCATGCTCCAGGGGTGGCGTCGTCCGCATCTTTTCGAAAGGCGACAAGTTTCGCTACGTGCTCCAGATCCACTTCCGCTCCTCAAACAATGCCGCCGAGTACGAAGCCCTTCTTCACGGTCTGCGTATGGCAATTACCCTGGACGTACGATGGCTTTACGTCAAGGGCAATTCTGAGCTCGTGGTAAATCAAGTCATGAAAGCCTCAAGCTGCTGCGACCCGAAAATAAAAGCCTACTGCCAGAAAGTTCGCAAGCTCAAAGAAAAGTTTGACGGGCTCGAGCTCCACCATGTTCTACACCGCAACAACGAAGCGGCCGACTACCTTGCCAAGATGGCCCTAGGCCAAGATCCCGTCCCCGACGACGTCTTCCTCGAAGTCCTCGCCAAGCCAACCATTAATTTCACGGACGATGAGACCGATCCCACGCCTGACACTCCAGTCGGTGAGCAAACCCCGACCCTCGGATTGGAGGTCCTGATCGTTGTTCTCGACTGGTCCAAGGACATTTTCGCTTTCCTCCAGGATGGCACCCTCCCGATCGACGCCAACGAAGCCCGACGTGTCTCTCGACGAGATAAAGCCTATATCATCATAAAATGAGCTACACATGCTGAGCACGAGCGGCGTTCTTCAACTGCATCTCTCGGGAGGAGGGGCAGCACATCCTCGACAACATCCACTCAGGAATTTGCGGGCACCATTTTGCTCCGAGGACCCTGCTAGGGAAAGCTTTCTGCCAGGGATTCTACTGGTCCACAACAGTTGCCGACGCAAAGCAATTGGTCTGCTCTTGCCGAGGGTGCCAGTACTACGCCAAGCAGACCCATCTGCCAGCCCAAGAATTCCAGACATCATCTTGGCCATGCCGACCAAGCGGTTGAATTCTTCCCCGACATCATCTTCCGCTTCGGGGTTCCGAACTCCATCATCACCGATAACGGCGCACAATTCACCGGCTGGCAGTTTCACAAATTCTGTGAGGAGTACCACATCCGGCTTGACTTCACCTCTGTGGCCCATCTGAGGACCAACAGGTAGGTCGAGCGCGCCAACGGCGTGGTGCTCTAGGGGCTCAAGCCCCGACTCCAAGATTACGTCGAGCGAGCAGTCGGTTGGTGGGCCCAGGAGCTCCCTTCTGTGCTCTGGGGCCTACGGACGACCCCCAACCGGACAACAGGTTTCACCACGTTCTTCATGGCATTCGGCGCCGAAGCCATTTTGCCAACCGACATCGACTACGACTCCCAACAAGTCCGAGCCTACAACGAAGAAGCATCAGAGGCGGCATGGCAAGAGGCCTTGGACCAGCTTGACGAGGCGCGAGACATCGCCATCCTGCGGTCGGCTAAGTACCAACAAGGACTTCATCGGCTACACGCTCGGCGGATCAAGGGTCGGGCGTTTAACATCGACGACTTAGTCCCAAAAAGAGTCTAGACTAGGGTCGAGAAGCACAAGTTGTCACCACTCTGGGAAGGGCCCTATGTAATTAAGCAAGTCTAAGGCTCGGCGCCTACAAGTTGGCGACCGAGAACGGCCAAGAGCTCAAAAGCGCCTGGAACATCAAAAACTTGCATTGTTTCTATGCATAATAAAATCAGATATGTTTCTTGAGCATATCTTGTCTCTTTTTGTTCTGGGTGATGGCGCACGGTCGAAAGGCTGACCCCTGCCGCTTGGGGCTATTTGAGTGTCCCCTGCGACATGTTTGCCGACCCTGAGACAAACTCGCTGGGCGCTATTGTGCAGCCCTCGAAGCCTCCCGTCTTACAGTCAGTCCACGCAAGTCTCGAAGTTAAATCCCAACCCGCGCTGGCGTGAACCCCCAAAGTTCCCCCGGGTCGGCACGATTTAACCATGAAGAGCGTAGCGCTCCGATCCCCTTGTTTTCGCTCTCAGGCTCCGCGACTCGTTTTTGCTTTAAGGCTCCGGCCTGGTCCACGCAAGTTTCGAAACTAAATCCTGACCCGCGCTGGCATGAACCCCGAACGTTCCCCCGGGTAGGGCGCGATTTAACCAAGAACAATGTAGCGGTCCGATCCCCTCGTTTTCGCTCTCAAGTCCGTGCCTCGCTTTCGTTTTAAGGCTCCAGCCTCGTTTCCCAGGAGCCCTTTCTCCTGACCCGCGTCAAGGGCGCAGGTAACCCTCAGGCGTGCGAAGTAAATTCTAAGTGCCAGCGCTTGAGTACTTCCTCGCAGCTAACGATTGATGGCCCAGGTTGGTAATGCCCTACAGCTGTATTGAGCCTGACACTCAACCCTATGGGTTATACCTGATCCTGTCACTTGGTCAACGTCCAACATATGACAAAAAACATCACTAAGAAAATTACATGGCACAGAACGAAATTTTGTACTGATATTTGATGAAAGATGTTTGAGAACATCATAAAGTCATTACAGGAAAGTAAAAAGAAGACCTAGATCTTCGGATTCCGAGATGGCTGCGGGGGACCTCGAGGTCGGGCAGGCATCGAGCCAAACCGATCCCGCAGAACATTTGCCGACTCGAAGGCGACGCAGAGGTCCACCGCCTAGGACCGCACATCTGTCATCAAGCGCACAATCTCTGCGTCCGGGGTGTCAGCAGCAAAGCCCTCGGAGATGCGCGTGAGGTCTACCCCCGGGTAATGTGACGCTGTCTGTGCGAAGGCCAGCGTCGCCCCGTCTTGGAGGGTGCCGGTCAACGCAGCGGCAACCAGCCCAAGCACATACGACAGCACATGCTCAGCATAATCCGTCGAGACAGTGGTCTTGCGCACTCCAATGAAGATGGCCTAGAGCATGTGGCACACGGCTGCCATCAGGCTATGGAAGACAAGAGTCACGGCTGCAAAATAAAACAAAGATGATTGGCCGACCCAACATGGACATTTCAACAAACACTGTCTACAAGGTACGTACCGTCGCACTCTTCGGTGATGACGCTGGTGGCAGACTTCACGTCCTCCACCTCCTGCCGTGCGTGGGCCACTTCCTCGTCAGAAGACCGTCGCAGCTCATTCAGCTCCGCGGCGAGCTTCGTGACCTCACCCTCCACCACCACAAGCGTCGCCTTCAACTCCTAACTCCTAAGGCAAAAGGGGTCAGAAGTAGGGTTCAGGAAAGCAACCCTTACAAGTAATGGCGAACTTCGCATTGGCAAGCTCCGCGGAGATCTGTTCTTCTCCTCCTGAGCCGCCCGGGTCTCTTCTCGAGCAGCCCGAGTCTCCTCTCGCGCCACCCGGACCTCGTCTCGAGCGGCCTTGGCCTCCTCTCGCGCAGCCTTGGCCTCTCGGTTGAGACAGTGGGCATTCTCCGATGACACCTCGCGGCCGGCCCAGGCCCGCTCCAACATCACGCGAAGGGACTCCACCTCAGCCTCTAGCCCAGTATCGGTTAGGGGCTGACCCAACGATCGGAACAAAACCCTCTGTAAAAATACGTCTTAGTGTTACATACCAAAAGGTCCGTACCGGTAAAATTCTAAATTATTATGACTCACCTGAGACTTGCACAGATTTGGATCATCGAAGACATCGCGACCCTCGCCCAGCCTGTCGAGCAATTTGCTCAGGCCCAGGCCGACGTAGTGTTGCAGGGCTTGCGCCACCGCTTCACTCGACGGAGGGTCCATCACCGCCTGCTGCTCCGAGGCTGAGGCCCCGGAACCACTGGCTTCGACTACCACTGTGATGGCCCTCTCCGCCACTCCTTCACCGCCTGCCATCTTCGGCTCTGCGGGTGCGGTGGATGGAGACAACACCTAGTCGCCTCCCCCGACTGCTGTCTCATCGCCCCCCTCGGCACCTATGACTGGGGGGATGGGATCACTTCCTTCTTCGCAGCCTCTCTTCGACCCTCGGCATCAGTGCCCGAGGGGAAAGGCTACGAGTCTTCACAATGGCGGCCACGCCCTGACCCGCGACTGGGGCCAGGGAAGATCACGCGGCTTCTTTCACCACCAGCGCGCCAGCCAGTGGGCTCTGCCGCAGAGGACTTGAACATGGTGGGGAAATTGGAACGTTCCCCACCACCGCCACCGGGGATTCAGACCCCTCTCCGCCGACCGGTGGCCCGCCGCCCGCCGTGGCAGCAGGGACTACAGCCGCCCTGCAAAAAAACAAACGAGATAAGTTCGCTACTCGGCTATCATTTACTTCGATAAAAAAAAAGAATGCGATTGCAGGAACTTACGCCTTCAATCGGCAGACCGGGATGGTGCCGGTCATAGCCAGTGACGGCTGCCCGGTCCTTGGGACATGGGTTGTTGCTGCCGTCGCCACCCTAACGGTCGGCACCACCGGGTGGACGACCGGGTCGGCGACAGGAATGGCGCTCGTGGAGCCCACCTTGGCCTTCTTCAAAAGGGCCAGAGGGGCCAAGTCGGACTCGGTATCTGACCCGCTGCTCCAGTCGCCACCCGACTCCTCGGACAACAGCACTTGAACCGCCCGCGTCGGCTGAGGGGCCGGGCCAAGGACCTGATCAACGAGACCACCCGGCCTTGCCCGGCTGGAGGGCCTCTTTAGATTCCTCTTCTTGGAGCCGCCCGCGGAGGCATCCCCAGTGCACTTCGAAGTCAAGTCCGACTCCGAAGGCCTCGATGCCCGAGTCAGGGCCGGAGCTGCAGGGACGGTCGTCGAAGACCGGCCCACCGCCGGAGCCGTCGGCGCCGGAGGAGAGGGGACGCCCGCGGGTACCACCACCGGAACGCGCGAAGAGGACGCGCCCGTCTGCATCAACATCGACAGCGAATTAAACCGGCGTCTACCATAACTACGCTACAACGACAAAGACTGCGGAAGAAATCAACTTACCCGCGGACGTGCGGACAGCGGCTCCAGCCCTCTCGTGAGGTCCACTTCCTCGTACCCCTGCCACTAAGACGACGGCCACCTTGACGGCCGATAGCCCAGCGTCCCGAAGCTCGTTGATCCGCTCAAGGTACGGCGTGAACATTTGCATCTCCTCATTCGACGGCAGGGATGTCCACATCTCGATCGTCAAGACGGTCTCGTCGCGGAACGCTGGGAGCTGGGGGACGAGATTGGCGGCGTAGAACCACTCTTCGTCCCACCCCTGCAGCGACATTTTCAGCAGTACGTCGATGTATTCGCCCAACCGCAAACTTTGGAGGCAGATGCTGGCGCACCCGTAGTGCCGGCTGTTGCGAGCACCGCCTAGCCTCGTCACGTTGAAGAAGTACCTCCACAAGCTGGCGAGTGGAAGGATCACGAGATAGGCCTCCCAGAGTGTGATGAAGATGGTGATGTGAAGC
Source organism: Zoysia japonica (assembly GCA_001602275.1). Lineage (NCBI taxonomy): Eukaryota > Viridiplantae > Streptophyta > Magnoliopsida > Poales > Poaceae > Zoysia > Zoysia japonica. The sequence goes on along the minus strand of BCLF01000070.1, from coordinate 399,264 downwards.
ACCGTTCGGGTTGAGATGGTGAAGGCCGACCTGGTAGAAGGCGAGGAGATCGCAGAAGAACTCGAAGCACGGAAGCCCGAGCCCGCGCTCGTGGAAGGTGACGAAGGAGATGACCAGGTTCGCCGCAGGAACTGGAATCAGCTGCTGCCACACCGCCCTCTCCAACAGATGGCATCCTGCTTCTGGATGAGCCCAATCTCCGCGCGATTCTGCAGGTTGTCCTCGGACACAGTGGATGACTTCCACCCTGCGGCCATGACTCCAACTGTGACGGCGAGGAGGGAGAAAGTGAGACAAAAGCAAAAGCGCAGAGAGAGGAAGAGTGCAATAGAAGAGCACTAGGACGACAAAGGAAAGAGCACTGGTGGAGTGGATTTCGAAATCCCCTCCTGCCGCCTTTATACCCGAAGGAAGCGGACGGTTCAACCCCGGAACCGTCGGGCACCCGCGGTCTCTGCACCCCACCCACCGACGGGTGGGCTCGATGACTACTCTTGTTACCTCTGCCGGTCAACGTGACGTCCGCCCGGCTGCGCGCGTCTGCCAGCGCAGTTATTGCCTCATTGGTACCAGGTGGACATGACGCGCATGAGCGAATCGTCGTGCGGAGTGGCGGTTCAACTTTCGAAAACCAATACCCGCGCTCCACGTGAACGTAACAGAACCCGAGCTCAAACACTGTGGCAGTCAATGGGTCGGCAGCCGAACCGTCCGGCCCGACCCCTACCCTCAGGCGCGGCTGATCACGCAGTACAGCCAATTTGCTTGGCCCATCCCAGGTGCAAGTGCTGATCATGAGCATACGACTGGCCCGACCGGTTCATTCTAGGCACTCAACAGAAGCCCGGCCATGAGCGAAGCCGGTCCCAACCCTCGACGATCGAGGAATTCAAGTCCTGCCTGTCCGACCCGGATCTTTCAGGGGCGAAGGGTACTCGCATCGAAACTTTCAATCAGATCCCCCGACCGACCCTACGGATTGCCCGGTGACTACGACCTACGGGCGCGCTCGCGCGCCCCCGGAGGACCGAGTACAGCGAATAACGCGTCAGATCCTCCGACCGACCCTACGGATCGCTCGGGGGCTACGCCCTAGAGGCGCACTCGCGCGGACCGTTGAGGATCAACTTCGAAGAACAACGATTCAAGACCTCTTGACCGATCCTACGGATCGCCCGTGGGCTCGAGGGCTATGCCCAACGGGCGCGCTCGTGCGCACCGCAGGAATGACACAGAGGACCGATAGCAAAACAACTACAACAATGAATCAAAGCCCCGGCCAACCCTCTGCTTCGCTCGGGGGCTCAGGCGCTACGCCCTACGGGCGCGCTAGCGCGCCCCCGCAGGACCGACCAACGAACATCAACTATGACGACCACTACGAATCAGCACCGCACTGCCTCAACAGGATTGCAAACGGTGCAGGGCTTAAGGGCTACTATCGAGATCATATACCTCGAGTACTTACGGCTCGGGGTTATACGATAGTCTGACTATGGTATACGGCCCACCTACAACGACCGGCCCAAGTTACTCGTGGTCCGGGAGAGGATTCCCGCAAGACTCCACCAAGTCCAGCTCCGAAGGTCGGGCGCTCCCGAAGACAGAAGCCAGCCCGACCCCTGGGGGTTGCGTAACGACAAGGCTTGACCACTCGATAGCCAAGTAACCGACTTACCTACCCGAGTCGGGCCCGGGCCACTGTCCCAAACAGGTCCCTGCCAGTACAGAGATTCCTGACACTGTACAGCGGCGGCAGGAAGGTAAAGCAAACGGTAAAGCTATCTTTATTCCCCGACGCTGGACAAAGGACGATCAGAGGACACCGACAAGGACAGCTGGCACCAGAAGACCGCCAGGTGACCGGGGATCGCCGGAGGATCATTCTCGAAGATGCGACGGCCTCACTCATCAGAGGCTGCCCAATTCCGTGGGCATCAAGCCAAGTTGCGGCCTCACCTGTCAGGGAGCCGCCTGTTTCACCCATTTGAAACCCCGGTCGGCCCCTATATAAGGGCCCGATGGGGACCCCGTACAACAAGTTTTCCAGGTTCATCAAGTTACGATACACAAAACCGCATAGGCGCGCTGGGGTTTTTGCTTGTGCGAAAGCCCTTTCGCCATTGTAAACCCCTCGATTATACACGAGTTCATCATTTTCGACCCCTAGACGTAGGGTATTACACCATCGAGGTAGCCCGAACCAGGTTACGTTCTTGAGTCTTTAGTAGATTAAGCCACATCAACAAGGAAGAAGCGCACCGTACCCTCTTTGTCTACGTAAATCGTACTGTGCTATTAAGCGAAACGCCGACAAAGTTGATGTGATAAATTAATAGTATCAATATTTAAAACCGGAGGGAGCAGCTGTAAGTCGACGGTCAACCGTCTGTTTCCTGATAGCTGTGACTTTACTCGGTTCTAAAAATTGTTATCCTCTGCTTTTAAACTAGCCGATGGAGAATAACCATTTCACGGAAGGGAGTGCGCTAAACGTGGCAAACTGTTTCGTCCCACTTGAACGTCAGAGCCAGGAAATCTCGGTCTCTCCCAACCTGTCTGTTCGTTCAGACATCAGTGAATTAGCTGTACTAGTCATAGCGAACGGCCGGTGGCATCTCCCACACATGAGATCTTGCCTTTCTCCGGGGCTATAGGAAAAGGTATTTTTTAAAGAAAACAAAATCAGATGTTGATGTGACAATATCTGATATAGATACTCCCTCTATTCAGTTTTAATATTTTTCATTAAGCATTCAAAATTTATTCTAAAATATTTATTATTCTCATTTTTTCAGTGCATCTATCTTTTCTAATACCTTTTCTCACTTCTCAATATACCTCTCTGTCTCTCTTCTCATAGGATATTACTTTTTTACTTCTTTTTAATTCTCATGCACGTAACTAAAATGAGAAATAAAAGTGAATAGAGGGAGCACGTACCTTGCAATCCCAGATAGGCCAATGGCTGGCATTGCATTTTTTTCCCAAACTGAGCAAGGGAAATGATCAGACAACCAGGCCAATCCCCAGACCCAACGTGTCATTACGCAACCTCCTACATTTATCAAACAATGCCGGCGGCTAGTGATCGATCCCAATAATGGCAAAAACAACTGTCCCGGCGCGTATCTCGAGCCGAGATTCTATACAAGCGGATAATTACTTAACTGTCAAGTATGATGCTGGCAGCGAGTTGTATCTCCCCGCGTGATCGGCGAAGTCTTCGTCCAGCTATGGGTCGATCATCCCCCAGCTAACTAACTGCAGGGACTTGGAATACTTTGGGAGGCATGCCGTCCGCGCGGGGCGATTCCGCATCAGTGAAGTCAAACGGCTGCTTGAAGCTGCGAGCTCGCGTCCCGTTAAGCTGTCGCTGTCACGGTTGGACTTGGAGGTGCACGTAGAATCTCCGTAGCTGTGGGAGGATCTGAAGTTGGAGTTTTGGTGTTCACATGCTCTTCCTGTATGGATGGATGATATGTTGACATGCGTGGTTGTATATATATAAATCATATCGATCCCCGGACGGCAAGATGAGTCTACCTGTGAAATAAAATTTCACAAAACTATAGCTACTTTATCAAAAGTATCACAAAACTACAAATTTAAAAAAATATTTCATAAAACTACAGATTTAATGCATTTATGTATGACAAAACTACATATTTAAATAATTGTATTACAAAGCTACATATTTTGTGAGTCGTGTATCACAAACTACAGATTTAATGAGTCACAAAATATGTACTTTTGTGATATATTTCTTTAAATCTGTAGTTTTGTAATACATAGATACATCAAATTTGTAGTTTTGTGAAACTGTGTGTTAAATCTGTAATTTTGTGATAGTTTTAATAAGCTAGTTGTAATTTTGTAAAATTTGCTCAAATAAAATTTATATTAAAACAGCATAGTTTCCATCTGATGGGATACAAACATAAGGTGTTTAGGACATTAACTGGCGTCACTGACTATGGATGGTATATTCTATAAAATGTTTTATACCGTTTGGCAGAATACTGTACATCAGAGGGCATATATTGAACATCGATATATATTTCCACAAGCATAGTATAAGATAATCCACTAAAAACATGCTCTTGGACGATTGGTTGATAACCTGAATAAAAAGCAATTTCATTTTTTTTAACAAGCTGCACGTTGGGGATATTTTGAAGCGTTTTCAGCCAAGAACGTTGTAGTACCGCATACAACAGGTAACGTGGAAACAACTTGCACCCTTGAGGTATTTTAAAAGCTCCCAACGTAGTGTCCTATCGGATTGTGTGTCTCTCGTAGCCGTCCTCTCAATTGGATACGTACATCGCACCCTTAGTCAACGATTGCTAGTGCACACATCTCCATAAATAGCATTCACACTTGCTGTCTCCCTGTCTACACCGCCAGTACTGCTACACAAAAGTTGAGACGCCGCGCAGTCAGGAGAAGAACCGTATCAGTCATGGCCGGCGGCGAGGTGTCGATGTGCACGCCGGCGTTCGTGTCCCGGGTGGTGCAGAGCCGGTGGTTCGTGGTGTTCGCGTCCATGGTGGTCATGGCGGCGTCCGGCTCCACCTACATCTTCGCGCTCTACTCCAAGGAGCTGCGGTCCAGGCTGGGCTACAACCAGGAGACGCTCAACAAGCTCTCCTTCTTCAAGGACCTCGGCACCAACGTCGGCATCGTGTCCGGCCTCGTGCAGCAGGTGGCGCCGACGTGGGCCGTGCTCCTCATCGGCGCCGGCATGAACCTGGCGGGCTACCTCATGATCTACCTCGCGCTGACGGGGCGCACGGCGGCGCCGCCCGTCTGGCTCATGTGCTTCTACATCTGCTTCGGCGCCAACGCGCTCACCTTCTCCAACACCGGCGCGCTCGTCGCCTGCGTCAAGAACTCGCCGGAGAGCCGCGGCATCGTCATCGGGCTCCTCAAGTCCTTCGTTGGCCTCAGCGGCGCCATCTACACGCAGCTCTACCTCGCCATATACGGCGACGACGCGGCCTCGCTTGTCCTCCTCGTCGCCTGGCTGCCCGCCGCCTTCAACATCTTCACCGTCTACACCATCCGCGTGCTGCCCTTCACCCGCCGCAGCGGCGGCGGCAAGGCGTACAACAAGCCGTTCTACCACTTCCTCTGGCTCTCCATGGTCCTCGCCGGCTACCTCCTCGTCATGATCATCCTGCAGAAGCAGGTTCACTTCACGCACGCCGCGTACGTGGTCACCTCGACGGTGCTGATCATCATCCTCTTGAGTCCCGTTGGAGTGGTCGTCAGGGAGGAATACAAGGCTGTCTCCCAGCTCGAGCAATCCCTGCAGCAGCCTCCAACGGTCGCCGTAGAACAACCAACGACGGCGAGCGACGCTAAGAAGGAGAACGACGATGATTCGTCGCCACCTTTGTGCGGCGGCGGTGGCATCGGCTGCATCACCAACATGTTCAAGCCGCCGGCGCTGGGGGAGGACTACTCCATCATGCAGGCGCTGGTCAGCGTGGAGATGCTGGTCTTATTCGTGATCTCCGTGTTCGGCATCGGAGGCACGCTGACAGCCATCGACAACATGGCACAGATCGGGCAGTCGCTGGGCTACCCGCCCAAGAGCATCAACACGTTCGTCTCGCTCATCAGCATCTGGAACTACGCCGGCCGCGCTGGCGCCGGCTACATCTCGGAGATCCTCCTCGCACGGTACCGGTTCCCGCGGCCACTGGTGGTGACGGCTGTCCTCCTCATCTCCTGCATCGGCCACCTCCTCATCGCCTTCGGCGTGCCGCAGTCACTGTACGCCGCGTCGGTGATCATCGGGTTCTGTTTCGGCGCGCAGTGGCCGCTGCTGTTCGCCATCATCTCCGAGGTGTTCGGACTCAAGTACTACTCATCGCTCTTCAACTTCGGCTCCGCGGCCAGCCCCGCCGGTGCCTACGTGCTCAACGTGATCGTCGCCGGGCGCATGTACGATGCCGAGGCAGCAAGGCAGCACGGCGGCGTGGCCGTGGTCGGGGACAAGATCTGCAAGGGGGTGATGTGCTTCAAGCACGCCTTCCTCATCATCACTGGGGTCACGTTCGCTGGTGTGCTTGTGTCTCTGATCCTCGTGTGGAGAACGAGGAACTTCTACAGAGGTGACATCTATGCCAAGTTCAAGGTGGCACCAACGGAGGCGGGTGGGAGCAGCAACGGCGGTGTCGAGATGGCGAAGGGGGCGGAGGAAGGGCCACAGGAGGAGAAGAGGAAGAAAGAAGTGGTTAACCAGGACTTACATTAGCTCGGTTTGATTAGAACAGTTAGTTTGTAATCCCTGTCCTTCAAACACTCGCTGTGGGCTTGTCTATGGAACACACAAAATTGTTTTTTTTATAAGAAACTTGTAAACAATTTGTCCCCAAGAGTAAGTGGGTAAAGATCCAAAACTGGAACAAATGTAACACGATATCATGTCACAAAAGTTAAACAATTTATGTTTGTACGACAATCGTGCATGTATCTTTTTATATGAGCTAAGTGTCCTGCATTTGTGAACCCAACGGCAATGTCAACTAGTGACTCAAGTAGTTTTTAAAATAAAAAAAAACCTAGTGACTCAAGTCACATTGACTAGCAGAGTTACTGAAATTTACCTCTGCGGGGCTACAAAGTGTGGAACCGTCAAAAGACTGATGGTTAATTAATTACTACTTCCGAACAAGGATTATGCTTATTGCAATGATTTCAGTACTCTGGTATAAGTATGTATAACTGTGTCTCCATTTTTGTGTTGCTAAAAATTGAGGGGCTCAGAGCAACCAGATTCGTCAAGTGCAAGTCTTAGAAAGTTAAATAAAACCTATCAGAAGTCTGTCCCCCGAGCTGTTTCTCATCCAATACACCAAGAGCATGTTAAGAGTCACGTTTCGGATTCGGGTATGAGAATTAAGAAAACTAAAAAAAGTGAAATGTTTTGAAAAAGTGAAAATAACTTGTAATTTGAGAAAATTTGAGCAGTCTGATTTATAATTTGAGACAGAGGAAGTATTGTATCTAGTAACGCTACATATAGCCAAGATTTGATCAGTCTACACAGCCTATGGTAACTGAATTAAAACGGTGTTTGCTGATACTTGTTCGTTTATCAGACACGTGGTAAGTTTAGTATGTAAAAGGATACAATGGAACATTTGAATCTAAATAAAAAAGTAATGAATAAAACAAGATTCAAAGCTGAAGTCAGATGCAACCTAATCTAAAACGTCACAATATTGAAAACAAAAGGCAGATACTTTTGCCTGAACAGTCATCACCAACCATGCAGATTTTTGAACTTGGCAGCATACTGTAAGTCAACATAGATAGTGAAAGAATGATTAATAATACAAATAACTAACCATATCTTGATTATAGTATATATACGATTTGACAAATCACACACTTGACCATTTCATTAACCAAACGTATCAAATATGAGCTCCCTCATTAAACAACAGATTCTAGCTATCAAGGTAACATCAAGTCAACAAAATACCATTTTGTGGAGTAAGACATGGAAAACAGTAATAATCTCTTTCCTGTTAGTGTTTCATGGGATAAGTTAATTCCATCTCAACTATACCATACTACTTCTCTGGGAATTATATCTATTTCATTTCAAGGGAATATAGCTATCTTATTGTGCTAAAAGGGAACAGAACACAGAATCGACTATTACTATTCAATCATCCCAAACGACCCAATTTCATTCCGATAAAATATTTCTAGGCAAGAATGAAAACTAGAAGATTGTGATAATTTTAAACACAGTGAGGCCACCCACCAGGTTCAAATCCTGATATGCACAATTTATAAAATAAAAAAACCACCTGTTGCGTCTCATTTACTCGGTTGACGCGATCTGTGGTGGACGGGCCTTTATGTATAGAATAGGCTCAAAGCATAAGTTAAAGCCCGAACACAGGGGACGGCTCCCTAAGAGTGGGACCGAGGTTCGTGAGTTTTCTCGACTGGTTCTGGTTGAGCTTCTTCTTAATAAAAAAGCCGTAAGAGCGGTCTTATCCCCGCCGTTCGAGTTTTTTTTTTAAACACAGTGAGTAGCTTCTATTGTGAGGGAACAGGAACAAATGCATGTTACAGGTGTTACTGTGGCAAGAACAGAACAGAATGGTTAAAGTAGTGAATAAAAAGCATGACACGCAATGCATTTATTAGAAAACTCCATGCCCAACTCAAACACTTTTCAGCTTACTTACATATTGTAGGTTCATGCAGTTCTTGAAAAATGACTGAACATGCATAATAAATTAACTGCGTTTCATAGTCAACTTTTTTAATAGAAATGTCACATGTAGGATCAGTTAATTCACCAAAGTATCAAATACAAGCTCCCTTATCTAAGCGAAACGGAATGACTGGCATTAGTAACATCAATATACCATGTCGTTGAGGAACCATATCCGCCTTATGGTGGAAATGAATTGCCTGCCGCACTGCCCCTCACTGCATGTCACTGATGTGTGGGCCCAAGCACGTCCGCAGCCCACGCGTCAGTCACACCACGGCAGGGGGCAGTTCGGCAGGGGATCTCAATCCCCTTAAGGTTCTCCAAGAAACAAGAACATATAATTGATTGTTAATACTTGCATCATGCCCTATAATGTCCAACTCCAATTTTCATGCAAGTTTCTCAGCAAGACAAATACTGCAAATAACATTTTAACTTAGAGAATGGTTTTTCAAAATTATGTAAACAAGCAGGAATAAATGTGCTTTACAGAACCCACTAAGGCATGTAGCTTTAGGATTGGAACCCATGGATGATAACTATTTACAAAAATGTAACATCCAAAACAGCGAAGGGGAGCCATGGCGCAGCAGTAGAGCTATTCCCTTGTGATTATGAGGTCACGGCTACATCCAAAACACACCAGCCATCACATAACAATGAATACTTCATCTTCAACAGAAATTTAGCGTGTCTAATCTTTGCTACTACCAGTTTTCTTTGACAATCTTAGACTTCTCAAAAATGAACTTCCCTTCCTTGTATTTCTGTGACTCCTCATACGCTCTCTCATACTTCCAACCTAGTACCTGTCGACAATCATGGCAGTAGATATCGGCAACTGTATGTAGCCCTGTCGTAAGTTGCCTATCCTCGTTCGGGCCCATTACAACGTTCATGGCATGAGAGAACAGGAATGCTCTGCCATGCCTCCCCTAAAAACCAAAAGGATAATAGAGAAGACATCACCCACATGCATTAGCAGAAATCCCAATGAATGCAGTCCATACAAACTGAATAAGTCAATATAACTAGGATCAGCAGATATGCACTGATTCAGAGAAAGAGCACAAATTGTTACATTTTGAGTGTGTAACCATTTTACTGTATGGCAACAATACTCAATCCGAAGCACAACTATCAACTAGGTGTGGCAAAAAACAAAAACCTGGATGCACGGTTTAGAAGTGCAAGCACACAGTGGAATCACTGATGAGAATGTATACAGGCAGTATGACCTCTCTAAGAGCCTACAATATAGCAATACCTCTTCTGTTTGTCGAGCTACAAGAACAAAACTCTTTTAACCTTTGATCATGACACAAAAGTGAATCTAGCAGGAATGCTTCTACCGTGCCCACAAACCCAATTGATCAACAGAACAGATATAGGCCTTGAATAACAGCATGTAATACCCTGGCAGGCAATTTCAGCAGCTCTTAAAAAAGGATTAAATGCCTCTCGGAGAAGGGGATAGGAATCCCCACCCCCCCCTCCCCGCGCCCATCGAGGAGTCTCACCTGGAAGGCCTTGGAGATGATATCGTCGTGGAGGCAGACATGGTTGCGGCAGTGGCAGCAGCTGTACACGCGCGGGCCCACTAGCTCTGCCGCCATAAACACACCACCGCCGACAAATCCCGCGATCAGGATCCTGCCACCAAACACCAATTGCTCCGATTAGGATCGCAATTCATCAGAAAAGCCGCCATCGGATAAGCAACTACCCGAGGAGCAGCGGGTTCAGGGCTCCTGGTCACCGGCTCAAATCGGAAAGAGGAAGTTCCGGGAGGTTGGCGATTAATCGCGTGGGAGATGTGTCACCAGAAGCTCACCGGTGGGTCGTCAGGCGGGGAAGCGGCGGCAGAGCAGCCGGGAAACGCTTGATGAAGGGGAGGGACGGCGTCGGCGCGGGGCTGGGGTTGGGAAGGTGAGGTGACTAGGACAGAGTACGGAGGCAAAGACTAGAGGAAAGCGTGTTCCTGGGCCTGAAAAAAAATGCAATCGAAAAAAACAGGATTCGTGGAGAGCAGACCAAAAACATGGGCCAAGCGTAGTTGCAGGTAGCTGCCCCAAGGTCCATATGTTCTCTGCCTGACTGGGGTGCTGTCGGCGAAAATTACTTTGAGGTGATGTTTGGCTTGAGGGATCTGGTGCCTAACCAGGGATAAGAAAAAAAATCTGCACTGTTTGTTCATCCATCACATTACATCTAAACTATTCATCTATTTCTCAATCTCAAACCCACCCTACCCTCTATTTTTAGAAATCCAAACGCTGACGCACTATATGAGTAAAGATCAAAGACACCGAAAAAGGGCATGTGAATCAGTGAACTTATAGCACTAATTTCGCTATGAACTTAAACTACAAGACTTAAACACAACGAAAGCAAACCTTAGCAAGTCTAGTAAGCTACAACCTCTAACAATACAAGTGGTAATGAAATAATAGCAAGCAAGCACTAGCACGATAGTCACCAGGAGAAATCAAAGAACAACCTATTACATTACTCAACGGTAAGTAAAGAGAGTGAGATAGAGAATGCTCAGTGATTTTTTTTATTAAAGTCTCGAAAAGCAAGCGTCTTCCCCTAATCTTCGTTGGACCACTCCCGTCGAAGTTCCGGTCTCTCCCGTCGTTCTCGGAGTGAAGCTTACAAGGGTACGTTTCACTCCCGAAATAAAGACACCTGCGGCCCAATTGTCGCACGCACTACCCAAGCGCTAAAGCAAGCCTCCAAGGCTAGACGCTCTCTCTTGGTGTCCTTTTTGAGCGGGAGATCCGAAACCGCGTACAAACTTGGCGTTATCTTCTACAATCTTCTTCCACAATCTCCTCGAAAGCTCGAGCACCGACTCTTAGCCGGTCTAGGCTGCCCACACCAAGAGTTATAGGCAAAGATCACTCCTCTCAAAGCCCTACAAGCTCTAGAAGTGAATGAATGCTCGTATCACTCTCCTACTAGCACCAAAGATCTTCAATCTTGCAATGTACTCTCTTGATGGTGTCCCTTGACCCCTCACAACTTGGCTCCAGCAATTCTGATCAAAGGCACACGGTAAAACGTCCCCCTCCATGGTTTAAATAGGCTCCAAGCCTATAAACAACCATTGGAACATGATGTCATAAAGTTGACTGCTTTATGCAATCATTGAACTGTCCGGTGACTGAACCACAGCACTGTCCGGTGACTCTTCTTCCTTCTCAGCCAGAGCAACAGCCTCTCTGGAGTCCACTCCATAGGACACCGGACTGTCCGATGCATACTTTCACCGGACTGTTCAGTGACTTTCACTTCTGGACTCACAGAGACACCATCGCTGGACTTCAGCTTCTGGCTCGCTAGATTATCCGGTCACTGCACCGATAGACTGTCTGGTTTCATGTTGACTCTAGAGAGCACCTCTCTCTGAACTGGCTCGTACAAGGCTCATCGTATTGTTCGGTGACCTCACCGTATTGTTCGGTGACTGAGTTTTCAGCTGGTTTTGAGCACCAGTCTTTGACTTCTCTTCCTTTGCCATCTTTAGTGCTTTTTGATGATCTAAGGAGCATTCACGCCCTCTAACACTTATATGACAGGAGACAAATGACCTTACCCCCCTTAATAGTACTGATGTTTCTATAGACTCTCTAACTAGTCCTTAGCCTTGGTCCTCCGAAGCCCGGTTTCTCCTCTTCTAGGGATCGTCTTTGTCATCCACCGAGAAAGCACATCATGTTGATGTAGAATTAGCGGGGTGGTACCAGCAACACAACCGTTACCTGGATGAATATCCAAACAAATCTTGAACCTATATTGTGTGTTGGTGTTTGTATCGTGGGAGCTCCGCTTTCCCTTATCTCATGCACGGAGCATCACGAGAGTGGGTTTTGATCACTCCCCGGTACTTCTTAATGATGGAGAGGCACTCCCCACTAGATCTCGCTACTTCTTCGAAAGACAGTGGCTCATGGAACCATTTTTTAGAGAACAGGTCTAGAAAAAATGGGAAAATTTCATAGCAAAATCCTCTTCGAATTGATATTCCCTAGATAAATGGCATGGGTGCCTGACTGAATGTAGACAACTAATGCGAGGGTTAGATAAATGGCATGGGTACTTGACTGTTTTTTGTATTCCCAATGAGGAGGCAATCAGTTTTGCTAATATGTTGAACTGCAAAATGGGGACTTTGCCGTTTACCTATCTTGGAATTCCAATGTCGAAATACACCCTTCACAGTTCAGACTTTACCATGGTGGTAGATAAGATGCTCAAACATCTTGACCCATGGAAGGGGAGATACAACTCTTCGAGGGGGGGGGGGGGGATTAACCTTGGTGAGCTCATGCCCCATGTTTTTAAGACGGTAAGGTGAGGTGCCGCGTTTCACCCCCTTCTAGTCGCCTAGGCGCTTACGGCATGTGGCGAGGCGACTCCATGCCACACATATAAATTAGAAATATACCAAAATTATATAGGCAATTAGTTATAGCTGTAAAATACACAAGTTCAGCCCAGTTAATTGTGAAAATGTGAGCTCAATGACAGTATCTTGCAAAATCTGACATCTTTTCTCTTCTCCCAAGCAGGCTACATAAACATTGAAATATTAGACAACTATAATAATTTTTTTCCAGATTTCAGCACACAGCAAGCTTAGATTAATATTACAAAACAACACATAGCAGTCCATGTCCATGACATAAATAAAAATAGGGTATACACAATACAGTCTAGAAATAAAATAAAATACAGCACATAGCAATAGCAGTCCTAATAAATATTAAAAGAGCAAGTCTGAAATCCATCCTTGGCCCTTTCTCAAGTCTCAACATCCAGTTTGCAATTCTCAATATCCATCATCGAATCTGTCAGGGAGGTTAGCAGCTCCTGTATCTTGCCCAACATCATTAGAACCATCAGATGGCTCCACACAGTCACTCACATCAGCATCATCATAAGGATCTTCATCCTCTTCTTCACTGTTGAAATCCAAGCCACCTTCAAATATTGTTGGAGCAGAGTTCTTTGTGCGCTTCCTGCTGTAATTGAGTGGGCCACCATGGTTGTTCATATGAGCTCTTCTCGGAACATTACGACCACGAAGTGACCATGATGCTCCAAGAGCTTCATCAATTTGTTCCCATATGAGGTCACAGTTGCAACCCCGACCACCTTGAGAGGTTACATGCAGTGAGTCAGCCCATTCATTATCCCAATCAAACTCCTCAATAACCAAAGGGTAAAAGGACTTTCCTTTTTTCTCTCGCCTTACATGGAATCTTGTTATCATCTTGCATCTGTAATAGACAGACACAATAGAATTCAGCCTCTTGCGCAACAGTCAGTTTCTTTTCTTTGTATGAATCTACAAAATCAGAAAATAAGATGTTGCCGTAATTTTTTGAAGGCAAAACATGGTATACTACACAGCTGTACTAAGTATTAACTCACAAATTCAAAGGTGCTCTAGTTTAGCTCACAGGTTGACGATGAAGCACAAAGACCAACAATGCGCCTAGCAAATCTCTGTAGTTCAATTGCACGGTCACCATATGCTTGCCACCAGTCAACTACAACAGAGAAGGATATATTAAATATTGTACATGCTAGAATTACAAATAAACACAGCACTTACGAGGGTTCCTTGTCTCTAGGTTTTGTTTAGCCATCTTATTAGAGAAGGCCTCTCCTCTAAGGCTCTCATAGTCCATGGCTTGAGCATCAATTCTCTCACGAAGGTCCTCATCTTCCACCATTTGTGCAAGCACATCAAGAAGGCAACCCCTTAGCTTTCCAACGATATCATCATCATTAGCTTTTATAAGGGGATGCAATAGGTTAAGAAACAGTGCAGCCCCATACAATGGATGGTCCATTTGTTCCCAACGATGCTCAACAATCTGCAGGATCTTTTCAGCAAAGGTTGCTTCGTTTGGATAGTGAAACTACGTTTTAATTTTTCCCTTTGCGTGATACATGAGTGCTGCAACCTCTGGCATTGCAGGCCTTTCATTCCCATCAACCACTCTAAGAACAATGAGCAATGGAGCTGAAGCTCTAAGGCAATCTTGCACTGAATTCAAAAATTTTGTAGAGAGCACAATGTCATGCGCTTCCTGACCTGCACTGGTTTTTGCCAATTTGTTTCCTGTCCATGCTTCACTTACAAACAAACACTTCAAAGCATGTATGTGCTTATGCAGACTCTTCAAAGTAAGGAATGTTGTGGCAAATCTTGTGGCTTCAGGTCTCACAAGATCAGCGCCACCGGTCTTCTCTCTCATAGCACTCAAAATTCTGCCATGCCAATAAATAAAAGTTGTAACACATCTTGCACGTACAATGGGCTTCTTAAATGCATCAAGTTTCCCTATGTCCTCGAGCATTAGGTCCAAGAAATGTGCAGCACATGGGTTCCAAAATAGTGTAGGATTCCTCTTCATTAGAATCTTTCCTGCTGCCTTGAAATTGGCACCATTATCGGTGACAACTTGAGCAACCTTATCGGTGCCAATGTCGTCAATTCTTTCATGTAGCAAATCAACAAGCATAAGAGCATCATGCACCTCACTTGATGCGTCAACAGACTCCAAGAAGTATGTCCCCTCTAGGCTGTTGACAAGAAAATTTGTCAAATATCGCCCCCTCTTGTCAGACAAGCCATCGGATGTCAATGTGCAGCCATAGTGCTTCCGCCGGCTAATGGTCCTCTCTTTGTTAACTTTTCTTTCACAGCTTCTTTAAGCGATGGCTCACCATGCTGATGAGGTGTAGGAGGCTTGTACCCAGAATCATATTGTACTGTGGCCTCAATTGCAATCTGAAATTGCCTTGAAGCTGTTGCATTGAAGGGTACCCCACACCCATAGAACCATAAAGCCCACTGCATGTCCACATATTCTTTCTCCTCCTTTGTCCTTGTCTTGGCCTCAATAGTGGGTTGAGATGAGGTTGAATGCCTTTCATCAACTATCTCTTCAGGTGTTTTTTCAACATCTCCACTATTGTCTTTTTTGCTTTTGGCTTTACTGTCGCTGCTGCCTTGAATTGGAAGGCAGCACGACATTGTTTGGCTGCTGTCCTTGCGCTTGGATGCACAATGGAGGCTTGGGATTGCACAGGACTACCCTCATCATCTACTGCAGTAGCACCTTGTACTTGTACCACTTCCACAACATCTGGATTCTCCTCCTCATCATCTAGGAATAGAGGCCTCCTTCTTTTGTTCTTTTCCAAATATAATGTAATTCCCTTTCTTAATTCAGTAGTAGTATTGGCACACATTCTTGTATCTGCATAGTCCCCTTCTAAATGTTGCATCAACTTTTTAATCCCTCCATGCACCTTGGTGTTACAAAGGATGCACGTCACTTCATCTCTATTTTGAAGGTTTGACCAGGAGCCATACTTCCAGGCTGGATCATTTGATCTTGTCTTCCTTGCTGGATCAGTATTGATATCATAATCACAGGTGACTGAAGCTAGACTTGCCATCAGTTTAATTATACCATACTGCATGTAAAGAAGCAAAGGAGACCATTATTAAAAGGTGAATAGCGAAGCACTTGCACAGGTATCAAACTTTGTGCTAAACTAATCTGCTAGTGCTTAGTGACCAACTGACCACAACATTATAATAATCTCCAGATTATATTAAGCAAATAGGTACAGAGGCACAAAGCACAATCTATTGAGATGCATAGCCAGCTGCACAGTGGTATAAAACAGATCAGAGAAGGCACAAAATAGAGTGGAGGAAGAGAGGAAAGGGGCATGCGAGCGGGGGGGGGGGGGGGGGGGGGGGGGGGGGGGGGGGAGGATAAGGGGGAAGGATGCAGTCACCCACCAATGTGGCCGCTTCTGGTTGCTCTAGGTTCCAACAAGGAAGGGAGGACGAAGGTGAAGCAGATGGAAGAGCAGATTCACTGGAGAGGAAGGCAAGTTCCAGCCGCTGCCGCTGTTTCTAGGTGCTGGTCCTCTCTTCTCTCTCTTTCTCTCTTAGATCTAATGTTTGCTGTGGCTAACACAGTGGCACCCTCTTTCTTTACCGCCCGAGCGCACCTGCTCTTTTTTCCGCCTGGCCACGTGCGCGCAGTCTTTTCCTGCTTCCCACGCGGCTTCCTGTATGGTGTCCACTCAGCAGCCTTAGGTCTCCAGAGGACGCCTAACCACGCCAAGGTGACACCTAATCGCATGTGGCAGACACCGTACCCCCTCTGTCAAAGGCGAGCGGGACGCTCGACTCCGTTCCTCACCTGGACGCCTTGGTGTTGCCTAGGCAATGCCTTAAAAACTATGATCATGCCTTAGCAGTTTATCAATTATGATGATTGGTTTCTTTCTCCTACCTTACCCTACTCACTCTCCAATGGATTCTATCCAATCTAACTTCTTTTTGGCAAGAGGCTGAAAGGAAGCAGAAGTTTCATATGATGAATTGGGAGGCTATTGCGAGGCCTAAGGAGTACGAAGGTCTTGGCATTTTAAATACCCAGTGTATGAATGAGTGTCTCTTAAATAAATGGATATAGAAGATTGTGGGAGGATCTTCCGACTTGTGTTGCAGACTGCTTCAAGCTAAATATATGGAGGTTTCTTCCAATCCCATGGCTTTGGGGAGTTGCAATTTTGGTGCGGTCTTCACAAAGTTAAACATTTTTTCAAATTGGGCGCAATCTATGAGATTCACGATGGGCAATCAACGAAGTTTTGGATGGATGTTAGGTTGGATCAGTACCTCTAAAATTAGTCTTCCCCCGTCTATTCAACATTTGTGATAGGCGGATGCCCATGTGTGTGAATGTTTTGTTAATGGCATGTGGCTACCGCGCTTTTGGCTCCAATTTGGAGGTACTGAAAGAGAGAAGTGGGAGCTTCTCTCCAATTTACTTAGGGACCTTTCGCTGGACGAGTGTGAGGATAAAGTGATTTGGGCCCTGGATAAGAAGAGAGTTCTACCCGCTCCCTATATAGATTCCTTTCCTGTAAGGTGTCATGAATGGGTATCTAACCCATATTTGCGAGGGACATGTTCCGCTAAAGGTGAAAGTTTTTATGTGACAAGTGTATTTTGACAGGTTACCCTCAGGTATTAAATTACGTTTAAGAGGGGGGGGAATGTAGTTATCGATGTATTATTTGTGGAAGGTTGGAAACCACTGACCACATCTTTTTGAGCTGCCCCCTGGCTATTTTTGCATGGTGCGTCATTTGGGACTGTTTTGGCTGGGAGGGTTTTCCCCGGAATGTGGGGGGAGTTTTGGGCTCATAAGTACTTTGCCAAAGTTTCTCCTTCAAAATCTGTTGGATTGGTGTTTTTTTGCAGGTGTCTTTTTGGTGATGTGGCGCATCCGGAATAAGGTGAGCATTGAAATGCTTTTCTGGGGTTCCTCTGATGGTTTGTTTTTTGGATTATCCTTTGTACAGAAATGGTTGGTGCTGTTGAAAGTGTAAGGATCAAGGACACCGAGAAGCGGTGTTGAATCGATGGACTTATAGCACTAATTTCACTACGAACTAAAACTATAAGACTTGACCGCAATGGACGCAAACTTAAACAAGTCTAGTAGGCCAAGACGTCTAACAATGCTAGTAATATGAAAACAACAACAAGCAAGCACTAGCACGATAGCCACCAAGAGAAATCAAAGAACAACCTATCACACTACTCAAACGGTAAGTAAATGCAGTAAGTAAAGAGAGTGAGATAGAGAGTGCCCAGTGATTTTTTTCTGAGGTCTCCGAAGGTAGGCGCCTTCCTCTAATCCTCATTGGACCATTCCCGTTAGAGTCTCGATCCCTCACGTCGTTCTTCGAACGATGCTCACAAGGGTACGCTTCACTCTCAAAGTGAAGACAGCGGCGGTCCGGCTGTCGCACACAATACCCAAGCGCTAAAGCAAGCCTCTAAGGCTCGAGCGCTTTCTCTTGGTGTCCCTTTCGAGCGGGAGACCTGAAACCACGTACAAACCATTGAGACTTGATGTCATAAAGCTGACTGCTTTATGCAATCAGCGAACTGTCTGGTGACCCTTCTTCCTCCTCGGCCAGGGAAACACCCTCTCTAGAATCCATTCCATAGGACACCGGACTGTCCGGTGACTTTTTTTTAGACTTCCAGATACACATTCTCTAGATTTCAGCTTCTGGCTCACCGGACTTTCTGATCATTACACCGATGGAATGTTTGGTGACTGTTCCTCCTCGACTCCAGAGTGCACATCTCTCTGGACTGGCTCTTTCAGGGTTCATCGGACTATCCTTGTCATCCACCAAGCAACTCCTCCTCTAGGGTTCATCCTTGTCATCCACCGAGGAAGCCCACCATATTGATGTAAAATTAGCAGCGTGGTACCTACAACACAACCGTTACCTATAATTATTCATTCAATCATCAAAATCAATTCATACCTTTTAGGGGGACTTCAAAGGTCATGACATTAACAATCTCTCTTTTTTTGGTGATTGATGACAACCAAAGTAATTACAAACAGTCCAAACGAGATGAAAGAAGATAGAGAATAAAATACATCTCGAAAAAACACTTACCCCCTTACCTTGATGACTCCTCATAAAATTTTTGCAAGAGTTCTCCTCCTTTGTCATGGGTAGAAAGCGTTGCTCTCCTCCGGTTCTCCTCCTGTTTGGTGGCTCTCTCTTCCCCTTTGTCATTTAAACATCCAAAAAGATGGCACTAAGGAAGCAAATAGAGAGGGAGAACACTGGTTTGACAAAGAATAGTGCACGATAGAGAATGAGATGGGAGCGCACATGCACAAAGAAACCTGCAAAACAGATAAAGTACTAGGAGCTATACACAAAGAAACCACGGGGTTAGACTAAAAACCGAGTACATTTCAATGAGCTAAAAGAGTCAAAAGAAACACAAGCTCATCAAAATGTCACAAAGAGCCAAAGAAATCCAGAGCCCTAACTACCCATCCACGGCCTCCCTCTAGATAGCTAGCTCTCAGAACGATACACCTCGTGTCTCTCACCCAACTCCTACAGAAAATCTAATTCTGTGCGGCTGAAGAGCTGGGTGCAATGACAGTCGGAGGCTGCTCCTCTGCTAGTTGAGCTGCTGATGCTGACTTGTCTCCTTCTGGCTACTCAACATCATCGAAAGCAATCAAGCCTGAGAAAAACGTCGAGATGGCTCCTTGCCCTCAACTAAAGTAGGTTGATCCGCATTGGCAAGGGCCTGAGCTGTCTCCTCTGGTAAATATCCGGCCTCAACCAAGATATCTACATCTGAAGCTCTGGGCTGCTCGACTGTGGTTGCTGCTGGCTCTATCTGTGAAGCTTCTAGCGGTGGCTCTGTCAAAGCTGACTCAGCAGTGGTAGCCTCGAAAGAAAGAATTCTCCGAGCAAGCGAAGAACTACTTACTGCTGTCCCAGACTCCAATGCCGGTACTGACACTTTCGGCTCAGCTGAAGCAAATAGCACTGACATAGAGTATGAGGAAACTGGGAGAACTGAGAAGATGTAACTGGAACACTGACCCCTTTAGTAGTCGTGACTGTGTTGGCTGCCCCAAAAGGTACGAACAATGAACGCGGGTGCTGAGAGTAGTGTATTGAAGGTGGACTGTTGCTGCTGCTGCTGGTTCTGGCTCAGCAACTCAGAAGTGAATGCTGGCACTGAAGAATACTGAGGCTGAGGTGCAGTAGGCTGGAGTTGTGAAGGCAGGGGACCTGGTAGGGTAGTCGTCAGAAACGTTGGAAGAGGTGGCATACCAGTCTCCTGAAGATAAGACGCGATAGCTTCAAAACCGGCAGGCATATCCAAAATAGCCGTTGCCATCTCCAACTGAGTGCACTGCGACCTCTCATGAAACTCCCTGTCCTGCCGTCTCCTCTCCTCTGCAAGCTCTCTCTCTATCCGAAGCCGCTCCTCAATATGGAGGCGCTCGAGTCGGATCCTCTTCTCAATCTCGGCCCTCTCTCGGCAAATAAGCTTTGTCTGCTCCGCTCGAAATCTCCTCTGCTCCTCCTGCTCTGCCTGAATAGCATCTAACTTGGCAGCAAGAGCAGAGTCAAGTGTAGTAAGATAGGTTGGAGTCTCGGCTAGACATGGAGCCTCAGTGCTCCCAGCACCCGACTGTGCTCCCTCGGGAGCCTCTGTGTCAATATCCTCTCGGGCTGTGGTCTTCTCTCCTCCAGGGGTGCTTTGATAAGCTGAAACCCGTAGAACTTGGAGTCAGATGGCTCAACTGGACTGAAGAAGGTGGTGATCTCTAGCAACGCTGAATACTCCTCCTCAGTCATAACTCTGGCTCTCCTCAGCAACAGACATATGTAGGGGCAAAAGGTAACTGTTGAGTACCAATTCCCTCAAGCACCCGTTCTCCGTCAACACTCTAGAGCTGAACCCCAAGGTGTTGATTCGGTCTCATCAAGCGGATACAACCAAAGGGAAGAACGTGATCATCGGAGATGAGATGCCTGTTTTTCCAAGTGAGAAGGGTGCCTCTAGGAAGGTGGTGCTCGAGAAATCCTCCGATTGTCAAGAGTCTCTAAAAGTCACCATCCAAGGCTCTAGACCCAGGGGTCAAGCTCCACAGCCCAAGATGATAAAGTCGAAGAATCCTGAAGTGGGCAAGTGGAAGGTGAATGAAGGCAAAGCCACGGATCGAAAGATGAGGCTTAAAAGTGCCTTCGACCAGCTAATGGCTAAGTATAAGAATCAAAAGACCGATTTGAATAATCGGTCTATGAAGCGGTCAAGATCACCACCTAGCGAGACTGACTAGGAAGGAGATGAGGCCAACCGTGAATGTGCACGGGTCTCCTCCCCCTTTTCCTTGACATGGCCTCGGAGTGCTGTTGCCGTGGTTTCATCCTATGCCTTGCCCACCGTTCCCGGTGTGGCATCCATATATGAGACCATGGACACCCGTGCCACCGATGCCTATGCCACCAAGGCCTTTCACCGATGCCATACCCACTATTTCATCCGAGGTGGAATGGACCGAGAGGAGATGTCTTCACAAGGCTCTCCAACCCTATTTCAGATCGGACGGATTCTTGACCGATCAAGGTTTAAAGAGGGAGCTCCACCACCGCACCTAAGCAAGAGTGGCGCCCGAAGCAAGGTAACGAACTTGCTCCCTCCACCGTTGTTCATCAAGAAAGTGCATTCGGAGGTGTCGTGAAAATCGGCACAACTGATGTCGAAATCGAGAGTCTTCACGGGATCGATCACTTTGGATGATTCGGTCAAAAAGGCCTCCCACGACCATGAAGCTAGTAGCAGCAGGAGCTCCTCCATGTACACACAACCGAGGTGACGTCCACTTGGCTTGACCCTCACTCAAAAGAGGAAGCTGTAAAGGCTGCACCTTCGGAAGATGCGAGAATAGGAGGCGGAAAAAAAGAGGGACGAGATCTTCAATGAGATCAAGCCGATGGTCCTTTAAGGTAAGCAGGGGAGGGTTAAGGAGCCCGAGGCCCCTACTCCACCGGTAAAGAAGGAAGCGGAGGCTACACTGAAGCCACTTGGTTTGGCTGACGCCATCTTGAGAGAGGACTCCACAGTGCCCTCGCCCACGGGAGACGTCGATATGTCTGAGATCGACTATGATGACTTCTTGGACTATAAGACTACACCGCCTTGGGAAGGCATAGATATTAACACCATTTACTTATCCCTTTTTGATTATTCGCTTGTAGAGAAAGAAGTCATGACACAATTCAACTTTTAACCGAAATTGCTATCTTCAAAAGGCCCAAGGAATCCGAGAACCATTTGAAACCCTTCTCGCATCCGGACCAACTGAGAGTTCATATTAATAGCTCACCAATTTCTCGCATGCTTGTAGACGGCGGTGCTATTGTTAATCTAATGCCGTATTCTTTGTTTAAGAAGCTAGGTAAGGCCGATGACGAGCTCATCCGGACCAACATGACTTTGAACGGTGTGGGAGGAGTAGACTCTATCGAGGCTAAGGGGGTCGCTTCTATGGAACTCACCGTTGGAAGCAAGACCATGGCTACCTTGATCTTAGGGCGTGATTGAATTTATGCCAATAGGCGTGTTCTTCTACCTTACACCAATTCTTGATACAATGGATTGGTGATGATATAGAGGTTGTTCATGCGGATGCATCGGCTTGTATTGCTATGGCCGAATCATCTTCTTTGCCGCATGACACCGTCTAGTGCTTGACCGGTTTAGACTTGACGGATTATAATTTTTTAGCGTGACTAGAGATGGTTTTGTACTGGTCAATGTAAATCCGATGGAGAATCGACTCAACTATATAATGTGATTTAATGGATTCAAATCTTGATTTGTTGCAAAAGAGAGTGGAACACTATCGGTCCAATACGAACGATATGTGCGAAGCTATCGAGGAAATAGAAGATATGGATAAGTTAGAACAAGGATTCACATCGGCCGATCCTCTTGAGGAGGTGAACCTTGGTAGCGATGATAATCTGAGACCAACTTATATAAATAAAAATCTGAAAGCGATTATAAAGTGAAGTTAATCGGTTTATTAAAAAAATATCTGGACTATTTTGCATGGTCTTATAATGAAATACCCGGGTTGAGCCACGAGCTAGTTGAGCATCAGCTTCCAATAAAATCTGGTTTTAGATCTTTTAAACAACCGTTGAGGAGGTTTAACCTAAATATGCATGATTGAATTAAAGAGGAAATTAACCGATCACTTGATGCGAAATTTATAAGACCTTGCAGGTATGCGGAGAGGATCTTCAACATCGTGCTGGTGAAAAAGAAGAACATTGGTAAGATTAGAGTTTGCATTGACTTTAGAAATTTGAATAGAGCCACACTTAAAGATGAGTATCCTATGCCCATAGCCGATATGTTGATTAATGATGTTTTTGACCAAAGAGTTATTAGCTTTCTAGATGGTAATGTAGGATATAACCAAATCTTCATAGCGGAAGAGGATATGTCTAAAACTACTTTTAAATGTTCAGATTTTGTAGGATTGTTTGAGTGGGTTGTCATGACTGTTGGCTTAAAGAATGCGGGTGCCACATATCAAAGAGTCATGAACTTTATCTTTCATGATTTGTTTGGTGTTATCATGAAAGTTTACATAGATGATGTGGTGATCAAATTGGCCGCTTTAGATTCTCACTTGACTGATTTGCAACTTGCCTTAGACCGATTGCGTCATTTTAGATTGAAAATGAATCTGCTCAAATGTGCTTTTGGTGTATCAGACGGAACGTTTTTAGGCTTCATAATTCATGAAAAGGGCATAGAGATAGATCCTAAGAAGATAGAAGCAATTAGTAACATGGAAGCGCCTACATGTAAGAGAGAGTTGCAAAGCTTCTTAGGAAAAGTGAATTACTTAAGGCGATTCATTTCTAACTTGTCGAGAAAGATTAATGCATTTACTCCTATTCTTTAGCTAAAGAATGAAGCCGAATTTACTTAGGAGGCAAAACAGCAAGAAGCTTTTGAAAAGATCAAAGAGTATTTGTCTTCGCCCCCGGTGCTTAGGGCGCCTAAGGGAGGAGTCCTTTTCCGTCTTTATATACCAGCGAAAGTTGATGTGTTTCGTGCTGTTTTAACAAAAGAAGCCGAAGGAAAGGAGTACGTGATCACCTATGTGAGCCGACGGTTGGTGGATGCGAAAACAACGTACACTCTCATCGAAAAACTATGTTTTGTTTTGTATCATGCTTGCACCAAGTTAAGACATTATTTGCTATCTAGCACTTGTGTGGCTGCTTGTCAAACCGATGTTATTAGACATATGTTGCATAGGCCGATTTCTAGTGGTAGGCTTGGTAATTGTGCTTATGCATTGATCGAATATAATTTGGCTTATGAATCGTTGAAATCCATGAAAGGCTAAATTGTTTCTAATTTTATTGTTAAACATTGGATTGATTTAGAACATGATCTAGGTATTATTTATGTTACTTTTACCCTTTGAAAGTTATATTTTGATGGATCGGTTTATAAAGAGGGTCAAGGTGTTGGTGTGGTTTTAGTATCTCCTCATGATGCACACTTTGAATTCTCAAACCAATTAGAGTATGATTGCACAAATAACCAAGCCGAATATGAAGCATTGTTGTTCAGTTTAGAGATGTTGGAGTCCATGGGGCTTAAGTATGTAGAGTCTTTCGATGATTCGTTGTTAGTAGTGTAACAAATTTCTGGAAATTTTTCAATGCTTTGATGGATCATTGAATGCTATATTAGATAAGTGCCAAGACATCATTAGAAGAACGGATGAATTCAACATACATCATGTGTCTAGGCTAGAAAACAGTGAAGCCAATGAATTGGCTCAACAAGCATCGGTTACAATGTTAGTAAAGGCAAATTTTTAGTCAATAAGAAACTGATGCTTGAGGTGTTGAAATTAGACCATTTGGACACTAAGATGTCAAACCGTGATAGTACCGAATCGCTTGATTGGAGTTCACCCATAATTTCATATATTCATAGCCCAACCCGAAATGTAGATAGGAAAGTTCAGCATATGGCTTTTAAAAATACTTTGATCGATGGTGACTTATATCGTCGAACGGGGGATAATTTTTTTTGAAATGTTTGGGTGATGATCAAGATAGAGTAGCTATGAGGGAAGTTCATGGGGCATTTGTGGTACGCATCAATCGGCTCTAAAAATAAAATGGTTGTTAAGGAGGGCTGCATTCTATTGGCCAATCAGGATTGCCGATTGCTACCGCTACTACAAAGGATGCGAAGAGTGCCAAAGATTTGAAAACATTCAATTAGCACTCGCAGCCATGATGAACCCCATTATAAAACTATGGTCATTTCAAGAATGGGGATTGGACTTTATAGAGAAAATACATCCTCCATCTTCGAATAGACATCGTTTCGTGTTGGTCGTGACGGATTACTTAACCAAATGAACAGCAGCGGTGGCTCTCAAGAACATGACGCACAAAGAGGTAATTGATTCCTTACCGAGAATATTATTCATAGATTCGGCATACCTCAAACTTTAACTACCGACAAGGGTATTTTTTTTACATCCGGTCATGTTAAAGAGTTTGCCGAATTCTACAGAATTACCATACTCAATTCATCCTCATATTATGCTTGGGCCAATGGTCAGTCCGAGTCTAGTAACAAAATGTTGATTAAACTCATTAAGAAAAAGATAGATGATCATCCCAAGAGATGGCATGCAGTCTTATCAGAAGCATTGCGGGCTTGTCGGATATTTAGGCATGGACCAACTAAGGTAACGCCTTATGAACTTACATATAGACAAGACAAGAGGCTGTTTTACCCGTCGAGGTAAATCTAAGAGCTCTAAAGTTAGCCAAACAAAATGATTTATTCACTGATGAGTATAGAACTCTAATGCTAGACAATATCGATGAAGTCACCTATAAGCGTTTAAATGCCTTGAAAGAAATTGAGAGACAAGGCTCGAGTTGCTAGAGCCTATAATAAGAAGGTGAAAGTCAAAACTTTTCAGGTGGACGAATTGGTTTGGAAAACTATTCTTTTCGTAGGCTCAAAAAGCAACAAGTTCGAAAAATGATCTCCTAGAAACGGCCGTAGCGAATAGTAAAAGTCATCGTTGAAAACGCATACATATTGAAAAATGTTCGCAGAGAATCATTGCCTAGGGCCCTTAACGACCGATACTTGAGAAAGCATCATCCAAGTGTATGGCAAGAAGTGTAAGAGAAAAGTGGCCGATGTGAAGAACATTGTTGCTAAAGTTGAATACAATGACCGATGAGTCAAGAGAACCATCGCCCTTAGAGGTTTTTGAGTGCTTAAATGTTTTATGGTGTAGGAACTTTACTAAAAAATAGGGAGGCATATGTTGACACCCAAAAATCACAGGGCCATAGGAGTATTCGGCATGTTGCCGGAGTGTCCGATGAGTTCTCTCAGGTGCGAGCACTTAGCCCACTGGAATGTCCGGAACGTTGCCGAAGTGTCCGTTGAGCCCTCTCAGGTTCGGGCACTTAGCCCACTGAAGTGTCCGGCACGCTGCCGGAGTGTCCGGTGAGTCCTCTCGGGATCGGGCACTTGACCCACCGGAGTGTCCGGCACGCTGCTGGAGGGTCCGGTGAGCCCTCTCAGGTTCGGGTATTTAGCGCTCCGGAGTGTCCGGCACATTGCCAGAGTATCCGGTGAGCCATCTCAGGTTCTTGGAATTACACAACGGAACCTCTAGCATCTTACCGGAGACTCCGGTCACCGTAGTGTCTGGCACTTTATTGGAGACTCCGATAATACTGATTTAGAAAAGTTTTCAGCAGATTGATTCTAATTTCTTTTCTAACTCATGTGATTAGTTGTCCTGCGGAATAAGACTATCCCTCCTTTATAAAACAGAGGCCTATGGCCGGTTAAAGATAATCCCAATCGAACCTATCATTTTACCTTTATATTTCGTTCTCCTCTAAACCCAATCCCCTTTATTCGACTCTCGTACTGTTCTTTCTTTGTCCCGGCGACATTTGAGAATGATCCAGCTAGACTGACCGAGCTCGGATCAACCCTAAGATGATTCTCCTCCGACGGGGTCTCTCACGAGGCGAGATTTTCCATGCGCTACCAAACTCGGCATTAAAGAGACGTCGACGTTCCCGCGCACGGACTTACGAGCGGGTGTGTTAGCCCGAGATCCATTTCGGTGTCAACAGTATCACAGGTGGCTAATATATGTGCTGATAATTAATGTAGACACCCGGTGCTGATTAGTGATCGCGGCTCTAGGTATTCGTACTGATGAAATTGTGGTTTGCGAGTACTCCCTGCTGTTGCCGTGTCATGCTGCTGGTTGGCAAGTTGGACTCGTGAGGGCTCGCGGCTTCTCCAGCCCGTGCGTGCTTCATTCTCGCATTGCTTCGGACCAAAGGATTAACGAGTGGTAGCCTGCCTGCATCTCGTTTGCAAGTGTGCAGTGCATCCGTGCGTACGTGCGAGTACGGTGAAGATGGTGCAGCGGTCCAGGTGACACGTTTCCTCGGCTGCCGTTGCTCTAAACTTAATTTTCCACACTTGTCACGTACTCCTATGCTAGTACTATCTCAATTTTAAAATATAAGTATTTTTAAGTTTGAATAAAGTTAAATTCTTTTTTTACTAATAATATAATCCCGATGCCCACACTAATGCTACGGTCTAAGAAAAAATATTAACTTAAGACAATAATATATTAATATTAAAATTTGAAGCTTCTCATTTTTTATCATAAATTAGCGGATGGATGGCAGCAGCGAGATGCAATTTGTGGGACGACCCGAAATGAATTTGTTTTATTTTTAACAACTTTCTTTGCATCTCATATATTTGTTTGTGGTAGTTGTATTTTGTTAACTAACAATGTGTGATGGTCCTTGTGGACCCAAGATCAGTGAGATCCGGAAGAGACTGTCCGTTAGATTTGTAATAGGTGTGTGTGGAGAGATTTTATCGATCAAATTTATAAAAAGACACAACTCTGAGTGCATTTTTTTATATGCACGAAGTCTAATCCATCTCTGTCGAAGACGTTTTGACAACTGTAGTTTTTAAGAGCATCTCTAATAGTCATGTATAATTGGTACTACTAAAAACTAGTTTTTGGTTGTTCAATAAAAATATTGGGAGAGAAAAAAGTGACATCCTCCAACAATTCCCAATAATCAAACCAAAAATTCATTTTGAATCTGCCACGTCATATTAACATCCAACTTCTTCCTCCAGGGACGGAGGTTACTCCAACAACTCCTGAAGTCCCGATGCCTTTTTTCCTTCTTCAGATTTATTTCAGTGCAAGATTTTCATGGGGGGGGGGGGGGGGGGGGGGGGGGGGGGGGGGGGGGGGGCACGAGTGGTGGATTGGGAGTGCGAACTCGTGGACAAATGTTGGGAGGTGGAAGCGGAATTTAGGGGCAGACCAATGTTTAGGGTTGGTTTTAGGTCACTGTTGGAGAAAGATTTTTGTTTAGGGATCAATTTACATTGCTATTGGACATAGTCTGAGTAGATATCTAAAAAATTACATAATATCTAATGTAAAAATATACTGTTTACGAACGCTTATTTCATGATGAATCCAGAAAATATAATTTTTATATGATAAAATTTTATTAATTATATATTATTAGTGGTTAAAGTGATTAAATTTTGACTTTGATTAAGCCTAAAAATGCTGAAATGAGAGAGTAGTAGCACATGTAAAACTGTCAAAAAAATTAAGAAGGTTGTAAAGCTCTAAGTATGGAAGTATTGTCTTCAGGGAGGCAGCGTCTGCGCCCATGAGTTTTGTGTATGGTCATACGGACCGAGAACCAAAAATATGAAACTAACTTACTCCTCAACTTACTCAAAATTGTATGGCTAGACTAGTAGCTTTAGGTCATTTCCTGGATTTTATGTTTTTTTTATGTAAAAGACATTGTACCGTAAATGGTAAAGCTATCCTTGTTCCTGAAAAATACAAATGTTGGAAACAATACTAAAATTTTGTGTTCCATGAAATATGAATTACTGATCCTCATTTTTCCTAGTGGACTTAGGTAGGGTTGGAAGATAGAAACGATTTAGATTCTAAAGTGAATCACTTGAATATCAACTAAATGATGTTCAGTCGGAATCATTTGAAATCTATCTCTATTTTGCATTATAGGTGAAAAACAAACAAAATACCGTTTCAAGTGATTTTGATTCACTTTCTTCTCATTTTTAACTGAATCTGAAATGTTTTAAAAATAAGTCCAACAATTTCATAAAGTTGTTCTAATATTAGGAATCGTTTTGGGAAACTAAAATATTTCTATTTCTAAGTGAATCTAAAATCGTACCTAATACACAAAAGCTATGCGCAAAATATTCCACACATGGCCAAAGCGACACATCACAAGAACACTCTGTTTTTCTTGCATCTCACATATTTATTACATCATACTCCCTCCGTTCTTTAGCTGTTGACTTTTAAATTCAACTTTGACCATTCGTTTTATTCAAAAGAATTTGATAAATTTCATATATTTTGATATAATTTGATTTACCATTAGAGTTATTTGAATCACAACTTAAAATTTTACACATTCGAATAAATTTTTTGAATAAAACGAATAGTTAAAGTTGAATTTAAAAGTTAACGACGATATCAATTAAAAACGGAGAGCGTATATGTATACGTCTCCACCGACTCATGTTAATTTTGTACAATCTCTCCATGTCAGAAGTCACATCAAGAATCAACAGCTCACAGTTGTATCCTACTTAACCGCAACTAAACAAACACTACAACCATAAGACCACCATCAACCATATAGTACGCATCAAATACAAACACGCACCAGAAACCCAACAATAGGCGTCAACGTCGTCAGCACCAGCAATGTCGACGGCTCACGGTCGTCCATCCTCGTCGTCGATCAGCTCCGTCGCCATCTCCTCCACCAGCGCGTCCAGCACTGCCACGGCGATGTCGGTTCCGACGTCTCTCCGCTCCAGCTGTAGTGCGTCCCTCGGCCACGCCGTCCTTGTTCTGGCCATCTCGTTGGTTATGAGGCTAGTCACCTCAGCAAGAGCTTCCACAAAAACGTCCTCCTGCTGCCATGTGCATGGCTGTTCCTCGCCGACGCCGTTGAGGTTTTGGTGGTGGAGTTTTTTCTGCAGTTGCTGCGGCTGCCGTCTTTGGCGTCTTCGGAGTGTTGGTGAGTAGGCCTCCTGCAGGTGCTCCCTGAAGATGAGCAAAGCTTCTGCAATGACTAATGGCTTGTGAGAAGTGACCTCTGTGCATGATCAGCCGTGGCGGATGAGAAAGAGAGACACGGAGGGCCTGTGTACATGCTTACTCTGCTCTTGCACCGGTGGCGGATGCTCCAGAGCGCTCGTCTGCTCCAGCACGGAGTCAGGGCTCAGCCGCTTATTCGAGTCACCGTCTTTGCCGTCTTCCACCTCCTCTGCTTTCACTACTACGCCGGCCTCGGCGTCGCAACGGGGAAAAGTGGAGTTCCCAAAATAGCCCGGCGCCCTCTGATTCTCACCGTCGACGAGTCCCCGATCAATGGCTGGAAGATTTAGCTGCTTTTTCTTGGCCGTTGCCTTGGCCATCTTGCCGCTGAGGATATTGCAGAGAAGCAATCTGAGCACCAAGCTTACGCAGGAACCATTCTTCCTCGCCGCCAGCCGCAATGGCCTTCTTACGGTGCTTCGGGTCCTCGGCCAGGGCCAGCACGTTCCGCCACCGCTGCCGATAGCCGCGTCAAGAAAGGCAGGGGAGCAGCCTTTCTCCAGGAGGTAGATATCGAGCGAGAACGGCTCCTGCTGCTGGTCCAGAAGCTCCGACAGGCGGCGGCTACTGCTGGAAGGAGACGGCGAGGGGCCGCCGGCCATGGGGCCGGCTCGGGGGCGGGAGCGATGGACAACGCGGGTGGAAGGCGAACACACTTTGCGTGAAAGCTGGGAGCTATATTGGCGCCTTTGAATTCTGATTCAGACATCAGAGATGGGATGGTAGGGAGAATTTGAAAAATGAGGCTCCGTTTGGTATGAATTATGGTGCTGTTTTTATAAAATAATTATAGCAATTTATATTATAATCTTTACCAAACACTCAAACTTATAAGTGATTATATTTACAAGCACATATAATCATTTTTAATTTTGTATTAGCACATATAAGCTACAAATAGTACCTTTTACCACTTATTTACCCCTTCGCACCATCTATAATCCATATTAAATAAGTTGTTATATAAAACAGTGTTGTCATGAAAATAGATTATGTGGATAATATAGATAACTGATTTTCATAAATAATCCTAAGTTTAAGTAATTTTTTGAATAATCATAATCCCTACCAAACGCGACCTGAGTTTACGTACTCCCTCCAATTTTAAATTATTGTTGTTGTTGCTAGCGGTGGAGCTAGACACAATGTTAAGAGGGGGCCAATTACTAATTAGATTATTTTTTTCAACTTCTCAACAAGATGGAAAGAGAATTTTTCTCAATTTCTCAATGAAGTTTATATTAATCTCTCAAATAATCACTTAGAAGCATGGTTGCTTAGAGTTTTTTTCCCAACGGAAGGGGGGGGCCAGGCCCGGCTGGCCCTCTCCTAGCTCCGCCAGTAATTGTTGTCTTTTAACACTAACTTTGACTGCTGTCTTATTCAAAAAATTTTAATAAATATCATATATTTTGTTATAATTTATTTTATCATTAAAGTTATTTCAATCACAATTTATAAACTTTTAGATTTGAATTAATTTTTTAAATAAAACGAATGTTCAAATGTTATGTTAGAAGTATAATAATTTAAGAACGAAGGAACTACTTACCGACAAAAGGTGACATTTCTCTCTGCAAACTATTAAAAAAAATTCTGGGCAGATAAGAAATTACAATAAGATCCTAAGAACTTCTACATTAATGTGATTATTCCCACCATTTTCCTAGTTTTTTTAGAAATTCCTGATAAATTTGATCCAAAGCCCTATATCTCAAATACTCCTAAAGCTGCAGGAACGAGCTTTCGCAGTTTGAACACAACCTGAAAAGGCCTGTCGAGCAGCCTTGTGACGAACTGGTCAACTTGAACCAGCGTTCTTCGTGCAAGACCCACATCAGCAACGTACGCACGCAGGGGTCGATCAAAATTTTTTCTTGTTTGGCTCCTTTTGGGCGTCCTTGCTCCCAGCTGCTTGTTTCTCCGTCGCCCCGCCTCCGACCGATGTGAAACAGGTCGATGGTGGTGTCGTGTCCAGCAGTCCGGTGGACAACGGCTCGTTCAGGTAGAATGTGATTGGTTTGAAATAAGAGGTATTAAATCCTCACCTAAAAGAGTAATAGAATCAATCACACTTTCAATCTTCCTCTAATCCCGGTGAAACCAAACGAACCCGAGTGTTTGGAACCTTGGTCTAGGCAGGACTGGGGCCATTAACTCTATATCAAGATTGTTATTGAACATATCGCTGACAGTAGAAGGTTGTTTCGGTAGCTTTTCCATTTATGCCAAATGCTCTCTAGGCAATAGCATCTTTGAGAGCTTAATGGAGCGGTGTTTAGATGTTCAGGTGCAAAGCTCACAGAGCTTACTAGCAGTACAATGGCAGTGCCAATGGATTGGTAGAAGTTACAGACCGTACTGTTGAGTTGTCGCTTCAGATGAGGAAGGTACTGTAACATCTGCAACTAGGATCCGCTGATAGAACATCCTGCAAAGATACAAAAATATCCGAAAACCCTCCTCACATGGTGTGGGCTTCCTCGCGACCTTCTGTCAAGGCAATAAGAACAGTAGGCTCGTGGATGAACAATGGCTTTCGTCTTGTACGTTGCCTCACACGTCGTGCCTGCTGTCAAGGTCAAGTCAGGGCTGCGGCCGCCAGATTCCAGATGGCAGAAGGAGTATTGCAGCCATGATGATGAGCAGATGATTGTTGTGAGGTTCCACTGAATTTTGTTTAATTTGTGGCTCAAAGCTCTGTGATCTTGCATACCTTCATTATTTCCTATCCCTGAGATCCTTCACTATTTCCTCCCTCTGAATATAACCTACAATAGTGATTTCACGTTTTTTTTTGTTAAATGCAGTATCATTTCGGCATAAGAAAATTGACCAAAATATGACTGTAACTCCTGCGAGATTAAGGATATTTTTTCATTCCTTTGCAAGTTATCCATCCATATAGAATATGTAATTTGGCTTCGGTACACCCACTGGCAATGTTGAGTGTTTGCCATATGAATCTTGCATTATGACACTCAAAGAAGAGATGGTGTGTACTCTTATTTTGATTAGAGAAACTACATGTTTGACTAACTTTTCAAAGGTTATACTCCCTCCGGTTTTAAATTATTTACACCGTTGACTTCTTACATCAACTTTGACCATTCATCTTATTCAAAAAATTTGTTCCAAGGTGTAATCTGGTGAATAAAATCATCTTTATTGATAAGGTCTGATATTTTTTATGTACCGACATTTCATCATTGAGCATCCTAAAATAAACAAAATTGCTTTGTTTGTATATACAACAGTGTTGTTTTATAGATCGAATATAGTTTCTTACAAGTTCATGGTAATTTTTTAAAAGTATTTAAATTTGTTCACCAAAATTAACAAAATACCTAAATATCGTCTCTACAGGTGACCTCTATTAAGAATACCAGAGTTCTTTCCTAGCCGGCAGCTGCGCGAGGGATTGGTCGAGATCTACGCCAACATCTTCGGTGAGTGCACTCTCTTGACCCAGTATCCAGTGTTCCTGCTAATTTAGCTGGGTGTGTCTGTGAAGATTCTTGGGGATTCAATTGTTAAGAGGGACAGATGGATGCTCTTAGGCTTGGTCAAGTGCATCTTTTTTAGAAACAATAACCAGTTCTATTATTGTATAAGTGAATTGCCTATCTTTTTTATCAGCTTAAGTTTTTGGGGTCAATTAGTTGGTGCATGCAACTCAATATGGTATTAGAGCTAGATGTTTAAGTTCGAATCCTGGCGAACACGATTTATTAAAAAAAATTATAAGCCAACTCTTATTCTACGTTTGCACCTACTAGAGCTGCACGTGAGAGGGAGTGTTAGAGTCAACTGGTTGGTGCATGCAACTCAATAAATTCCATTAACAAAGAGAATTACAATCTAAATGTAAGCACTGTAACAAAAACGGTGGTGTGTGAGCCCACTGAAACACGGTTCTACACTGTTTTGCTTCCTGGCACACAGATGTGCAATGTGTGCTAGTGCTTCCTGGCACATCAGCACAAGCATCCTAGCATGCTTTTCAAATTGGATATCTCAAAAGCTTTTGATTCAGTGTCATGGCCTTTTCTTTTGGAGGTGATGCATCAGTTGGGATTTGGCCAGATTTGGAGAGATATTATCAGTGGCTTGCTGTTTACTTCATCTACTCAAGTGATGTTGAATGAGATTCCCGGGGGAAAATTAGTGCACCGACATGGATTGCGGCAAGGGGACCCTTTATCTCCTATGTTGTTCATTCTAGTAATCGACGTTCTTTGACACTTATCACTAAAGCTGCGGAAAAGGGGCTGCTCCAACCTCTCACATCAAGGGCGCTCTGACAGGATTTCTCTATATGCAGATGACGTTGTTATTTTTCTGCGCCCAGGGGCTTCTGATATCAACAACACAATGGAGCTTATTCAGTGCTATGGAGAAGCTTCAGGTTTGAAGGCTAACATGCAGACAAGTAACGTCTATTCATCCAATGTGAAGACCACCAGCTTGAAGTCATGAACCAGCTCCTACCTTGTGAGGTGTCAGTGTTTCCTTGTCGCTATTTGGGCCTGCCCCTATCGTTGAGAAAGCTGATAAAGAGTCAGTTTCAACCTATTATCGACCGTATTGCTGATCAGTTACCGGGATGGAAGGCGGACCTTTTGACTCGAGGTGGCAGGAAGGTGCTGGTTCAGTTTGTTCTCACTGCCATGTTGATTTATCAAGTAACGGCCATTGACCTACCCCCTGGGCAGCCAAAGCATTTGATAAAATCAAACGTGGCAAGGCAGAAAAGATGTGAAGGGCGTCCACTGCTTAGTAGCTTGGGATAAAGTATGTCGGCCCCTTGAGTTAGGAGGTCTTGGCATCTATGACCTCAAGAAGCTTAGTCGGGTCTTGAGAATGAGATGGCTATGGCTACAAAAAAAAAACAGAGCCTACCCGTCCCTGGACAGAGCTCAAAATTCAAGTTCCGGATCAAGTTAAAGCATTCTTTTCGGTTGCCATGAAGACAGAAATTGGTAATGGCGCCAATACTCTGTTTTGGAGTGATAGATGGTTGCTGGGGCAGCGTATTGAGGATATTGCACCACGGTTATTTGCCGCAATTCCGAAGAGGAGGATTAAAAGTCGAACAGCCCAAGCAGCTCTCTCAAATAGAACATTGGTGCTGGATAATCAGGGGGCCTTATCCGTAGGAGCCATTATTGATTATTTACATCTATGCCTTATCCGTAGGAGCCATTATTGATTATTTACATCTATGGGATCTGTTAGCTGATATGGTGCTGCAGCAAGAGGACAAAGACACCCATCTATGGAGCCTTTCTACCTCTGGCTAGTACTCGGCTAAGTCAGCATATGAAGGACTATTTGCTGGTTCTGTTCAATTCGGTTCTTGGGAGCGCATCTGGAAGTCCTGGGCGCCACCTAAATGCAGTTTTTTCGTCTGGTTAGTAGTGCATGATAGCTCAGAGAGGTTTGGAGCATCCTGAGCTTTGTCTCTTATGCGATCAGGAGGAGGAGACCATCAATCACTTGTTAGTGTTGTGTGTGTTCGCACGACAGTATTGGTTTCAGATTTTAAATTAGGTTGGCCTTCAGGAGCTATCTCCTAGATAGGATGATCATAATTTTTTGGAATGGTGGCGTCGAGTTTCCGAAGCTTCTACTGATCACACTCGCCAGGGTCTAGACTCACTTATTATCCTAGGAGCTTGTAAAATCTGGAACCTACGCAATTGATGTGTCTCTGATGGCGACATTCCCAACCTGCAAGAGCTTGTAGTTCTTACTGTTGAGGAATGTCGGTTGTGGATACTAGCTGGTGCTCGGGGGCTATCCCTCTGAGTGCTCCGGCTGATGATGTTTAAGGTCTAGGTCTAGGTGTTGGTCGTCTTGTGTTTGTCACAGGGGCAAATGTAAACTGGATAACAACAAGATAGTGTGTGGGTGTGTGTTGTAGGGTCACTCTCTCCTTTTTTCTTCTTAATATAATGATGCATAGCTCTCCTGCGTGTTCGAGAAAAAAAGATTCAACCTGAGTCCTTATGGTCTGCTAAGAAACAGAGATCATCCCGACAGGCTGCAGCTTTTGCTATCAGAGCAGACTGGACATTTGGTAGCCACCTTGCCAAAGCATTTACAAAATTCCCATTGGAGCATCTGAGCACATACAGCAGATAGATAGTAGTCTAAGCTGCCTAAGTTACAGCATTCCTTGACTGAATCTCTTCCTTCAATGTTTGCGATCATTTCTAGAGCATCAGGACCACATGATACAAATGAGAATGCAGGCTTCTTCCTTGTCTAAAAAATAAGGATCCAACAGATGAAATGCCCATGCATCTTGATCGGTGTAAACAAGGCAGCTTGACATTGGTCATTACTCTAACTTGTTCCCGTAATGCTCTTGCAAAGGTGCACTCTATAAGGGCATTGTAAGTTTCAGATGAATCGCCACATAACTCACAAATGTTGATGCTTTAGCTCTCCATCAGAATGCTCTGACTTTAGGTCGCACATTTAGTTTCCAAAGTCTTTTCCAAACTATCATTTTGCCCTGGACAATGAGGCATGAGAATCCTTGTGGTTCCTATTCTGAAAATCCAAACGAGTTAATAGATGATATGCAGAACGCACCATGTAATGATCAACTCCTGCAACATCCCAGGTTCTTGCATCACTGTTTATTAACTCGCTCACCAAAGTTGCATTTGCTGAAACTAACATAGTGTGGTTTATTACCCATGCCATCTGGAATCCAGCGATCCGACCATATATATGTACTTAGGCCATTACCAATCCGTCTCATAAGCCCCAATTCAAGAGATTTTCTTCCTGCAAGAATTTCTTTTCAAGTACGAGAGGAATTTTTCTTTTTACCGGCAGTCAGGAAGTCAACATTGGGAACATATTTCCCATTCAAAATTCTAGCACATAAAGAGGTGGAATCATTCATGATTCTCCAACTTTGCTTCCCCAACATTGCAATATTGAACAGCTTGATATCCCTAAAGCCGATTCCCCCACTGCAATTTTGGTTTTGTAAGATCTGCCCACTTTCTCCAGTGTATATCTCTCATCCATCTTGCCACTCCACCAATAGTTTGATATGGCACTGACAATCTTTTTACATGTTTCCAGAGCCAACAAAAACCAACTCATAGAATACGTCGTAACTGATTGTACCACTGATTTGATCAGTGTTTCCCAAGCAGCTCCACTTAATAGGTTTTCACTCCATCCATTCATAGGATTCTAATTTCTTCTTGGAATATGCTCAAAGTGATGATAGAATGCTTCACTTGCAACTGCGTGACGATTTACATTTTTTATATCCTCTCTTAAGGTGTAGGACCTGCATTAGTCCATGGTAATAACGCCTGTGAATAAATGGTTTAGGCCCCCTTTGGAACTCAGAAAATTTTCATTCTTGTGTTTCAAACGGGGCCTTAGATTGTTTGCTGCAGATCTTTGAATTAGATTGGAAGCTTTTGTCATTCCAAACTTCATCAGGATATTCCCTCACATCTGTAAGGAAAATTGAGATTTGATACATGAGAACTTGATCAGGAACAAATAGAAGCGAAAAATAGTAACATCAAAAGATTTAAATTGTTTCAGAATTCAAGAAAAGCATTTGAATTTGGATGCAATTTGACACAAGGATTACTTTATGTTGGGAATTACAAGCAGCATGCACAATGTTAGATCGACTAGTCTTCGCCAGATCTAGCTAACAGTCAGGATATAACATATATCGACGATTGCTGAATGTTAGAAAAGAAACAGGTGCTTGCTACCTAATCAACCGCTACCACCCTAGCTCCCATTATTCTGGCACACCTTTCACTTAATCGACTTATTTATTGAGAGATACCAATCTTGAAGTATATTTCCCAATTCATTAACAACACCCACTCACCTCCTGTATACTTCATGTTTTTCAATTCATTGATGAGTATTGGTACAATGATAATCTCCCGCACACTGTGTGAGCTATTTATTTCCAGCACCACGGCATTGGCTCTCATGTGTCCATTATTTCCTCTACTACCACCGGAGCAGACACTTTCCCACCATGGAATGTGAGGGTTCAGAATGTTACTGGGCACAATGGAGCTGCACGTGAAAGGAACGACCAAGTGGATTCCACAAGTTGGGACGGCTGTCCTGTTGCCCAATGTTTGGAAATTCATGACCCGAATGACAGAGTATTAGGGATGCTTTTGAATCGGTCACTAGGGATTGAAGCACCAGCTGTAAAATCTGTCGGAGCAGGTTATTGGATAAGGCACGAACACTCTCATCTCAATTAAATGGCATTAGTGACCCCGGCAATAAGCTCTGCCCTTGATGAGTAGCGGAAAGCACAACTTTTGAAACTGTGGTCATGCGTTCTTAGTTACCTTCTCTGTTCTTATGGTCTTAAGTTACTAGTCTGGATCATCACCTATCTGCCGTTCTACCTGCGTTGCCTTTATTTTTAGTCACATTACTACATTAACTCACTCTACATTTCCTGATATATATATCCAGGCGGCAACGCTCTAATTGCTTTTCATCAGTCTCTCATGTTAAATGGATTTTTCTCCATATTTTGCGAACCTAGATTTTTTTTTCTGTACA
This sequence comes from Zoysia japonica, assembly GCA_001602275.1. Taxonomy (NCBI): domain Eukaryota; kingdom Viridiplantae; phylum Streptophyta; class Magnoliopsida; order Poales; family Poaceae; genus Zoysia; species Zoysia japonica. Next base: position 360,696 of record BCLF01000070.1, on the reverse strand, counting down.
TGATCTGTTCCCATTTCCCCTCCTTGGCTGAATTAGCTAGGAGTAAGAACTATCAGGAAACTAAATAGCACAGTTTTTTAAGATAACGGAACAAAGTCCCCATTCTACAAACTTCTACTAAATAGCACAGCTTCTCCGCTGCCATGTTCATTCAGGGACAGTTCGATGTAAAGGATTCATGTCTTATATAACTTTTTCAAGAGTTAATTATCAGTGGTACAGTGAACAAATAATAAATTTTTTATGATATGAGGAGAAATGAGGACATGAAAGTTCTACATGATTGAGAAACCTGGTCAATCACGTCGTTCATGAAACATCACAAGATTTAAATTATTTTAGAATTTAAGAAAAGCACTTGAATTCAGATAAAATTTGACATACGGATTAAATTACAAATGCTGGGATATTACAAACAGCGTGCACAAATGTTAGATCAATCAGTCTTGGCCAGATAAGGCTAACAGTCAGGATATAGCATATATCGGCAAGTGCTGAATGTTAGAAAAGAAAGAGCTGCTACTTGATTCAAAAAAAAAAAAATTTGCTAGCACCCTAACTCCAATTATTCTGGTGCACCTTTCACTTAATTGACTTATTTATTAAGAGACACCGACCTTGAAGTAAATTTCTCAGTTCATTAACAACACCCACTCACTCATGTGTACTTCATGATTTCCAATTAATAGACGAGTATTGGTACTATGATACTCTCCCGTACACAGTACAGTACTTTGTGAGCTATTTATTTCCAGCGCTACGGCATTTTTTTTTTTGAAGGAATACGTTACGGCATTAGCTCTCATGTGTACTCCCTCCGGTAACAAAATAAATAAAAGACGCTTAGGACACGATTTAAGATACAAGAAGAGGTTAAGCAAAGGATATGTTTCCTAGTTTACCCTTATTAAATATATATATAGAGTCTCCCGTAAATAACAGCTTCATTGTGTCTGACTGGTTGGTAGCGCCGTACTTTTTAAGTACGGGCACCGAGTTCGATTCTGGCCGCCTAAATATTTGCCTCGGGCAGCCGAGCGGCACGGGAGCGTGGCTCTTTTACTTCAATCGAGGAGTCCAAAACATCACCGGCTCAGTAATGAATCAAGGGTAATTTAGTCCAGCGCGCACAAAAGTATCCCAAACGACGTAATTTCTGCTACTCGTGAATCAGTGCTAAAACGACCTCTATTCTTTGTACAGGAGGGTGTACATATGGCCCTCCTTTTTCTCACTGGAGCATAAGCTTCACGGTCCATTATTTCCTCTACTACCACCGGAGCAGTCACACTTTCCCACCATGGAATGTGCGGGATCAGCATGTTACTGGGCACAATTGGAGCTGCATGTACGAGGAACGACCAAATGGATTCCACTAGTGGGCACAGCTGTTCTGTTGCCCAATGCTTTGAAGTTCATGACCCGAATGACAGAGTAAGTACTAGGGATGCTTTGGAATCGGTCACTGGGGATTAAAACAAGTAGGTTCTTGGGTAAGGCTGGCCATGCCCATGTGCGTGCATGAACACTCTCATCGATCTCAATTAAATGGCACGAGTGACCCCAAAAATAAGCTATGACCTTGATGTTAAGATGAGATGTAGAAAGCACAACTGTTGAAACTGAGGTGATGCATTCTTAGTTACCTTCTGTGTTCTTATGGTTTTAAGTTACTAGTCTGGGTCATGCATTCTTAGTTACCATTCTCCCTGCATTGCCTTACTGCCTTTATTTTTAGTCACATTACGACATTGACTCACTCTCGTTTCCTGATATATATCCAGGCGGCAAAGCTCTAATTGATTTTCTTTAGTCTCTCATGTTAAAGGATTTTTCTCCATGTTTTGCGAACTTAGATATTTTTTCTACAAGATCTACACAAGTCAACAAAAAGAGCACAAAAGATAACATCTGATGCTTATAAGTAGAGGACCTTGGACCTTCAAACCCAAAGAGAACAGTTCGATTTTGGATAGTACCTGAATATCATCATCCCGCTAGAGGCATCAAACGGAGTACTCGATAGAGTACTACACCAACAGTCACCAGAAACCTCACTCGTAAGTCCATCAGAGTCAGTTAATAGTTGGACCATCAATTATAATGATGAAACCCTTCTCGATCGGATCAGTATAGGATATCACAGTGAAGAAATGATGACCCCAGTTAGAAATCATTTGAAATGGGGTTGCATCATTTCGAAAGTAAAGTCATCTACCAAGATTGTCAGAGAGCCACCCGGAATTAAGATCAACTTGGACCTAAGTAACAGTTTGGACAGTAATTCTGAGAAGTGACAAGATGAAGTTCGGAAGATGGTAACACACGTCAACGGGGTGTGATCATGGAAACAGATAAGGTAACTAGGAATGCAGTAACAATTGGAATTATAGAGAATCATGGTAAGCCCACCTTTGAGGATAATTTCGAAGAGCAAGATATTCAGAAAGACAGTTCATAATTAACGGTTCGAACAGATTGTGCAACCTGCTACTCGCCTATTCAAGATGGACGATCGAAAGGATCTTCATAGAAGTCAACCAAGAAGACAAGATGGCCCTCCTCTCAACCATCTGACGGAGCGAATATCGAGGACGAGATTTATTTTAAGTGGAGTAAATCTGTTACACCCTGAAATTTACTCTAAATTAAAATTCAAAAATTTAAATTGTAATTAACAAAAGCGCTAACATTTTGTCTCCCTCTTTCTCTCCTTTTTCAAAGTAGAAAAATTCATTTCGTAATTCAAACCGTATCAATTGAAAATTTCGTAAAATATTAAGATTTGACCGTGTGACAAGTGATTGCCTTTTTGTTTTATTTCCTTCTTGTCATTTATTTTCTTGTATTCTACCTGCATTCTAAATTCTTCTCATTTCCTTGAATTCTAAATTCGTTCCATTCTTTTGAATCATATTTGACCTTGGTCAAATATATCTCTTTCAAACAGTTATCTGCTCTTCGGATTTTTAGAACAAAATCAAAATCGAATTCAGAGATGAGCACAAAAAAAAAACTGTCTGTCCTAAAATTTTCTACCACTTTACAAAATTTCAAATCCATCCGAGCTTCAAAAATTTGATTTTCAAAAAAAATAGACAATAATTGATAAATAATTCGTTCTACAGAACGTTCTCTTAACAATTAACTGCCTTTAAAATTTCGTAACTTTCTGGTCTCTTTAAAAAACGCGTTCCAGACCATTTATGTGATAAAACACTTGCTGTAGATCCATGCTGCAAAATCTAGACCTAATCCGATTTTGTTTACTCTTCTTATTTCTATCCCAAAATGCTTAAAGAATAAAATCGAATCATAATAATTAGTCGGACCCACCTGTCAATCTCTCTTTCCTTCCTCCCCGATCCTTTTTCTCCTTCTCCAGACAAACACGTTCGAAGCTGCCCGACAACTCCCGTGCGCGCCGCTACCACGCCCCTGTCCCCGGCCGACCGGCGACGCGCCCGCCGACGCCGCTTCCGCGCCTCCCTGACATCCGCGACGTGCTCGCCGCCCGCATTCAATCCTTTGTCGAAGCTCTCCGGCTATAAAAAGGGGTGCGCCCTCTCCCCCCGGCTGCCCTGCCCCGCGCCGCCACAATTCCTCCTTGCCGGCGAGCGATTTCCCCTCCTAACCACGTGAGCAGCTCCCTCACTGCCTGCTGTCCCTCCGAATCACTTCGATTTCGGTGAACAACGGCCGGAACCGCACCACCGTCGAGGCTCACCGCCGCGCGCCACCCTGCATGCCGCCTCCTCGCCGTGGCTGGTCCTCCTTGCCACCTCTCCGGCCCCACCGAGCCCATGTACGGCACCACAGCGCCGCGCCTTTCCTCCGGCACAGGATCTCGGGCTGCCTCCGCCTCCCCTGTACCTCGACGTCGTGCGCCACAGCGGGATGCCGCCCGTCTCCGCCGCCGGAGCGCCTCAAGGCCTATCCGGCCTCGCCGTGGCCGCCAACAGGTCCGTGGACCGGCCCCTGATTTGGTCCATGGAGCTGTGGACCCGGTCCACATCTCTGTTGAAGAGGCCGCCCACGCCCGCTAGTCCGGACCCAGTAAAAAAGAATGCCCTTTTTACATGAAGCCCCTCTGATTTTTATCTATTTCTACTTTAGTCCAAAGCTTCCAAGAAAGACCCCTAAACTGTAGTACAAATAACATCCCAGCCCCTGCTATTTTACAATAAACCTATGAATAGTTCTGCTAATTATATTTTAGTCCCACTCCCTGTATTCTAGTCTGTAGCCCTACGACTTTTCTGTTATTACAATAATCCCTAAAGCCTCTATACGCACTCAAATCACCGTATCTTCCCAACCGTAGATCTGTTTTCAATGATTCTTGTACTGTTGGAATCCTTGTATCAAGCTCCACCTCCTCAAATCATCCAATCCCCATTTACTCTAGGATCTTGCTGGTTTTCTTATTGGTAAGTTTTATCGAATCTTTAATTCATTTCTTTTTATTAACTTTTATTGGTTTTGAATGCTAGGGTTTTAGTGTAATCTATTTTAAGCATAGTTACATACTAATTATAATGTGCATCTCATCCTACTAGCATGATGTAGTGCCATTAATAGTATGCATTAGCACAAATGTAGTTGTTAGCTCTATGTAATTTAGTTTAAAGTTAGAATTACATAATTATTAGTAAAATACTAGATTACCTATAAATATGAATATTGGAAAATAAGTGAACATGGCTCATATAAGCATTTTACCATGTATGCCCTTGCCTTAGAACCAACACCACACAATAGTTCTAGAAACTTAATTATAAAGATAAAATCAAGTAATTAATTGTTAATTAATTACCAGTTACTCGTAACATCACATGCAATTAGATAATTAAATAATTATTGAGGGCATACTGACGCATCTAATCCCATATTAGCATACACTAGCACACATGTCACTTGACGTC
>BCLF01000070.1:336005-355076 GCA_001602275.1 Zoysia japonica | reverse complement strand
ATTTAATTATAAATGTAGATCTAGTAACCAGTCATTAACCATTAGAAAGCAACCGCATAATACAAAATAAAGTAATTAACCTTTAAATCATAAAAAATTCATTCCATGCTTATTATACAATTAAATAAAGTAAATATTAGATATCTCATATAAGTCTATTACCTTGCATTCATATACACTAAGACAAATGCCACGCACTAGCTTTGGTAATTTATTTATAGGGATAAAACTAAATAATTAGCTACTAAATACCAACCATCGCACACATGTAGAGCATTGAGTAATTAATCAATAGCATGCTTACACACTTTACCAAGCATCATTACCGTGCCACACGTTGGATTTATTAGTTTAATCATGTACTCAAGAATTGGGTGACCGGCCATTAATCAATAGGAAGCAACTACGTATTAGAAAATTACACATTTAGTTCGTTTAGTTATAAACTAAATAAGGCCATTTTAGAATGCATCCAATTAAATATATGGTATAAATAAGATTGCATATGAAATGAGACATCACACCCTATTTAAATCAATTAAACATGCCATATACTAGCTTACACCCACATAAACACATTAGCACTATAGATGCTTGATAGTACATGCATCCACATGGCTCACTGTCGCAATTACATGGATATGGTTCAGAATGAACCTAGTAACTAATAGCTAAATGTAGTAAATATCGCTAACTCACTGTTATGCATAAAATGACACATCGGACCACAAGTATACTCTAGGCAAACAAAAATATGAGCTCGTACCCATACAAAGGCCTTAGTATAACTAAATAATACATAGCCACGCTTAACTACTCATGTAACCGCATAAGCACTAGAATAAAGTATAAAAGTAAATAATTATTCTAATAATTAACTTATAGTAAATAACACTAAGGTGCACTTAGGATAATGAACCTTGCATTAAGATAGCCATCGCATCATGCATAATATACCTTTGATTTCCTCGTGGAGTTTATTTGGCTCTCATTCGAAGTTTAACTAGATCTTTTTGATTCTTCTTTAGCTTTGTTTCTTTTACAGTAGTTTTATTAGGCATATTCTATCGTGTAGACAACGTTGAGTTCAAGGAAAAGCTGGACTCCAAGAGAAGACAGGAGAACTGGCATATGAGGAAAAGCACAAAGACTTCGGCATCAAGCCCGAGATCCAAGATTTAGAATTCGAAGAGTATCCTGAAGACTCAAGTTATGAAGATTAAGGATTTGCAGGCAAGCTCTAACCCTTTGATCATATTCATCTTATATTTTGCTTGCGCATCCATATGATCTAAATGCTTGCATATTTATTTTAATCTATGTTAAAACGTTGTGTAGTTAATACCCTAGTTAATACATATTTATATTAATGTTAGTTACTTGCTCTCATTAAATATGAATACTAATTTGTTACCCGTTGATGACACCTCTTTGTTAACCATAGGACTTCCTTCATTAAAGTCCTTTAACAAACGAAAAGTTGCTTTCATATTAGATTGCTTAGGAACCTTTATGCGATGCAGTGCATCGCCACACCATACACCGATCATTTATGAAATTATGTTAAAATGAGTTTGGTGGTGTGAGTAAAATAAAGTGAGATGGGTGATAGTGCAATTAGTGCTAGGTGAAGAAGGGTGTTTTCTGGTTGTGGGAAGTGGCTTCTGTGAAGGTGATGTGATAGGTGTTAAGCTTCCGTCTGGTTCACCTGTCGTAGAGAAGCGTCGCCCCTGCCATATGAGAACCGGTTCATCAGACCTCAACGTAATGATTTCGTGCAACCACAGAACCTTTGTTAATGGGAAAGACTCACTTCACCCCTTTGGTTATCCACACTGAGCCTCTAAGGCGATCGGGTGGTATACAAGACGCAGAAGCAGACGTGAGATACTCACAGTCTGGTCTTTGATTACAGTAATAGTTCGTGCCATGGGATCGTATTGCTCATCGGTATTGCCCCTTGGTCGTGTAATCGCCCGTCTTTTCGTGGGGTCCAAGGAGCAGACGTGGATGTCTTAAAACCCACAATATGGCTACGGAAATGTGCTATCATGTCATCGGGTAAATCTCGAGAGATGACCCCTGTTAGCATCTTGAGGTAGACTTTGTGGATACCTTAGCGTGCATTGGAGTGAGCGTTATGCGACTCTGTCGATCAAGAGAAGCATAGCCTGTGGGTAAAGTGTACAACCTCTGCAAAGTGTAAAATCTTTCTGAAAGTCCATTGTCACTGAATATAACACACTACAGTTTGGGCTCACTTTGATTAGTCTTCGTATCATCCTAGAGTGTGTGGGTGTAGGTGCCTGTGTTTTGAAAAGTGTAGGCTGTGTCCCATGGGACGGTACGGTTGCGTGCTAGTTCCCCGACTAAAACTTGGGTACTGGCGGGATCGATGAACATCTCGCCCAGGACCAACCTACTAAAATATAGACAGCAAATATCCCGCGATTCCTTTTTCAAAGCTTCTGTAGTGAACCTTGCACAAAACTGGCTTTTTACAAAAGAAGACCCCTTAGCTTTTACAAAAGAAGACCCCTTAGCCTAATCTTTGCTACAGTCAAATATGCATCTATATATGCCTTTGCTTAGTGTTAGGGCTTACGGAGTATCTTATGTACTCACTTGTTTGCTATTGTGGTTTTAGACAGAGAAGACCGCGTAGAAGATGACGACGTGTTGGGTTTTCGTTCTGCTTTGCAAGTTTGCTTGCGGTTTTGGGCTATGGTTTTCATTGCTTGCTTCACCTCTATTGGTCAACTGGTTGTAGATATTTTAATCTTTGTCATGTTGCCACTAATTCAGGTATATCCTTTTATGCGAAGTATGCTTTTATATATTCTGATGTGTTGGTACGTATCGGCTACTGATCTAGGGACTGATACGTGATGCACAGTGTATCTCAGAAATGAGCTACGACAAATTAATTTTTTGAAAAAGCCGAATGGTTAAAATTGATGTTAGAAGTCAACGGTGACATCAATTTAAGAATAGAGAGAGTATACTTTAGGCAACTTTCATTTATACCATTATAATTTTGCCAGACCGTTGAAATTGTCTGGTCGTTCAATCAATGTCCTTCTCCATGTTGCACCAGATTTTACTGCTAGACGAAGGCATTGTATTAGCGTCTCCCATACTCGGCTCCAAAGTAAACGTTTTCAATTTGACGAGCTTGACTTTCACTACTTACCCTCCAAAAATAGCTTAACTTTTTCACTATTTATTACAGTAGCATGTATGACGAAAAGTCCAGAAACTTCGAACATGACAGTATGTCACGTTTCCAAATTTTTGTATGGCGTACTGGTTACGATCTTGTCATTTGAAGCTGATGTCCCGTACTAGTATAAATCTTTGTATTCCATCCAGTCCCATAGTTCTTAACGTTTTGGAAAATGATATAGTCTCTAAAATACAACATTGACTTCTATTTTTTCTATAAACTTTTGTTTAAAAGTGGCATATGCATACTTTTATGAAAGAGATTTTTGAGACAAAGCTATTCGTATAGTTTTCACATTGTAATTTATGTTTGCAATATTTAATCCAAACTTTGTCCAGAATGTCAAAAATTATGGTACCGGAGGAGTATGTAACTGAATCATGCCTGGGTTTCTCTCCATCCATGTGGTGTAGAGGTTCCATTAGTCAAGATGGATAATAAAATCACCTCTCATGATATCATCTCAATGCTCTCTTTACATATATATTTCCAGCTCCATCCACAGTGATGCACATGTACATTTGCACCTCTACGGCTCTACCCATCTTCTCATGAAAACATGAGAGTTGGTTTTTGATGATTTCCTCTGCAATCCCCCACTTTGGAATACGAGGTATCAGTGAGGTTTTGAGGACCGTTGCTTTAATTTGACTGCTACAACCAATACGCTACCCGGTTCCTCTGCCATTCCCACCTCAACTACTGATGTTGCATTCGACAGCTGACAAACAGAGCCTGCCGAACTGTGCCATGCGTTGCAGGAAGGGTTGGGCTATGTGCTACTATTAGGGTCAGCTAACTCTGCCGATGTTTGAAAAATCACATGTAAAAGCTATTTTTAGGTAGGAGTTGACTGAATTATAAGATGCACTAGAAAATTTGCGCGGTAATTACTGCGCTTTTCGTGTATGTTTTTGTTGTACACCCTTAATTAAATCAATATATTTTAAATTTATTATTTAACAAATAGAAGTATAGTTGTCTTGACATGAATGATAACTCTGGTCTTAAAAAGAAGTTGTCGACATGGTCTTCAAAGCATAAGTGTGACTCTTGTTATCTATAAAATATTTAATAAAAAGTAGTATCAGTACACTTTTAAAAAAGTATTTTTAAAACAAATTATTTCTAATTTTGTAACTTAATAAATTTAAAATTATTTCTAATTTATATTTGCAATGTTTGATTAAAACATTGCGTCTAAAGCTACTATTCTTTTAGACCGGAGTTGTAAGCGGAAAAAAGATTTAATCTTAGTTCTCATAGTAATCAAGGAGCATTTTTAGGAGATAAAACTATTTAAGTTATCTAAATATATATTTTCATAACATATAAATATCTTTAATTATAGTATATACTTGCAAAAGAATTATCCATGAAGGATCTATATATAAGATTTTAGATGGTGAAAAGATCGGGCACATGTTTTATGTTTTGTTAAAGACCTAAATGCAAAACTATTTAGGATTTTTGAGTCAAAAAACTATTCAGGATTGATGGAACGATGGAGTTGTACTTTATTTCTGGTTTTATGAAGGGTATAAAAGTAAGAGCTACAGAGGTATATCTAACTCTTTGTGCACTAGAGGATTGATGTGACGATTTAAAAATTATTGATGATGCGACTTCAGATATTTAAAGAGAATCCATGGGCTTTAATATATAAAGATATTTTTATTATTTCACTATCTATGCAAAAGACTGTGACAGGACAGCGTGCGGACCTAGAAAAGCTAGGGCGATGGCACGGCTGTTCATGCCTGCTCTCGTCGAGTAGAAGCACGCTCTTGTGTTAACCGGGGAAAGAATTTTTTTCTCCTGTCTAATATCCACCGTTAGATTTTAATCCGAAGGTTAATATTTTTTAGGTGACCCTTGCAAAGAATTGTGACAGGACAGCATGTGAACCTGGAAAAGCTTGGGCGATGGCACGGTCGTTCATGCTTGCTAACGTCGAGTAGAAGCACGCTCTTACGTTGACCGGAGAAAGGATTTTTTTCTCTTTTCTAATATCCACCGTTAGATTTTAATCCGACGGTTAATATTTTTTAAGGTGACGTAGCGCAGCGAAGGTTGAGAGAATGCTTGCGCTTTAATATATAAAGATAAGTGCTCGATAACACCGGTACTGATTTCGCACCCAGCAGTCTCTATGCTCTTCGGGTTGAGGCCGATTAGAGCATTAGATGTTACATAGGAGTGTAAATTGGTGCATCTAGTTTCACTTTAGAACTTGTTTAGTTAAAAAAAAACTAAGTTTGCATCTAGTTTCACTTTAGAACTTGTTTAGTTAAAAAAAACTAAGTTTTAAAAATTCTCACCATTTTTGAATAACTATTTTTTTAACTAAAAAAGTTTGAAGGTAACCTAATGGTGATTAATTCACACCTAATATTGCACACTCCGTCCATGCGATGCGTGGACAACTGGACACACTCACATGGGCATCAATGCTCCCATAATGCAAAAAAAAAATCATGTCTAGGCGATTCTCTCTAACCGGACATAATATTTTTGTCAAAAATACTGCGACCAAGCTCGGCCACCCTCGATTTGTGGAAGGTTCCTGGTAACTTGCTCGCAACCCTTTCACGTATCCTAGCCGCAATATGCAAGTCAGAAGTAAACACAGTATATGTGATATCTTCCTTGAAAACCCATGAAACACATACTCCTACATCTCTATGTTGTTGCGTGCAGTCAACATCTGTTCTATCTTCCTTGGATAACTGGGAAGACATCCAGCCATATATATGTTTAATGATGCATCTTTGCGCTGTTAATTTATGTTCAACACCTTCCATAACGTTCAAGCATTAGTGTGTGAAATGGATTATGCATAGTAATACCCATGCTGTAATGTGAGTATCGTAATCGCTCAGTCGCAAAAAAAAAGAGTATCGTAATCACAAAATTGATATGAGAGCGACTATCATACTACTCGTTATGATGCTGATTGATTTCTGTTACAGTGCGTCGTCGCCTAAAAAAAGACATAGATCTGTTTTGATGTTTTATTTGCATCTATGCGTGTTCAACACCTATCTTATGGAAAACAGACGCATCTTTTTTGTAGACGCCGAAATCGGGTCCATGCCAACACACCGCTCGCATGTCTATGTGCGAGAACGCCGGCGGTTCTATAACGTCGGGTTTGGACAGCGCCTAAACAACCTCGCCTCGAGAGGGCCTTATTGAAGGAGGATCGTTTTAAGGTTGATCCGGGCTCGGTCAGACCAACCGGATCGCATTCGGTCGTCACTGGAACGAAGGAAGAACAGCACGAGGGGTCGAATAATGGGATTAGGGTTTGAAGAAGAACGAATTGTACAAGCAAATGATAGGTTCGATTGTGATACTCCTCAACCGGTCATGGGCCTCTGTTTTATAGAGGTCGGATGGTCTTATCCTGCAAGGCAACAGATCCCTCAAGTTTGTAAAGAAATTGGAATCAATCTGCTGAAAACTTTCCAAACTGACACTACTAGAGTGTCTGGTAAAGTGTCGGATATTTCGGTGATCAGAGTCTCCGGTAGAATGCCAAAGTGTCCATCGTGTAAATTTGGGAACTCAAGAGAGCTCATCGGACAGTCCGACATCCTGCCAGACACTCCGGTGAGCCAAGAGCCCCAACTCGAGAGAGTCTACCGAACACTTCGACACTATACCAGACACTCTGGTGGGCTAAATGCCCCAACCTAAAAGGGCTCACCGGACACTTCGGTACTATACTGGATACTCTGGTGGGCGAAGTGTCCCAAACTCGAGAGGGCTTGTCGGACATTCCGGTGGCCCTGATTTGTAGGTGTCGACATATGCCCTCCTGTTTTTTGTTGAAGTTCCTGCACCATAAAACACTTTAAGCACCCAAAAACTTCTAAGGGCGATGGTCCTCCCAACTCATCGGCCATCGTATCATTTTTTTGGCAACGATACTTCATATCGGCCGTTCTTTCCTCTAATGCTTCTTGCCATACACTTGGATGATACTTTTTTAAGTATCGACCGTTAAGATCCTTAGGTAATGACTCTCCTTGGATACTTTCTAACATGTATACATTCCCGGCAATGACTTTTACCACTCTATATGGTCCTTCTCAACTAGGAGACCATTTTTCAAACTTATTGCTTCTTAAGCCTACATGCAGAATAATTTTCCACACTAATTCGTTCACTTGAAAAGTTTTACATTTCACCTTCTTGTTGTAAGCTCCAGCAACTCTCGCCTTATCTTTCTCAATTTCCTTCAAGGCACTCAAACGCTTATCGGTGACCTCATCAACATTATCTAGCATTAAAGTCTTATACTCATCGGTGGATAAGTTATTTTGTTTAGCTAATCTTAGACCTCCTAGATTTACCTCGACGGGTAAAACGGCATTTTGTCCACACACAAGTTCATAAGGTGTAACCTTAGTTGCCCCGTGCCTAGATATCCGATGAGCCCACAATGCTTCTAATAAGACTTCGTGCCACCTATTGGGATGGTTTTCTATCTTTTTCTTAATGAGTTTGATCAACGTTTTATTATTAGACTCGGCCTAACCATTGGCCTGAGCGTAATATGTAGATGAATTGAGTATCCTAATCCTGTAGGATTCGGTAAACTCTTTAACATGACCAGACGTAAAGGAAGTGCTTTAGTCGGTAGTTAAATTTTGCGGTATGCCGAATCTATTAATAATATGTTCGGTAAGGAACTCAATTACCTCTTTGTGCATGTTCTTAAAAGCCACCGCTTCGGTCCATTTGGTAAAGTAATCCGTCGCCACTAACATGAAACGGTGCCTCTTCGAAGATAGAGGATGTATTTGCCCTATGAATTAAAAGTTGCCTAGAGGGGGTGAATAGGCAACCTAAAATAATTCCAAAAAAAACTCAACGAACTGTCAGACCACCGAGTCTTCGATAATGTGCCAAATACTCTAGTCACCGAACAGTCCGGTAACTTGCCGGACACTCCGGTCAAGCAGCCACTTGGACGAAATTCGGATCTAAGCAAGTTTTAGCGAGTTCTAGCAAATTCCACTTGAATCAAAAGACTAGAATATGATATAGGAAGTAGATCTAAGCAATTAAACAAGCTAGAGACTAGTGAGCAAGTAGATCGAAGCAAATCTATGAATAGGAACAACAAAAACAATATGAACTTGAAAGAATGAAAAGAGCACAGAGAGACACAAGATTTTACTTTGAAGTTCGAGTCCACGAAGGATCTTTACATCTCCATTGAGAGGTTCACAAAGAATCGGACCTCACTCAATCCTTTCTCTCACTCAACCAACCACAAAGGTGAGGTTGAGTTCTCCACTAGCAAATCCCTTTCGGAAAGGGGTGAACAAACTTTTCGGGGGCGTCACCACACAAGTTGAGAGGCTTGGTGAAAATATCGGCCAATTGGTCTTTTGTGGGTACATGGAATATCTCTATATCCCCTTTTAGTGTATGATCTCTCAAGAAATGGTGCCAGATGTCTATGTGCTTTGTGCGGTTATGATCACAAGGATTATTAGCAATTTTGATGGCACTCTCATTGTCACATAGGATAGGGACTTTGTTCTTAAAGCAACCAAAGTTCTTAAAGGTTTGCCTCATCCACAGCAATTGGGCGCAACAGCTACCCGCAACTGTGTACCCGCAGCTATGTACTCACATAGGATAGAGAGACACCAATTTTTGCTTTCATAGGCTCTAATCTTGTTGACGATAATCTTGAGCCGGTTGTACATCTCTTGAGGGGTCTCTTTGTCTTCCATCATAAATCTTCCCAATTCTCCCTCAATCATCTCAATCTTAGCAATTCTTATGGTCTTAGTGCCTTCATGAGCAACTCGAAGAGTATCCCAAATCTCCTTTGCCGAGTTCAACCCATCAACCTTGTTGAACTCTTCTTGATTGAGCGATGAGAGAAGAACCGTCACCGCTTGAGCATTTCGGTGGAGATCTTGTTCTTGTTCCGGAGTGAGTTCTTCATCGTCATCACTATCTGGATATTCAATACCTATACAAACAATATCCCAAATGCTCGGGTGGAGCGAAAATAGATGATACTTCATATTGTGCCTCCACTTGGTATAGTTCACCCCATCAAATTGAGGTGGTTTACCAATGGGTAACACAAGAAGTTTGTGTTAGAATTATGGCGAGAATAATTGAAAGAGGTCTTAGGATAGTCCTTTTTAACTCTCTTCTTTTTCTACTTTGCCTCTTTGGCCATCCTCCTGAGGAGTAAGAAGGATTCCGCATTACTCTCACTTGAAAATGAGTGTTCAATCTCTTCGCTTGATTTTTCGCTGGCTTGGCTTGATTCTGTTAGACCCATCATCGTCTCTCCAAGCGATTAAGCTCGATTCAGAGAGTTTGGCTTTGATACCAATTGAAAGTTGCCTAGAGGGGGGTGAATAGGCAACCTAAAATAATTCTAAAAAAAATAAACTCAACGAATTGTCAGACCACTGGAGTCTTCGATAATGTGCCGGATACTCCATGTACTGGACTGTCCGGTAACTTGCCGGACACTCCGGTCACGCAGGCACTTGGACAAAATTTGAATCTAAGCAAGTTTTAGTGAGTTCTAGCAAATTCCACTTGAATCCAAATACTAGAATATGATATAGGAAGTAGATCTAAGCAATTAAATAAGCTAGAGACTAGTGAGCAAGTAGATCGAAGCAAATCTATGAATATGAACATCAAGAACAATATGAACTTGAAAGAATGGAAAGAGCACAAGGAGACACAAAATTTTACTCTAAAGTTTGAGTCCTCGAAGGATCTTTACGTCTCCGTTGAGAGGTTCACAAAGAACCGGATCTCACTCGATCCTTTCTCTCACTCAACCAACCACAAAGGTGAGGTTGGGTTCTCCACTAGCAAATACCTTTCGAGAAGGGGGAACAAACTTCCCGGGGCGTCACCACACAAGTTGAGAGCTCCCGGGCACGCCTAGCCGTCTAGGAGAAAAAGCTTCAAGAGTAACAAACTCGAATCGAAGCTCGACGGTACCGCAAATGCTCAATGAGAGTGGAAGCACTTCTCTCACAATCTCTAGCTCAAATCTTGCAAGCTTAGGCCTTGGAAGAGAGTGGGAGAGTGTTTCTGGAGCTCAAGAGTGTGTTGTTCAAGAGTGAGTCGACAGCCCTCTCAAAAGGGGCTGAGGTGGTATAAATACCCGGACTCCAAAAAGTAGGACCACATACTGACTGACCGGACACTCCGGCACTTTGTTGGACACTCCGATCCACCGGAGTCTCCAGCGACTTGCCGGATACTTCGGTGAGGCCTTTCGGGTTGGCATAGCCTGAGCCACCGGAGTCTCCGGCACTATGACAGATACCCCAGTGAGCCCTTCCAGGTGCGGTCTGCTAGGCCACTGGAGTGTCTGGCACCTTCTCGGGTAAGGACAGTAAGCCTTATCGGAGACTCTGGCAATGTGCCGGATACTCTGGTAAGGAGTCTCGGGTTAGGTCAAGATTTGAACATTTTTGGCACATTGAGACCTCAATTTAAGTTCCTCTTGATAGTATGGCATACCTAGACTCAAAAATGATAAAATCTAGTGTTCTTTCATGAGAAAAGGCTCCGTGACTTGATCCAAGAAAATTGGGGGGTCTTATTTTCCTTTCAATATTCTTTTCTTCTTTTTGAAACTTTCCGGTTGTCAATGCACTTAACAAATGTCATTAGCGCTTTGAATGGTTCGTCATTATCCACCAAAACCCACTAGGGGGCCTAGATGCACTTTCATGAAGTCCAATCCCCATTCTCGAAATGGCTATAGTTTTATGGTGGCGTTCATCATGGCAGCGGGTGCCAATTGAATATTTTTAAACCTTTGGCACTCTTCGCATCCTGTGTAGTAACGATAACAAGCGACAATCATGATTGGCCAATAGAACCGACCATTCTTAACAACCATTTCATTTTTGGAGCCGATTGATGCGTACCACAAATGCTCTCATGAACTTTCCTCATAGCTATTCTAACCTCGTCATCACTCAAACATTTTAAAAGCAAATCATCTCCTGTTCGACGGTATAAGTTACCTTCAATCAAAGTATACTTAAAAGCTATATGCCGAACTTTCCTGTCCACACTTTAGGTTGGACTATGAAGGTATAAAACTATGGGTGTCCTCCAATCAAACGATTCGTCATTATCACGGTTTGACGCGTTAGTATCCGAATAGTCTAGTTCCAACACCTCAAACATCGGCTTCTTATCGACTGAAAATCAACCTTTACTAACACTGTAACCCGATGCTTGTTGAGCCAACTCATTGGCTTTACTGTTTTCTAGCCTTGGCACATGATGTTTGTTGAACTCATCCATTCTTATAATGATTTATAGGTATTTGTCTAAGATAGCATTCAATGATCCGTCTAAGCATTGAAAATTTCCAAATTTTTATTACACTACTAACAATGAATCACTGAAAGCCTCTACATGCTTAACCCCTATGGACTCCAACATTTCCAAACCGAACAACAACGCTTCATATTCGGCTTGATTATTGGTGCAATCAAACTCTAATCAGTTTGAGAATTCACGTGTGCATCATGAGGAGAGACTAAAACTACACCAACACCTTAACCCTCTTTACATACCGATCCATCAAAATATAAGGGTAAAAGTAAGATAAGCAACATCTAGATCATGTTCTAAATCAATCCGATGTTCAACAATAAAATTAGCAACAGTTTGGCCTTTCATGGATTTCAACGATTCATAAGCCAAATCATATTCAATCAATGCATAAGCCTATTTACCAAGCCTACCACTAAAAATCGGCCTATGCAACATATGCTTAATAACATTGGGTTGACAAGCGACCACACAAGTGCTAGATATCAAATAATGTCTCAACTTGGTGCAAGCATGATACAAGGAAAAGCATATTTTCTCGATGAGCGTGTACCTTGCTTCCGCATCCACCAACCGTCGGCTCACATATGTGATCACGTACTCCCTCTCTTCGGCTTCTTGCGTCAAAATAGCACCAATCACATCATCTTTCGCCGCTACGTAGAGACGGAAAGGGACTCCTCCCTTAGGCGCCCTAAGGACCGACGGCGAAGACAAGTATTCTTTGATCTTCTCAAAAGTTTCTTGATGTCCCCCCCGCCCCAAGTGAATTCGGCTTCATTCTTTAGCTGAAGGATAGGAGTAAATGCATTAATCTTCCCCGACAAGTTGGATATGAATCGCCTCAAGTAATTCACTTATTCTAAGAAGCTTTGCAACTCTCTCTTACATGTAGGCACCTGCACGTTTCTAATTGCTTCTATCTTCTTAGGATCTACCTCTATGCCGTTTTTATGAATTATGAAGCCTAAAAACTTCCCGGCCGATATAGCAAAAGCACATTTGAGCGAGTCCATTTTCAAACCGAAACGACGCATTCGGTCCAAAGCGAGTTGCAAATCGGCCAAGTGAGAATCTAAAGGGGCCGATTTGATCACCACATCATCTATGTAAACCTCTACGATGACACCAAGCAAATCATGAAACATAAAGTTCATGGCTCTTTGATATGTGGCATCCCTACAAAACCGGGATATCGAAAAGCAGTTTTAGACATATCCTCTTCGACCATGAAGATTTGGTTGTATCTCATATTACCATCAAAAAAGCTAATAACTCTATGGCTGGAAGCATTATTAATCAACATATCGGCTATGGGCATAGGATATTCATCTTTGGGAGTGGCTCTATTTAAAATTTTAAAATCAATGCAAACTCTAATCTTACCGGTGTTATTCTTTTCCACCGGCATGTGTTGCAGATCCACTCCGCATATCTGCAAGATCTTATAAATTTCGCCTCAAGTAATCAGTTAATTTTCTCTTTAATCCGATCGTGCATATTTCGGGTTGAATCTTCTCATCAGTTGCTTAAAAGGTCTAAAACCTGATTTTATTGGAAGCCGATGCTCAACTAGCTCGCGGCTCAATCCGGACATTTTATTATAAGACCATGCAAAACAGTCCACATATTATTTTAGTAAACCAATTAACTTTACCTTATAATTGGCTTTCAGGTTTTTATTTATATAAGTTGTTAGATTATTATCACTGCCAAGGTTCACCTCTTCAAGAGGATCGACCGAAGTGAATCCTATTCGTAACTTATCCATGTTCTCTATTTCTTCTATAGCTTCGCACATATCGTTCGTATTGGACCAATAGTACTTCACTCTCTTTTGCAACCAATCAATATTTGACTCCATTAAATTACATTATATGGTTGAGCCGATTTTTCATCGGCTTTATATTGACGGGTACAAAACCATCTCTAGTCACACTAAGAAAATCATAATCCGTCAAGTTTAAGCCGGTCAAGCACTTGACGGTGTCATGCGGCAAGAAGATGATTCAGCCGGAGCAACACAAGCCGATGCATCCGCATGAAGAACCTCTACACCATCACTAACCCATTGTATTAAGAATTGATGCAATGTAGAGGAGACACACCTATTGGCATGAATTCAATTACGCCCTAAGATCAAGCTATAACTACCGTGCACATCGGCAACAAAGAAAGCGGTAGCCATAGTCTTGCTTCCAACGGTGAGCTCCATAGAAGCGACCCCTTTAGCCTCGATAGGGTCTCCTCCTCCCACACCGTTCAAAGTCATGTTGGTTCAGATGAGCTCGTCATCGGCCTTACCTAGCTTATTAAATAAAGAATACGATATTAGGTTAACAATAGCACCGCCATCTACATGCATACGAGAAATCGGTAATCCATTAATATGATGTCTAACGTAGAGGGTTTCAAATGGTTCTCCGATTCTTTGGGCTTTTTAAAGATAGCACTCTTTGGCCCAAAGTCAAATTGTGCCACAACCTCTTCTTCTTCTACGAGTGAATAATCGAAGAGAGACAAGCAAATGGTGTTGATGTCCATACCTTTTCGAGACGGTGTAGGCTCGTAGTCTAAGAGGTCGTCGTCGTCGAACTCGGACATATCAACATCTTCCTTGGGCAAAGGCGCTGCAACGTCCTCTCCAAGCACGGTGTCGGCCGGCTCGAGTGCCTTCAGAGTAGCCACCGCTTCCTTCGTCACTGGTGGAGTAGGAGCTTCGGGCTCCTTGAATCTCCACTGCTTACCTTGAGAGACCATCGGCTTGATCTCGTTGAAGACCTCATCCCTCTTCTTCTCCGCCTCCTCCTCTCGCATCTTCCGGAGGCACAGGCTTTGGAGCTTCCTCTTTGAGTGTGGGTCAGGCCAGGCGGACACCACCTCAGTTGCGTGTACTTGGAGGAGCTCCTGCTGCTGCTACCCTCATGATCATGGGAGGCTTTTTCGATCGGATCATCCAAAGTGATCGGTCCCGTGAAGGCTCCCCTAATTTTGACATCGGTTGTGCCGATTTTCATGACACTTTCGGATGCACTCTCTTGATGAACAAAAGTAGAAGGGGCAGGCTCGTTACCTTGCTTCGAGCACCACTCCTGTTTAGGCATGGTGGTGGAGCCCCTTCCTTGAACTTTGATCGGTCGAGACTCCGTTCAATCCGAGATAGGGCCGGAGAGCCTTGTGAAGACATCTCCCATAGGTCCTTTCACCTCGGATGAAATGGCGGGTTTGGCATCGGTGAAATGGGCATTTTTCACACTTAGCTACATCAAAGGTGTATTTCACATCGTCTTTCCGATTCCTATGAACCGGTTCAAGCGAATCGCAAGCGAATGATTTGGGCTTATAGGGCCAAACAAACTCGGCAGCTAGAATGTCAATGGAATCATCATCGAAGCTATCCGAATCACATTCCACGACATGCACGGTGTGGTGGATCTTGTAGTCTTGTTTTATTTCTTTGCTTTGGCTTTCTTGAGCCGAAGCCCTTTTTTGGAAGTGAGTGAGTGCAAGAAAATCGTACCACTCCAACTTTTTCAAAAAATTGTTAAATTAAAGCATCGATTCTTAACATCTCTAAACCGCCGAAGATAATCAACGACGGGTTCGTCTTTTCCTTACCGAACCGATGTCAAATGTGACAGCTTCAACTCGTTGTCCCCGAAATAAAAGTGATCATGAAATTTGTGTTGTAAAGACTCCCATGTGTAGATGGAGCCCGGGGATCATGAGAAAAACCACGAGGAAGCGGTTCTGGTTAGCGACAAAGAAAACAAGCATACTTTCAGAGCTTCGCTAAAAACCGCTTCTCCTAATTTCGCTACATATTGGCTAATGTGTTCCTAAGTTACTATATTCGCCATTAAATTTGACGAAGTCGAGTACGCCATCAACTAGGATAAGGGACCAAATCAAAATATGCGGGGTATGATTTTTTGGTAAAATCAGTCTCTTCCTTTGAGGTCCACCCCTAGCGTTTCGTGGAATTGCCTGTTCAAGTCCTCCTTAATGCGTGTCATACACTCCTCTATGTTAGCAATGGGTGGCCTAGCGGAAGTACTAGATGGTGGAGGGTGTACACTCGTTTTCATGGCACTAAATAGTTTATTAGGAATAGAGCCATGAGGGATACCCATACCGCTTGGTGAGATAAGCGGCGTGCTATATGCAACGGTATGCTAAGGAGGAACAAAATTAGCCAATTCATTCAATCGACTCGAGGCCGGATTGGGGGTGCTAGGGATTGGCTCTATGCTAGCGGGAGACACTACCAAAGCACTAGTTTACTCATGAGATGAAAAACTAGTTTGCCCACTGAACGAGTTTAACGGTATGCCATACGGAGGTTGTTATACACTAGACGTAGTAGGCGCCGTTGCACTAGTAATAAGACCTACATGCGCAACATGAAACGACGATGCAATTCCAACATTTTTAGACTCAGTCAAGACTATTTTTAAATCGGCAAAGTAATATGAAAGGTCTTCAAAAGTAACGGAAGGTTGCAAAGATGTTCTCACATTGGCAGCACCCATGGCTACGTCGTCGACGATGGTCGGAAGAACGGGCTCCTTCACTTGAGAGATGGCGCCTTGGCGATCCTTCTTGAAGCATGCCAAGTACTCCTGCAGCTCTCGCTCTTCCCGTGCCTTGTGCATCTCCTCGGAAGCCTTCTGGCGCTCTAGGAAAGCCTTACGTGCCTCCTCGGGCAAGTTCTCCGAGGATGACATGACGATGTTCGTTGTGGAGATCTCAGAGTTCATGATGAAAAACGACGATTCGGTTTGTACAACTAAAATTACTCATTCTCCAGCGGAGTCATCAAAAAGTGCGTTGACGTCGAAATCAGGTCCGGGCCAACACACCGCTCACACGTCCGTGTGCGAGAATGCCGGCGCTTTTTCAATGCCGGGTTTGGACAGCGCCTAGACAATTCCGCCTCGGGAGGGATCCCATCGGAGGAGAGTCGTCTTAGGGTTGATCTAGGTTCGGTCAGACCAGTCGGATCGTCTTCGGTCGTCGCAGAGACGAAGGAAGAACAGCACGAGAGGTCGAGTAAGGGAATTAGAGATTGGAGAAGAACAAAATATAAAGGCAAATGATAGGTTCGATTGGGATGCCTCTCAACCTTTCATGGGCCTCTGTTTTATAGAAGTGAGATGGTCTTATCTTGCAGGACAACGGATCCCTCAAGTTTGGAAAGAAATTAAATCAATCTGCTGAAAACTTTCTAAAACTGACACTACCGGAGTGTCCCATAAAGTGCCGGATACTCCGGTGACCGGAGTTTCCGGTAGAATGCCGGGTGTTCGTCATGTAAATCTGAGAAACCGAGAGAGCTCACCGGACAGTCCGACATCCTGCCGGACACTCCGGTGAACTAAGTGCCCCAACCCGAGAGGGCCAACCGGACACTTCGGCACTATATCGGACACTCCGGCACTATATTGGACACTCCGGTGGGCCAAGTGGCCTAACCCGAGAGGGCTCACCGGACACTTCGGTATTATACCAGATACTCCGGTGGGCGAAGTGCCCTAAACCCGAGAGGCCTTGCCGGACACTTCGGCAACTTGCCGGATACTCCGATGGCCCTGATTTTTTGGTGTCAACAATTTTCCTTCCTAATTTGGATTTCGTAGCATACCTGGCAGTTAATTATGTGCGGCACTTAAAAATACACCGGGAATTTAGAGTCACGCTGCTAATTAGCTTGCATCTGCACCATCAATGTAAATTAAATTATAATTGAATGCACTAGGACGTTTGCCTGCAAAAGTTGCGGATTTAGTTCTGACATTTTTTGTTCAATTGACTGAACTATTTTGACATTCAGTGAAGTTTGAAAAATTATTGGTGGTGCATGTGATTTCGTTTAATTCAGAAGGATCAATACTAGTATCCCACATCAAATGGGTCAATTTGGGTCTCTTTGGTTACCTGCGTGATTCAACTCAGCTCGTATCGGATGAGACAGGTTCGTTGTAGCCAGGTTGAAAAAAGATGATGTTTGGTTGATCGTATGATTATGTAATACATTAGACAAAAATAAAATAATAAATACCAAACAATAATTATTTTAATGTAAATATATAATAAAACATTGAGATATTATATTAAATTTTAATCTATAATAAAATATTTTAATATCATTAAATATAAATTAATTAGTAATTAATTATTTGTTAACCCTGCATCCTACGAACCTGGCTCGCCAAAAATGGATTTCCCTCACGTTTCCAACGAGCCAGGCCCAGACGTGATCTCTGCACCGGCGGAGCCTGGCTCCCACGCTCGTGCAGCCAACCAATCATCGGTTGACTGCATGCCGTGAGCCTGGCCGCCATGCTCCAGGCAACCAATGGCCTTCTTTGTGCCTACGTATGAGCATATGTTAGCTCTACGTGCTAAAGCATACATCTAATTTTTAGCACGAATATTGTTACCTAGACTGCTGGTGCTTTGGACAAATAATTTAATTCAAATTCAATTAGATGTGCCCTCTAAATGTTATAGTACTTCTCTTTTTGCAACTAAGTATTATACAGTTTAGAACCCTAGGGAGTTGTATCTCTGATTTGTAGACTACGTCACATGAAAATTTATAGTACAATTTACATATATGCCCGAAGAAGACCATGTGGAGGATCTAACGAATCAAAGCGACTAGTGACATAAGTGTGCATATATATATGGGCTCATAGTGATATCTAAGCAATTTTTTAAACGAGCATGTAATTCATTCACTACTTGGAGGATATAACCATGTTCTTCGATAAAATTTGACCATTGAAGGTTTGCTTGGTAAATTTCTCATCCTTCCAACAACTTTACCAGATTATTTTTCCATACCTCACAAAATCTCGTGCACAACTTTTTGCAGGGCTGATCATGCATTTTATTGTCAGTATATGAATCATCACATGTATTGGGAGGGTCCAGTTTGTTTTCCTTGTATGCAAACCACTAACAGGCCTTAAGAGAAAAATTTATTTATTTTTATTCTTTTTATATTTTTTGAATTTCACATAAACGGGAGGGAATAGACTGTTCCTGAAGAAGGTATCAGTTCATGAACAGAAGACCAAGGCAACCATATATATTTAATTTTCTCACCTTGTTGTATCCATAAAAAATCATTTTTTCCAAATACCACACAAGTTTTTTTTTACTTCTTGTCCTTTTTCTTATGATTAGATCTAATAATTAGATAATAATTTGATTAAAGAGTACAGAAGCTTGTTAGGTCCTGTCATGAATCAGTCACTTATTATGGTCATAAAAAAAATGAAGTGTTTTGAATCCACCCTTGTATGGCTTCATAGATAAATGCTAGACAAATGTTATAAAATCTGATCAAAGGTAGATGTCATGTCAAGGTACATAGTAATCTTCACGGTCAGATGAAGCTCCTATAACTAACGTTTTTGGGCTAGTTAGCATATAAATTCCTTTTTTGTCATTTGGCCTTCTAATAACTATGT
>BCLF01000070.1:262702-336000 GCA_001602275.1 Zoysia japonica | reverse complement strand
AAAAAAAAGGAGAGGCTGGGCCGACGCGGCCCACTAGGCCGCCAGAGCGCGGCGCGCTGCTGGGCTGTGCCGATGGGCCGGCCGCGCGGGCACTGTAGCCAATGGGCCAAAACGCCCATTTTGAGATTTTTTCCCTTTTTCAGTGGGATTTCTTAATAGATAATTTCGCTATTTTTTGGCTTAATTAAATCTGTCAAAATTTGAACCAATGAGATAATTTTGACAGAACAAAAAAAAAGAACAAAATGCCTCTGAAAATTAAAGAAATTTGTTTTCCGCTGCATACTTAAAGAAATTATTTTCACTATTAAATTCGAACCAACGGGAGAATTTAATTTTGGAAAAATAGTAATAAATTTCAGTAATTATGATATTGTTACTTTCTGACCAACGTTGATAATAACAGTATTATAATTTCATAATTGATATTTTTTATGCTTTATTTCTATTTCTGCCCAACGGTGACATAGATTTAATGTATAATACAAAATTGTGTGTCATATTTTTGACCAACGTTGAAAATAAGACATATAATTTTATTGTTATTATGTTCTCGCTTTATTTGATTTATTTACAGGCGGATACAACTTAATGAGTTGTATCAAAGAGATACCCACTCTCAAAGGTGACAACTATAGAGAGTGAAAGAAAAAGATAGACCTAGCGTTTATTTTGGCTGAGGTGGACTGGGTCCTCACCACAGAATGTCCCACTGAGCCTGAGGAGCCAGTGAGGAAAGAAAATGAGGCTGAGACTGCTTGGCAGACTAGACAGAGGGACTATGCTCTCTTAAAGATGTTCTATGACCTTGAGCATAGAAAATAGACCACAGCCAACAAGAAGTGTATGGCTGTGATAAAGAACACGGTTGACCTGCAATTGTGGGTTCAATCTCAGAGTGTGACACTGTCACAGAGTACCTTGAAAGAATAAAGAGACAGTTTACTGGCTCTTCAAAGACATATGCTACACAAGTGATTAAGCAACTTGTGACAGAAAGGTACTCTGGTGGTAATGGTGGCATTAGAGAGCACATACTAAGGATGAGCAATATGGCATCCAAGCTCAAACCAATAGATTTGGGTCTCAAGGATGAGCTCTTTATCCATCTGATTTTTGCTTCTTTGCCAAAAGAATTTGACACCTTTGTTGTCAACTACAATATGCAACCCGAGACATGAGACTTAGAAAAGTGCATAGCTATGTGTGTGCAAGAGGAGGACAGAATTAAAGCTTCACATGGTGGTTCTATCAACTATGTAAAGGACAACAAAAAAAAGAATTTCAACATTCACTCCTCAAAGAACAAGGGAAAAGCCCCTGTCCATCAGCCTCAACAGAATAAATTTACAGTAGACAAAGACCAGTGTCTTCACTGCAAGAAGACGGGACATTCCAAGAAGGATTGTCCCTCATATTTAAAGATGATCATGGCAAAGAAAGGTAAGAACATTATTACCTTCATAAACGAATTCCTGTATGTGCAATATTCGAAATCTACTTGGTGGATTGACTCTGGAGCAACTGTTCATGTTGCAAATTCCTTGCAGCAATTCCGTTCGACGAGAACTACGCAAAGAAGAGAAAGATGCATTAAAGTTGCAAATGGAGTCCAAGCAGAAGTTGAAGCCGTTGGTGATCTTTCATTAGAGCTAGCTGATGGTTTTACTCTTATACTCTGAGATGTTCTCTATGTACCCTCTCTACAGAGGAATTTGATTAGTGTTTTATGTTTGGATAATGATAGTTATGATTGTCATTTTGGAAATGGCAAATGTGAAATAATGTTTAATAAAGAATGTGTTGGTCTTGCCATATTACAAAATGAGTTTTATTTGTTATCACTACGTGATGATGTGAATGTCGTAGGCGATAATGAGAACGTTGCGTGCGAGATAAACGAATCCTCGTCTATCAATGAAAATAGAAAACGAAAAAGAATTTTAGATGCGTCTTGAAATTATGGCACTGTCGTTTAGGCTATATTTCGAGAGGGAGAATAGAAAGACCAGTTAAGAATGATATTCTTCCTCCACTAGAGTTTTCAGACTTAGAACAATGCAGGGAATGCATCAAAGGAAAATATGTAAAGAAAATTAAGAAAGATGCAAAAAGAAGCACAGGAGTTCTACAAATTATTCACACAGATATTTGTGGTCCCTTTTCTGTGAATAGTATAGATGATTATGACTTGTTCATAACATTCACGGATGATTACTCCCGATATAGATATATTTATCCAATCAAAGAAAGAAATGAAGCATTGGATAAATTTAAGATATTTAAGGCTGAACTTGAAAACCAACACGATTTAAAGATAAAGATAGTCCGATCCGATCGTGGGAGGAGTACTAAGGTCGGCATACCCCGTATGGACAGGTTTCTGGACCTTTTGCAAGGTTTCTACAGGAAAATGGAATAGTGGCCCAGTATTCTACACCGGGCGAACCTCAGCAAAATGGAGTAGCTGAAAGACGCAATCGTACCCTGATGGATATGGTGTGAAGCATGATGAGGTATTCCACACTGCCATTGAGTTTGTGGATGGAGGCGTTAAAAACCGCTATTCATATTCTCAACAGAGTGTCAAGTAAGTCGGTGCCGAAAACACCGTATTAGTTGTGGACAGGGAGAGTTCCCTCATTAAACCACTTACGTGTGTGGGGGAGTCCCGCTGAGGCTAAAATATTTAACTTAAATTTTGGGAAATTAGATCCCAAAACAGTAAGTTGCCATTTTATTGGCTATCCTAAAAAGTCAAAAGGTTATCGTTTCTACTGCCCAGACAGATATACAAAGTTTGTAGAAACGAGACATGCTGTTCTCCTAGAGGATGAGATGATTAGGAGGAGCATGGTAGCTCGAGAGATTGACCTTGAAGAGAAGCGGACGTATACGCCCACTCCGATGATTCAAGAGCCATTCTTTACACTACCTGTTGTCGCTGCACCGACAGTGTGAGATACTGTGGTGCAAGCACCTATTATTGTTTCTTTCTGTGGCAACAATGAATGAGAATGAGGAACCTGTTCTACAGGATCCAATAGAACCCATTGCCACAGGTGAGGGAGAGCAAGAACAGCCTCAAACAGAAAATGTACGAAATGAAGAGGCTCCGAGGTCTCAAAGAGTAAGAAGATCAGCTGTTCCTGATGACTACGAAGTTTATCAGACAAAAGAATTTCAAATGGAGGATGATCCCATCTCATTTGAAGAAGCCATGAGAAGTGAAAACTCTTCAAAATGGCTTGAGGCCATAGAAGAAGAAATGAAGTCCATGAAGGCTAATAAAAGTCTGGGACTTGGAAGTAATTCTTAAAGTAGCCAAAACAGCAGGCTGTAAAATGGGTCTATAAGACAAAACTCGACTCCCAAAGGAATGTAGAAAGATATAAAGCACAATTCGTGGCAAAAGGCTTTACTCAAAGAGAAGGGATTGATTACAATGAGACCTTTTCTCTAGTCTCATGTAAAGATTTCTTCAGAATCATAATGGCACTAGTGGCTCATTATGATTTAGAGTTACATCAGATGGATGTAAAGACAGCATTCTTCAATAGAGATTTGGAAGAAAATGTTTACATGGCACAACCGAAAGGTTTTGTCATGGAGAGAAATGAAAGAATGTGATGCCATCTAAAAAAATCGATTTATGAGTTAAAGCAAGCTTCAAGACAGTGGTACTTGAAGTTTGACAGTACAATAAGAAAATTTGGGTTTAAAGAAAATATAGAGGACACTGTGTTTACTCAAAGTTTAAAGATGAAAAATTTATCTTCCAAATCATGTATGTGAATGATATCCTACTTGCCAGTAGTGACGTCAGTCTGCTACTGGAAACAAAGAAGATTTTGTCCTCAAACTTTGATATGAAAGATCTTGGTGAAGCTTCATTCGTTTTAGGGATCGAAATTCACCGAGATAGAAACAAAGGGGTATTGGGACTGTCACAAAAGGCATACATAGAGAAAGTCTTAAAGAAATATGGTATGCATAAATGTAGTCCATCACCTGCACTTATAGTCAAGGGCGACAGATATGGAGATTTTCAATGCCCCAGGAACCAATATGAGATCGATCAAATGAAAGCGGTTCCATATGCTTCAGCTGTCAAAAGCTTACAGTATGCTCAAGTATATACACGCCCTGACTTAGTATTTGTTACCGGTTACTTGGCAGATTCTAGAGCAATCCTGGAATAGAACATTGGAAATTGGTAAAGAAAGTCTTGTGCTATTTGCAAGAAACAAAAGGTCTCATGATGACATACAGAAGATCAGATTCACTCTATATAGTGAGGTACACAGATTCTGATTATGCGGGAGATGATAGAAAGTCTACATCCGGATATGTGTTTACTCTCGCTGGAGGAGCTATTTCGTAGAAAAGCTCAAAGCAAACCGTCACTACATCGTCCACAATGTATGCCAAGTTTGTTGCATGTTATGAGGCTACGGGGCAGGTGAACTAGCTTAAGAAGTTCATACCCGGTTTAAAAGTGGTTGACGACATCCATGGACCACTTAAGTTGTACTGCGATAACGAACCCGCAATAACGTATGCTTACAACAATAAGTCAAGTGGTGCTGCCAAACACATTGACATAAAGTATTATGTTGTGAAAGATAAAGTTCGAGATCAAATCATAAGTCTTGAGCATATAAGTACCGCAAAGATGTTAGCGGATCTGCTTACTAAAGGCTTACCACCCAAAGTGTTCATTGAACATGTTGCTGGCATGGGTTTAAGGGAAAACCTGTGATTCCTGAACTAAAAGATGGCCCAAAAGTGTAGTAACTATTTTAGAACAAAAAAATATATTGTAGCTGTTAAATCTATCGGCGATTGATCGTGACGATGAGACAGTTCTATGCACTAATCTGTAATAGAATGAGTAAAGTTAAAAAGTATTAAAGATAAAAGTATAAGGTGAGATCAAGGGGGAGAATGTTAGAAATTGATCTCCACCCGTTTTGGCTCAACGGCCTAAATGGGCCCTTGACCTAATCGCGCCCTGATCAGAGGCGCCCAGCCCATTATGGCTGGTGGGCCCCTGTCGCCAGTGCCACAATAAATAGAGGTGGGGGCCGGCCAGTACTCACATCAAGTTCGTTCGTACCGCCACACCCCACCGACAAACCCTAAACCCGATCTGTGAGGGGGCGCTGTGCCGACGGGAAGCACCACCGCCGTCACCGCCACGACGACCGCCGTCACCGGGAGATCGACGACGTCGCCGTGACTTCTACGCCACTGCCCTCACCACCGAACGACGCTACCCTAGCGCAGAGGACCGCATCGATAAAGGGCAGATGGCCGGATTGTCTTCCACGACTCCGGTTACCGGATCTGAAGGTATTGACCACCTCCGAACCACAGATTTATTCCTCGACATGAGACTCTCGGATCTGCACTCCTAGACACCAGAAAAGATAACTACAATTCGTTCTAGAGGAGCTGTATGTTGAAGTTTTGAAGTCACTCTCAAGATGGGAGGTGGAATATGCCTAGTGCCAGCATTCTGTTCCGGCGAGTAACGACCATGTCTGAGGCTTCTCTAAAAGCTAGGGGTTGCATTGTAATTTCCTGTTTTTCATATGTTTTTTGTAAAACTCTAGAATGTAATGGCTAACTTCGTAATATAAGTCCCCTTCCGAAAAAAAAGCAACGTGCGTGTATTTTCATAGGCTTGCTCAGTTGATGTGATTGTAAATATGGTTGTTGTGTAAATCTGATGTTTATTAATGCAGTTATGTATAATAAATATGCCAACTTGACAAGCAATTTCTGGTTGCTAGAGGTGAAATTCTTGACCAGGTGGAACGGTGCTAGATGTTGACCTGCCAACCCAGACTGCGGCAATGGGGATGGCAAGTTCATTTTGCTTTATGTTTTTTTCCACTAGCGCGCATTCTGCTGCTGTCGTTCGCTCTAGTAGTAGTTGTTACCCCCTCTGTCCTCAATTATTATTTTTTAATACATCTCCAATTATTTGACGTCCTGGCGTTGAGCAAAGAAACCAAAGAGAAGGCCGTTTAAGTCATCCATCATGGGAGAATAAGAGGAGTAATGACATTGAAGTTGACATCAACCATTGTGGTAGTAAAAATAAGGTCGGCAGTAGTGCCACTACCAGGTCACAAGCCGTAAAAAGAATTAACTCTCTCTCTTCAACTCGTTTTCTCTCATGCTTGCTGAAGCAAATGTTGTCATATAAGGCCACCTCAAGACCCTTTCTGGTATACCCATTGTTAGAATGAAAATAGCTAATGCCTACCTGACACATTACCCACCTTATTACTGCACCCTAACATTGCTGTAGCTCAGCCGCATGCATCTCGGGCAGAGAGCGCGGGTGGAGCGGTAACTTCAATGCAGTAAATAGGAGCATTGTTGGAAGTCTGTTGTTGTGATTATATTGGGATGTAAGGATGATAAGTAAGTTAAAATGTAGAGAATTGTATGATTGACAAGTAATATGAGAAGAGAAAGTAAGGTTCCACCTGCCGATGCACGCATGCAAGGGCATACCCGTCCAAAGTGGGTTTCATAATGCAAAATGACTCGAGCATTTGGCTACTTCCATACCAACCTCCAGAGACATTTTTTGAAGAACCGGAGGAAGCAATGGTTTTCTGGGTCTGGCCAGTGGTTGGGATATGCCATTGTAATTTTATAAAAAATCTCTAATATACCATGCTGATTCACATATAATTAAAATAGAATAAAGTCTAAATTACTACCCTTAAGTATAGCCAAAGTTCAAATTATAACACATGTTAAAAATGCATCATATTTTTACGAGATGTTATAATTTTGTTTCTTCAGATTAAGCTAAAATTTTACGAGATGATAGAACACATTATAACACATGTTAAAAAATGTATCATATTTTTTTTTTAATTTGTCTCATAGGAAAGGATATTTAACAGTAAATTAATAATTAGGACCCAGAGCTATATGAAAATAATGATAAAAAATTACGATTTATTTTTCTAACATGTGTTATAATGTGCTCTATCATCTAAAAAAACTAACTTAAGATTATGTTTATATATGGAAAAAAAAATAAATTATAGTAGGAGGTACCAAATGGCAAAGTTGCGGAGATAAAATGAACTTAAAAATACTTTGGGGTTATTTAGACTTTGGCTATACTCGAGGGTAGTAATTTGGACTTTCTCCATTAAAATATATGTCCCTCTTTATCATTGACATGGCTATGCTATATTTTAAAATTGCCAAAATTAATTATTATGACATGATCAAATTAACCCTGTTTTATCTGGGTTTGCAAGGGAAGCTGGTCGCAGTTGTTTCCCATTGTATCTTTTTCCATCCCAAGAGTCGAAATAACTCGTAAACTAAGCAGATTAGAATGGTAATTATGGTGGTGAAGTATGATGTAGCCGGACAAAAGTGAAGTTTCGGATTTCAGTGAAATTTCACAAAAATTGTTTCTTAAGGTTCTAACCATCCGTCGCTGTGATGAAGATAGCTCAATCCCCATGCTCACCCGTGGTCTATGGCTGCATTGATACCGACTGGATCATTTGGTTTTCAGCGTGCATTATCGAGCAGGCACCACACATCGGGCTGATTAGTGTTGGATTACTCTGGTGTTTTGCTTTGGTCGATCAGATCGAATCGATATGTGTACATCATAGCATGGTTAAGATATTTCATACCGAATGTATGTTCAGATAGAAATGTAGATAAAATGCAGCAAGTAAATGAGTGAACTTAGGAAGAAAAAAGAGAATATCCACTGTCACTACTACGAAAAGACCCTTCAATGTCAAGTCATAAGGTTCTGCAGTGTCGATCAAATTGTACGACACTCCTCATACGACACTGCTGTAAACGGTAATCAATGTCGGTCCATAGAAACCGACATTGAATCAAATTATCAGTGTCGGTCAAATGACATCATCTAGTTGACACTAATAGCAGCGTCTTCAGTGTCGGTCACAAGTGTCGGTCAGGATGACGACAGTGTGACCGACACTAGCAATAACAACAGCAGTGTCGGCCGGTATGATATCATCTGACCGACACTAGTAACAACAACAACAATGTTGGAGGCATGATATCATCTAACCGACACAGCTATTAGTTAGACCAGTGTCGCTCTCTTGACACCATACGACCGATACTGTCATTTTCACTGTCGTTTCGGTTATGTTGACGTCATGCAACCGATACTGTTCTCACTACCAACAGTGTCGGTCTCAAAGATGTCAATTTTGCCAACATTGTTTACAGGACTCTCATGTTATATATTATACGTCACGTGGCTGACACTACTTTCTGGATTAGGGGTGTCGATTTTTGTGACGTCACATAACCGACACTTTCATATATTTGAATAAGCGCCATCTGAATAACACAAATCAAATGCAAATAACAGATTACTAAAATATATTGACAGAGACAATGTATTCAGAAAGTGAATGTTTAGAGTCATATATGTACACAAGTTCATCCAATGCAGCAGCTTAATTTACACATATACATGAATATACATACTTCACATTGAACTAACAACTAAAATTTTATTTGCTCGGCCAACTCAGGTCTTGTTCATAAATTCTCTTTTGCCCAGCCTCAAAGTTTCGCCGAATTAGTTCAGAATTGTTATATTTTCCGCACCAATGAGAAAGTTCTTCATGTCTTACCACATCACCTAATGGGTCAAAATATTTACCCATTGGATGAATAAACTCATGCATCATGAAGTGGATCATCCGAGATGCAATGTCATAGAGTATGGATTCATCATATTGGCTTCCTTTCATTTGCACCTGTTTGTCTGGCTGCCAATATTAAAAACATAATTAGTAATTACTAAAATACAAATATCAATACAGTGTGAAAATGCATATAACAATATTAGTAAAACTGCAAGTACTTACATTTTTCATACATAATCTTTCTTGGGCAATGTCATGTATTTTACAGAGCCAGCTTCTATGTATTTGCACATATAGTAGCCACAATGCACACTGCCAGGAGCCTGTTTTGCACACTTTGGGAACAAAATAGGAAGGTTAAAAGTCTCAAAGATATAGACAAAAATATAGTGATATAGATTATTGAATTATGTGTATTAGTACCGGAAAATATGTTTTGTACGATAATTTTTCTTTCCATTTTGCATGGTGTTTTCCTCAAGGCTCGATGTTGAACCGGTAAGCGCTGTCACCGATAAGAAATACTGTGTCATGATTATGAATATCAGATCTCTAAAGAATTAAAATGATATTAGAGGTCATTACGCATCAAGGACTTGTAACAAATCATTGTAGGTGCTCCTCTCACGATCAAGGGAGTCCAATACCCAAGCCTTCCCTAATTTTGGATATATCATGAAAGTAATCCAATGATCGCTATAACAAAGTACACTTAATCATGTTAGTGTCTGAATTTATTAATCAAAAGTAGGGTTAAGTAAGTGATAGAGGAAAGCATACTCACTCAAAGTTATAAGGAGCCATGATGCACTCTCTATCCCGCCAATTGTACATGGCCCTATCTATATAGGCTGCTACAACATTCGTAGCATTTTCGACCATCAAATTATGGTACACCTTTTGGTCATTCTTCCTCTTGCCCTTCAAGTCAGGGTGGTCCATAGGGACATTGATCGCTGAATGCCTTATTGCTGTTGGGTTAAGGTATCCGACTTTCTTATTCGCACCACAGTGGAAGCACATTCTAAAAACATGAAACAATATATAGTTAATTATGGTGTTAATTAATAGTGACTAATTATAAGGTTATTATTGTTCGAAATACTTACAAGCACCATACGGTTATGAGAGTGGCATCCAATCCCTGAAGTCGATAGAGGGCATGTATGTCATCAAATGGCACATTTAGATCCACTGGCACAGTGCTAAAAAGTTCCCCAGGAATCTTAGCTTGGATACATTGAACACCTTCAGAACATGATTTTAAGCCACCCGTGAAATCTATGCATCATCCAGTCCTTCTCATTGAACATACGACTCGGTAATAGTGTCCTATCATGTTCAAACTCAGGAAAATCATCCTCTGTAAGATCCCAAGATTCTTCAGGAAGACCCTCGGGCACCAGAGGTGTGTGCTCCACTAGTTCCTTTTCTCATAGGTGTATGGTTCTTTCATAACTTTGAGAAACGTTTGAACTGTAAAAGAAAACATTAATGTGTGTTTTACACTTTAGCAGTTAACATACTAGTTAATAGAAGGTGCTGACCTATACTCTTGATAGATGTTGAGTCCGTAGCACGTGTCGGTTGAGGCGTAGGGAGGTCATCAACAGGCTTCTCGGCAACACCCTCGTCCTCATGTGTCTCAGGAGGCAGAGAGGGGTCCATGATAAGCCCCTCAGCAACATAGCCTCATGCTCATGTCTCTCGGAAGGCGGAGGGGGCCCATGAGAGGCCCCTCAGCAGCAACAGCCTCATCTTCATGTCTCTCGGGAGGCGAAGGGGGTCCATGATAGGCTCGTCAGCAACATCACCTTCATTCTCATGTCTCTTGGGAGATGGGGGGGGGCCATGAGAGGCCCCTCAACACCAGCACCTTCATTCTCTTGTGTTGGAGAAGGCTGAGATGAAAGTGCTAGAGTAGATCGAGACACTAGTGTCGTTTCAACCGCAGATTGCAAAACAATGTCTTGTCGGTGCCAAAGGACGAAATTATTAACGGCATCTCTCATAGTGTCAATCCCCTCTTCCTCATCAGGATAATCGAGACCAAAATCAAGATACTTGTCATCTACTATTTTGATTAGTTACACCTTGGCACACTCTGGTGGAATATATATAGTATGAAATATACGACCAGGCATTGCAATGCCTTCTGCAACCTTGATGCTCTTTTTCCTGCCAAGAGCCATATTCAATGAGCAAGGAGTATTCTCGATTATATCATCCACAGGGTACTTAGTGGCCGGTTTAGGCGTGGACCCATGGCTGCTTGGAGGCAGATTTTTAGTAGTTGGAGTAGTCTCGATGTTGTCGTTGACACTGGTTCAGACATCTAGTACAGCAAATGATCGGACAAAATGTGAATTTTCTTTGAGGAATTGGAAGAAGTTTTCTTTCCACTTCTCGTGTTCATCATCCTTGTTGGGTGGATCACGCTTCTTGTAGCTGCTCGCGTCGTCCGGGAACCCTAGTTTCCACGCAGCCATTGAAGAGACGGCTCGTGTACGACCTCAATGTTCCTCCTTTTCAAGGGCAACAGTAAGCTGGTCTCTTTCCCTCTTTGGCTTAAAGGTGCCTTCCTTCTCCTGTGCAGCTAGCTCCTTGGCTTTTTGTACAACTTCACTAATATCTGAGCTTTCAGGAATCAATCGCCCATCGTTGACTTGGATCGACCCAAGACCCAGTTTCGAGTGCGTTTACTGCATCCTTCTAGTGGGTCCGGTATCCCAGCTTCTCGATCCTGTTGTTCTTTTAGCCTCCACTTTTTGATTTTAGCTACATATCCACCTAGACCGAGATTAGGATGCATCTTGTTCTTTTTACTCAGTTTCTTAAAAGACTCGCTGCTCTTTAGCATTTTCAGATGTCATCTTCTCAACAAATACTTTTCAATCATTAGGTGTGATAAAACCAAACTTGTTGAATAGTGTCAGACCCTTTCAAACATATTCCTTATTAAGGTTCATCCTAAATGTCTGAAGGCATCTTCCCATTGTGTAGAGAGAAGCTTTTTTTGCACGGTCAAGGCAATCTGTGGGGAAAAGGTACTTTGCGCACAAGTTGTCCCACAATTCATTCTGTTTTTCTTCCAGGACACTACGCCAATCATGTAATGTAATCCTAACTTTTCTCTTACTAAGACACCACAATCATTACGCCATTTTGCGTTGATTCTTTCTGGCTCCACAGGCACACCACATTGGTCGACAGCTTCTACAGCAAAAGTTTTAGCATGTAGCTTGTTGGCTTTCCTGGAACCACCCTTTCGTGTCTTGTGTGAAGTGGATGATGTGGGGGCGGTCGTGTCCTCAGTCGGCAGTGTCGCTTCTTCTTCATCGATGAAATTAAGTCGTCTAGTGCTCGAGCGGGAGTATGCTATGAAAGATAGAGTTATATAAGGCATTTCCGTTTGAGTTAAAATGAACAGTGTTAATTTGACTATCAAATACCTCATCAGTTGCATTGTAATCGGGGTCTTCTTGCGGCAGACGCTGCCTTTTTGCGCACGGAGGATAGGGACGGGAAGGTTCCTCAAAAGATGAACTACTTGAGCTTTTGGGAAAAGAAGCGACAGGTGTCGATGCACCAACTTCTTTCATTGTAGAGATTGTCTACTAAAAATAGAAAAAAATATATATTATTGAATGGATATTGAAACGAAGAGAGTACAAGTGTCATATATATTAGAGTCGACCATAGTAGTGTCGGTCAAAGATGATGTCCGCAATACCGACACTATACGGTAACTATGTCAGTCGCTGACATCATCAAACTGACATTTTTATTCACACAGCAATTTCACAAGATTCGCACAGGAATTTCACAGGAATCACATCAAATTCACAAAAAAAACATATGAATCAACAATTTTACCTTTCTGCCAAAGAAGGTCTCCCAGGGCTCAACCCTGGACAGGCGGTGGTCTTACAATGTATCCATAAACTAAACAATAATATGTATATACATAAAAAATGTCGTATAGCATTTTGAAGCTACAAGAATTGAGAGGAACAATGGTGGGAGGGGATGCGACTTACAATTTACAGATTGCCAGAATAGGGGGACGGGAGGCGGCTTACCGAGATAGAATGGGTGAGGGTACTTACATTAGCATTCCGGAGTGGGTGAGGGGGAGAGGAGACCACGGCTGGGAGACCAGAGCCGTAGCAGGAAACGCAGTGGGTGCCAAGGTCGGAGGCGAATGCGCGGCCGAATGTCGGAGGACGACGCGCAGCCGTGACCAGTGTCGGATCCAAGGAGAACGATCGACTAGCTGCGGCCGGTGCCGGAGTAGCAACGACGGGAGCGGCGGCGGGTTTAGGGTGAAACGAAACGACAAGGCCTGCTTATATAGCAAGAGTAACAATGTCGGACACCATGACGTCACGGTAACCGACACTAAAAAACTGCTAATAAGATTAATAATTTCTTTACAGTTTTATTTCTAGACGTATATAATGAATTTTGATCTATAATTTGATTTTACTAAATTGCATTGTGTAAGTAACCTGTCAAATTTTTATTTGAATTTTTTGAGTCTTTTCATGAAATTTTTAGTTCAAATGGAGCTATAGGTTACTAATCATATGGCACTATACGTTATGAGTACAAGAAAATGTTGAATGTAGGTCGAAAGTGATTACAAAATTTATAAAAAAACGTTCTAATAATGAAATAGTAATGCTTATCACCTAGAAAACATTGTACAAGATAATGAAATATTTGGCGCGTAAAAAAATTTAAAATAATTTAAGTTATGTTTGCTGAGTGACATTGTAATTTCGGTCAAGCCAACCGAAACTACAAAAGTAAAAGACCGACACTGTTGTCCTTGCAATATCGGTCGCTACTGATTTCAGCATGCCTGACACTGTTAACAAGTTTAACAATTTTTTTAATATTTTTTCTCAACGTATATGAATTTTGATCTACAATTTGATTTTACTAAATATTGAGTCTTTTCATGAAATTTTTAGTTCAAATGGAACTATAGGTTATCAATCATATGGCACTATACGTTATGAGTACAAAAAAATGTTGAATGTAGGTTAAAAGTGATTACAAAATTTATAAAAAAAATACGTTCTAAAATGAAATAAGAATGCTTATCATCTACTAGAAAATATTGTACAAAATAATGGAACTTTTTGCGCTTAAAAACATTGAAATGTTTGAAGTTATGTTTAATGAGTGATGTTGTAATTTTGGTCAGGCAGCTACCAACACTATGGTTGTAACTCACCGACACTGTTGTCTTTGTAATGTCGGTTATTGGTGATGTCAAGCCGACCGACACTACTAACTAAACCCTAGTCATTCTCTCCTATATATATGTATCCCACCCCTTGCTTCTCAACCGTCAGCACACTGCTGTCCCTCAGCCGCCGCACGCTGCCACTCCTGTCACGTCGCTTCTTCTGCTGTCACGTCGTGCATATGGTCCTTCTTCGGTTGTTACTTATGATGCCCAGTCGCGCACGGGTAGCTTGCCGAGCATATACAAATTATGTATTTTGGTTGTCAGATCTGTTTGCAACATCATTTGTTTATTGGATCTGTTATTCTCATTTGATGCAGGTTTGTCAGATCAAGTTATTAGGGTTTATGGCAGGGAGTTCGGGATTCATTCTCAAGTTTGGTGTCCTGTAATCTATGTTAATAGGGTTGACAGAGCTTGGAACGGCAGGGACAGCGTGTATCTGCTGCTCAACAGCAGTGATATACTCGGAGGCTGGTACC
Source organism: Zoysia japonica (assembly GCA_001602275.1). Lineage (NCBI taxonomy): Eukaryota > Viridiplantae > Streptophyta > Magnoliopsida > Poales > Poaceae > Zoysia > Zoysia japonica. The sequence goes on along the minus strand of BCLF01000070.1, from coordinate 321,565 downwards.
TGTTACTCGGCTGGCTCGGGCCGTGCCCGGAAGAGAACGCACAAATTAAGTACAAGATGTAGGCTAGAAGAATAGAAATATCATGATACCAAAAGGGCAAAGGCGACGCATGCTAGATATGTACGTTGTTGATAAGCGTCTATATACTCTTCACTTTGCGGTGGCCGACGCAAAGTGAAGAGCATGCGGACGCTCATCCACAATGTCTAGATCATGCATACTATACTTGGTAGTATCTGCCAACTTATAAGCTCTTGTTGTTTGTACGTAGATGTGGAAGCGTGTAAGTTGTATGGCAGGTAGATGTGGAAGCGTGTAAGTTGTATGGCAGGTTGGCACTTGAGGTTGCGCATAACCTGCGTAGTCTCCAGTGCGAACCTGGTCAAATCGTTGAACATTCTTTTTTTATTATATAATAGAAATAAGTCACGCAAATTTATATTAGATATTCTATCATTTTATAAATAATAATAGTAAAAGTTAAATATTATAAGAGTCTTGCAGGTCCTGTAATTTTATAAAAAATTTTACTGCAAGTTAAATATAAAAAGAGAGTACATGGTAACGTTTATGTTGGACATGTTCTTTAATTTAAAAAATATTTTGGAAGAGAGGGAGTATTTTGGAACGTAGGTAGTACAATGGTAATGTTTATGTCGGTTTTTGCTGACGTCATACTTGATCGACACTATTGCTCATTGTACTTTAGTCCCACCTCGCCTATTCTTGCAAGTGTTGGCCTATTTATAAGATCTAGCATTCTGTCTGTGTGGAGGGAGTATGTAAACTATATGTCCAGAATGTACATTGCACAGCCAGCAATGTGCAGTCTAGACATATTGTTGTACTTTCTTCCTTTTTTCATTATATATAATATATGAGATAGCTGTGTCGTTCGGACCTACGACACCAAAAACCGACACTGCTAAAAGATACTAGTTTCGGTTATTCTTAACATTAGCACAACCGAAACAGATAGATTAATTATCAATGTCAGTTTTTGTTAAATCACGTTTGCCCGATATTATAGTGTTCCTTCCTAGTGTCGGATGTGGATGATTTAAACAATAACCGACACTGGTGTCATGTTCTGTAGTATCGGTTGCTCGTGATGTGTACTGTAACCGATACTACTGAGTAATGTTAGCTATTAGTGTCGTTTTGTAGAATAATGCCACTTAGGTCAGACACTGTTGCGGTCACAACAATGTCGGGGTGTAACATTGGGGCCAGCGGGACTTGTTAGTGTCGACTGTTACGTTCGGTCGATATTGTTATAATTTTTTGAGTGACACTGTAGCCTCATTTTGTAGTAGTGTGTGACATGGATATTGCAAGGAACATATCGTAATACAAATGCACAAGGGCTAAAAAAAGGTTTTCATTATGCAAATTGCTAGTATGTTACTCCTTTTTGCCATATTACAGAAAAAAATATTCCCTCCAGTTTTAAAATATTGACACCATTGACTTCTAACATCAAATTAATTAATTGGACTATTTGTCTTATTCAAAAAATATGACAAATATAATATATTTTTATAATTTGCTTTAACACTACTGGATTTAAAATATAACTAATAATTTTACCTATTTGAATAAATTTTTTGAATAAAATAAACTGTTATTGTTGATATTAGAAGTCAATGGTGTCAATAAACATAATTTATGTACATGCCATCAATGCTCTAGTATTTCTAGCCATTTGGTTTTCAACTTTTGCAAATGTAAGGATGCATGTACAAAGTCTTTATATATGGCTCAGCCTTCTCACCAACTAGTAAAAGTTTTCGCACTTCATCCCTTTCTCTGCCGGATCTCCCCCACCGTTGTTAAATTATAAGTGTGGCATGCAAGGAATGGGAGACATCGGCAAATTAAAAGGCATATATATACCAAGAGAGACTCCATGAGATGGCAGGCTGACCGAATAGGTATCATGCCCTACTCCGTGCACGGCGAATTGATGTGGTAGCAGCTAGATTATTGCCCATTCGTTTCAGAGGACTGGCTCACACTCTTTGGCGCTGTTTGGTACAGCTGAAACTTAATAAAAAAACAGCTTATTTTTCAAGCTAGTGAAAAGCAGCTGAAAAATAAGCTGCTGTTTAGTTCATTCTGAGAAGCTGCTAAACTAATAAGCTATAAAATAAATTTGCTGTTTGACACAGCTTCTGTTTATTTCTGTAAATAAGTTGAAAATAAGCTGCGTCAAACAGAGCCTTTGTCCGTCTCATCCTCCGCCTCAACAAGGTCGACGATGGCACCATTGTTTCACCGCATATTGGTGATTCGGCATGGCCATTTTCTTCCTCATCTGTCACTATGGAGGTATAATTCCAGTGGCCTTGTGAATCCACACAGCAAATTGTCGACTACGTGACTGGCTGTTCTACAGTGATTTTTTTTTTAAAAAAAAGAAGATGTTCTACCGTGATGTTAGTAGCAAGCAATTATGAAGGTGATGTGAGAAATCATTAGAAACCAATGCAGGCGACCGTTAGTAATGATACTTATCTACTAAACTAATACTTCCTTCGTCCAAAAATAAGTTTGAATAGATTTCTGTTTGCATAAATTTTTTAAATATAGTAAATTTCACAAAACTACAATTATTTTGTTAAAATTATCACAAAACTACAGATTTAATATATAGTTTCACAAAACTATAAATTTAGTGCATCCATGTATCTTAAAACAATAAATATAAAGAAGTATACCACAAAACTAAATATTTTGTAACTCTTTAAATCTGTAGTTTTGTGATACATCCCTTACAAAATTTGTAGTTTGGTAATATAATTACTTTAATATGTAGTTTTGTGATGTATAGATGCACTAAATCTGTAATTTTATGAAATATTTTTTTAAATATGTAGTTTTATTGATAGATTTGACAAACTGGATGTAGTTTTGTTAAATTTACTCTTATGAATAACACGCAATGGTCAAATGTGATTTCTAAAAGAAATAAAAATTGACATTTATTTTGAGATGACGGGAGTATTATTCGCGTCTTTTTTATCTATGTACTCCTATGTGTGTCAAGACACAGAGGCTGAAACGTAATTTTTTTTTTTGTAGAAAAAATGTCGTAGCGAGCCATCAGGATGGATGTTTATGGTATAGCATTAAGATGTTGAAATAAATCTCTGCGACCTTTGCTTGTTGATAGATATTTGGTCCCCTCGTGCCAATTCAGATCGTGCGGAAGTAGTCATCCGCACGGCCACACCTGTGTTTAACTTATGAATGTTGAGAAATGGCACTAAGCTCTCTGTAAATTTGGTCATTTAGATGGTCGAAACAAAGGGTGGAGTGCAGGTAAGTATTATTGGGTGACACTGATTTTGTGATGAAAGAGAGATATTATTGGCTTATTAACCGTAGAGGAAATTGTATCATAAATTGATCGATTTTGTGGTCTGACATATGATCTCTTTAATTACATTTGGAATGAAATAAAGTCATTTTTTTAATATAACTTTCAGGAAATTTTATGTGCAAATTACATATTGTCCTTGTTTGCTAAATCAGAGTTAATGCAATATACAACAGATAACGAATATTCGACATGTCAAACAGTAGTATACCGTCCACAATGAATAGGCAACATATGACAATACAAATACACTAGCAGCACGATAAAGTATTCAAGCTCCATACATTTCAACTTCCTCAGACATCACTTACCTGTACATGCCATGGTTCTTGCCACTGCACAGTTAGGAAGCATATAAACTAATTTCCAATAATATGCATGCATACCATAACAAACAATATCTATTTAACTGGGGGGCTTGAAGAACTTGAACTTTATCCCATTGTTGACGATGCTCCAGATGCCACCCAGTGAGAGGGCAAGGCTGAACGCTGCGCCAAGCAGTCCAAGGCCCCAGTTCAGGTACCAAGCGAATGTGAACCTCTCTGGTTTCTTGAGGCGGATCCACATGAAGCATGGGTAGGCGAAGGTCACCGGGAGGCTGATCCCGCCCAACAGCCCGGCGAGGCTGGAGAGGAATGGCAGTGCGATGCTAATGAAGAGGGAGATGAACCCAAAGAAGACCCTGAACCCTGAGCGCACCCAGGCTGAGCAAGGGCGGTTGGTGCGGCCTGTGTAGTACGCTTCAAAGCTATCAAACACAGGCATGGAGTAGATCTGGAAGCTACTGAGGCAGTTGAGCACGACCAGGAGGAACGTCATGGCGAGAATGGCACGGGGGATATCCTGGGTGTGGAAGGCATAGAGTGCAGCAAGCATCCCTCCTTGTGGCATCTGCAGAGTGGAAATGGAATAACCAAAGTTTTCAATTGATAGTTAGGTGCACCACATGAAGGAAATGTTGGATTGTAAATCATTAAGTACTTGCCATGTTTCCATAGGCCCAGTAGCCTCCAATGGCCACGGGGAAGAGGCACATTGCAATCAGAAGGTATGCGACCTTGGCCCCACGCCACATAGGCACATGTGCCGGATGTTTGAAAGTCGACGGTATTGTTGCCTGTAAGATTCAATTGTCATTTCATAAACATTATGTGACAGCAACTGATTTAGAATGTCTCAGACAAATTAACTACTAGTGATAATAAGTACTAACCTGTATTTCCAAAGAAAGATTATGTCCCCTGAATGCAAAGGCTATTATTCCAAGGGCATTTAAAGTTGTGAATAAGGATGTACCAAAAGAAGTGGAGCTAGCTGGCTGATAAGAAATTGTCGGTGGCCGCGGTTGGCTGACTGAGAGAACCCAGGACATGGTACAGTACATTATCGCTGTTGCACCGCCGATTAGAGAAAGCCCTGCTATTGAATTAAGATTTGGAAGCTGAGAAAGCACTACCGCCAATGATGTGAACACCAAGTACCACTCAACAGTCGAGATAGGACTCGGTGAGCAAAGTGGACCACAGACTATTTGGAAGAAGAGTTTCATGGTCTCCCCTCCCACAAGGATCAATGCTGTTGCAGTTCCAGCCGAAAGGTAAATAGTAGGGAAAAGAGCCAGCCACAATCCAAGTTTCTCACCTGGATAGATGTTCATTAGTGATCAGTAATTGATGATAACTGTTTGTATGCTACAGAGCACATCATGTAGTTACCAATGGAGCGTAATATTTCAGCAGAGAATCTGAAGACACTACATGTGCTAAATTTTGTACAGCCAGAGGTAATAATTAGTCAAACTTCATAAATGGTAACAGCTAAAAGTTCCAGATCTCGCACAACTATAAAATGAGAGCGATATATCAATCATCAAATAAACAGTTCAGGATAATGATCCAGATATGATAGTTTCCTAAAAAGATCTGGATGTGAACAAATCAAAAGAAAGTAATTAGAGTTATCCTGACAGTACATCATTATTACAAGACACTGTTATGAGATTCTTCCTAACTCATATGATAGAGATCTTATAATGGTGACATACATTGCATATTCTTCTATATCAGGACATGTCAATAATATGTAGCATTCATGAATAAAGGAATCAAAAGTTATGGCCATGAATTGGTGGAATGATAGAGACCATGTCTTACCAAATGCAGCTTGTGCAAGCTCCACATATCTGTTGTACCTCCTGCCTGGCACAGCTTCATGAAGCTTCACTAGAATCCATAGTGTGTACAGTTGCCAAAAATAAGCTATAATCAGTGATATTATTCCCAAGCTCCTACAGTGAAAACAAGCCATTAATTGCAAATAATGGATCACACATCTGAAAAAAATGTTGAAATTGAATATTTAAAAGAAACAATCGGACACCACAATCAATAGAAAACAGTAAGTTTATTTGCGTTTGAATCTCCTTTCTTAACCACGGACGATATACTCTTATCAACCTCTTGCAAGTGTAGCACAAATTTCCTACTTGTTCTTAGCCACTGAAAACATATTCTTAGCGCTATTTTTCATTTTTAAGTTCCACAGGCAAACATCTCAAAGGCATCGCAAGTAATAAATGAAAATCAAGATTCATGCTTTCCAATGTTTTACGAGTTGTAGTTTCCGCTATCAATAATCTAAAAAAGTCAATTAGTCTGATCCTCCGCTTAATTCAGATATGTGTAGCAAGTGACCAGGATTTCAAATAAATCTCATATAAGTATTGCAATTGATAATAATGAACCAACAAGCTAATTTTCGACCTTCACTAAAGACATTTAGTTTGGGGAATTAATATTGAAAATTTTGGATATTCTTCTTGTACTCGTAAGTCATAAAAAACTAAACGCTTTTCAAGAAAACCTTTTTGGACAAACTTCAACAACTGGATACCGGTGTATGTATCAGATTGTCTTCTGAGATTTGTAGTTTCAGCTCTTAATCTAAAACGTCATGAATAATATGATTCTCATTTGTTGTTCTTCTTATAATTAAATAAGAAAATAAACTCGCTCCTTATAGCAAAATGCTTACTAGTACAAATTACCATTCTGTCTCGCAAATGAAACTAGAGTACTCTGTTTCTCAAACGAATGCACGAAGGAGGCCAACGGCAGTAACGGTGGAGTTGGTGTTCACTGACCATCCGAGACTGTGGAACGCGAGCGGGAGGAGCAGCGCCTGAAACCCGAGCCCTGCGTTGAGGGAATGAAACGCCGCGTAACACGCATTGCCGCCGCGGCTCTCAGTTACGGGCAGCCAGGCGTCGCGCGGGTCGAGCCGCGTGAGGTGGCCCACCTCCTCGAGGTACCCGCGCAGGCCCTCCACCACGCGCCGCGCCGGCGTGCCCGACCCCTGCTGCTGCTTGGCCCTCGGCGTCGCCGCGCCCTCCGGCGTCGACAGGCCTCGCGGCGTCGCCGGGATCGACACCAGCTCCGGCTCCTCGCTCCCTCCCTCCGCCGCCGCCTCCATTGCCATTGTTGTTCTCGGCGAGTGTGGATGGAGTTCTTTGGAAAGCGTGGAGTTCTTGGAGGGAGCTCGGTTCGAAGAAAAAGGTGGAGGGTAGGCAGAACGGAGAAGAGTGGCGAGTGGGGAACAAGAGAGTGACTTCCGCGTCGGGGATGGGAGAGAGGGGAAGAAATAAAGGCTGCACGGGGGGTGAGTGAGAGAGAGAAGCAGAGACAGAGCGTCTTGTGTGTGTGTACGGGAGGAGACTGTAGACGGCGCGTGCCATGTCCTGGCATGCCCGTCCTGGGGCCAACGGTGGCGACGCGTCCTCGGCCTGTGTCAGCGTCGCGGCGCCCGGCGCGCATGGGTTTTCACCGTGCGGTCAACTCGACTGGCGCTCTGCCGGGAAGCTTGCGGGGAAAGGGTTGCGTGCCCCGAGGAGCAGTGGCTGCGCGGACTGTGCCAGGCGACTGCGTGGGCGATTGTTGACATTGGTGTGCGTTCCGAACACGAACTTCCGACGCATGATACAGTAATCTTAATCTGCACATGTACTTCCCCCGTTCCGTTTCAAATCAGACTACTCAAATTTTCTTAAACTATAAATTATTTTCACTTTTCAACGCAACTTTTCTTCTTCTTTATACATCTTGACTTTATCTCTCTTCTTTTGTTTTTAAAATATTTTATCTTTTTCACTTTTTTTAATTCATGTACCCAGCTCTAAAACAATTTATAAAACAGATCTCTTTTGAACGTAAGAATTTCACATAAATCAATTCAATTTCACGAAAAAAACATAAGAGGCTTTAGTTATTATAGATACAGTATTGTTCATATAAATTATTTTCACTCGAACCGATCAACTTATATTTTCGCATCTTTTTCGACTCATATACCGTAGCTACAGTGCATAATCTGAAGCCAGTTTGAGCCGCGTCAAAGGGGCCCTTAATCAGCGCAGCTCCAAATGTTGCTTATAATTTACCACTTCATAGACATAGATAAAACTATAGTCAAGAAAAGTGAATATCTGTGAGGCTCAATTTGGATTGAAGTATTTTCAACAGAAATTTTGAAGGAATGGTTTTAAAGCTAGGTTGACGACCCTATTTGAGAATGATTTTCTCCACTATGTTTAGATTATAAGTAAAGTGTAAATTTTCTCGGTTCTTACTTTTGGCTTCTGATAGTTCAAATCTCACAAGCCATGACCAACAGAAATGAGAATAAATAGGGAGTTTGGTGAAATTATCATTTATTTTGACCGCTTATAAGCAACCAACACCACACCATGTTTGGATCGAATCAATCGAGTCTATTGTTCCTCAGAAAGGAATGGTTTCCTTCAAAAAGCAGAGAAAATAAAACATCTACTTTGGTCTAAAAAACCAACCTTCTCTTCTGTTGTCGCGCTCTCCTCTTTTTAACCAGCTTGTCACTGTTGCTTTTTTTTTCTTCCTCCTTGGTCATGCTACAATTTGAGAGAGGTGTAGAAATCTTACAACAAAGCTCCATTCGTTATATTTGGCACTTAGATCTCGCTTCCTCTCTCATTTCTCAATCTATGTCGATATTCCTTAAGGCCTGCCGTTGCTCTGCACATTGGCATCAAAATCTCCCAGGGCAACAATTGTGTTTTCTATTTTGCCTCCGCCGCTAATAAAAAAGGGTTTATCCTGACACCCCCATAAAAGTGCGGGCGGTTGACAACAGCAAGCCGCCTGCACTAAGTAAAACATGAGACTCGCAAACAAAACCGCCTGCACCAATGACTTAGTGCAGGCGATTGTCGTAAGGAACCGCCTGCACTAAAGTCCATATTAGTGCAAGCGGCACCTTAAGACAGCCATCTGTATTAATGTTATTAAGTACACGCAGTTCTCTTAGGCAACTGCCTGCACTAATTGTATTAGTACAAGCGGTTGCCTAAGAAAACCGCTTCTAGATTTGTACGAGCGTCGTGGTTAGGAAAACCTCTTGCACTAATACCCTTTTCTATATATACTGGCCGCCGGCAGCCCTGTTCCTCTCCCGACGGGAGCAGAACAGCGCGCGCGGCGGCCGGCGAAAACGGATCGACGGGAGGGGAAGGTTTTCTTCGCGAATCTTTTTTGCAAACTTTTCCTTGGGTTAAACTCTTGCTCCTCCTCCGATTTGTTTCAAATTTAGGTGTGATTTGTGCTCTAATTCCTTAATTATTCATTATTTAGGGTTTCTCAACGTTTTGCCATTTTAGGAGATTTATATTAGCTTAACTTTTTGAATCTTGTTCTCTAGCATAATCTTTTGGTCCTCCTCCGATTTATTTCAAGATTAAGTGTACTTTGTACTCTAATTCCTAGAATGTTCATTATCTAAGGTTCCTCGTGCTTTTGCCATTTTAGAAGATTTATATTGACTAAAATTTAGAATATTTTGATAATTCTTAACCTTCTATGTTTACATACATGTTGTACACAAAATGCAAATTTTAATTTTATTCTAAAATGATGAGATTCAAAATGCAAAAATAATTAATTAGTGCTTTTATCACGTGTATGTCCATGTAATTAGTATTCTATTTAATTAAATCTATAAAATTATGCGTAGGTTCAAATAAAAATAGATCGAGCATGGATGTACAATGCATCAAGACCATATCCTGAGTTTCTTCAAAATCTTTTTTTATTTGTCGAAGCCGCCAAAAATCATGCTAAGAGAGAAAAGAGAAATGAGATATTTTACCCATGTATTGACTGCGCCAACAACATTGCTTGGCCAAATACTTTAGTGATCTAGTCACACTTGATCAAGAGAGGTTTTGTGAAGAACTACACCATATAGACAACACATGGGGAAAAGATATGTCTCAAGTGAATTGTTCAGATGCTGTGGCAGTTGGATGCAACACCGATCATCCTAGTATGGATCTTGATACTATGGATCATGATAATGACAACGATGATGAAGAAGATGATATTCTGTTTGACTTTGAGAAGTTATTGTGTCACGTTGAACCGCAACTGCTAACATCTATGGGGGTTAAGAGAGGTTTAGATAATATGAAAGTTTTGAAGAAGGCATCGAATGACCTTTTGTATGAGGAATCAAAGGTTTGTGATAAATAGTTCATGATGCTACGTGCTGTGCTTGAACTTCTAAAGTTAAAAGCTCAGCAGTGGATGGTCTGATAGTAGCTTCACAAAGCTTTTGAGTCTGCTAGCAAAAATACTTCCAAAGCCAAACAAGATGCCAACCACCACTTATAGAGCTAAGAAGCTTATATGTCCATTGTCGTTGGGTGTGAAAAAATACATGCGTGTCTAAACCACTGTGTGTTGTATCGCAAAGAGTATAAATTTATGAAAAAATGTTCGACATGTGGCATCAGTCGATACAAAAAGAGTTACAACCATATATACCCTAGCAATTTGAACAAAGAGCACAGAAGAAGAATAACTCTATCGTTCCTAAGATTGATGATGACAGTTGTTCGAACGAGTTGAGTGGAAAGAGGAAGATTCCTTCCTTGGTCATGCGGTACCTTCTAGTGATTGATCGCTTGAAGCATCTGTTCTCAAACCCTAGAGATGCTGAACTCATGCGTTGGCATGCTGAGAAGCACAGGATGAACCCGAGAAAGATTCGACACCTGGCTGATGCAACTCAATGGAATAATTTTGATCTTCTTTATCCATAGTTTGCTAAGGAGATTCGAAATATAAGGTTTGGATTGAGTACAGACGGCATCAATCCATTTGGTGAAAACAGGACCGTACACAACACCTGACCTGTTATTCTAACGATGCACAACCTTTCAACCTGGTTATGTCACAAACGAAAGTACCTCATGCTGTCCATTCTTATCCAAGGTCTAAAACAAACTGGCATCGATATTCATGTGTTCCTGGAACCTTTGATGGATGATATGGCAAAGTTATCGAATGAAGGTGTTCGAATCTGGGATGAGTTTCGACGAGAGTATTTCACTCCACAAGCTATTATATTTGTTACCATCTATGATTACCCAGGCAATAATAGGACATGACAAAGAAGCAATTTGAAAAGGAGAGAAAGAAACTAATCAAGGAGAGAATGTTGGAAGTGACGGCACATATAGAAAGGGCGATGCACAACTTTGTTAATGATGACAAAAAGGATGTAATGGCTCCGTACAATTTTAAGTAAGTTTTATCACTTCGCTCGACATATATTCTTAAAAAGTGACATAATACTTTATTTATTTATATAGCGACCACTATATTTGCATCGTGATGCAACCAAAGGAGGCGAAAGGTGTAGTCTTAGACTCACTCAATTACCTCAGAGAACAATACAAACATTTTTTCAAGATTTTAGAAAAGTAAGCGTACTTTCTATATGTATATTGGTGAATACTTATTATAATACAATATATTTCCATTTCATAATCATTTTTTTCATTTGTGTAGTGCTTATAGATTTTACGTTAAGCTTGGCGAGCCCTATCCTCAAGGAAAAGAAAAGCTAATTCTAAATAATAATTTATGGGTAACAAAAAAAATCTCATTTTCAATATGTAACAGTACTTCTCCCAATTTTTTACCTAATTTAGTTTGTTTTTGTTTGAAGTGTCATATGAAACCTTCCGGCACTGTCGTGTGTGGTTATTATGTCTGCGAGTATCTTAGAGTCACTAGACATTATAAAGTGAATCGTGAAGATGTAAGCTATCTTATCAATCTATTTTGTATACTTAAATTAATTGTTATCATTTTTATAATAATTATCTATCATTTTTTCATTTACAGAAACCCAATGTCGGTCACGAATGGTCTTCGAGAAGAGACATGGAGTGCACAGAGTTGACTCCGTCCGAAGTGATCTATGCCACTTTATCTGTCAAGAGGTTGTTCAATAAGATGGAGTCTTTTTTGCAAGGAAAAACAATGGATTAATTTTGTATCTGTATTTGTCTTTGTATGATAGGTTTAAGATTATATAGATGTAATCGGATTTGGTTGAATGCTATGTATTGTGACATGTGAATAATTCTTTTGTAAGATATTATTGTTTGTTTTTGTTCTTTTTGATGAAATATTGAATTCTGTATCTGTTTTGAAACTGTATTACTATATAAAAGAATTATAAATCCTGTATAATATAATTATTAAAAAATATATTATTTGTCAAAAATATAATACATGCGGCTTTCTTAAGGAACCGCCTGCACTAAGACATATATAGTGTAGGCGGCTTTCTTAACAGCCACCTGCACTAAGACAATTAGTGCAGGTGGCTTTCCAAAGTCACCGCCTGCGCTAAGTCGATTAGTGCAGGTGGAGGTTTATGTTGACCGCCTACACTAATACCATTAGTGCTGGCGGTCGCTTAAGGAAATCCGTCTGCACTAATGGTATTAGTGCAGGCGGTCGACATAAACGCGTGTACACGTGGACCATTTCTACAGGCTCACTAATTACAGCGGAAGCCAAAACCGCCTGTACTGAGGGGTTTAGAACTGCCTGAAAAAATGGTTGTTCTAGTAGTGCGCGGCTCTACCTAAATAATCGAAGGAGGAACAAGGGGTTCTCCGCATACAGTTGAGCAGCGGCGTAGCTAGGATCAAAACTCAGGGTGAGCCGCAGGAAATTTTTTTCTCCGCACACTAAATATTAAGTGTCAACTAATAAGATAGGTTCAAGAACTTAATAAAATGTCTTACAAACAAAGCAAAATAATAGAAATATATTTCAATACATACCTACATGATTACAATGATAGAAGAAGAGACACTACTTCTTCTTATTTTTGTTAGGCCTATGCCTTCTAATGCTCATAAAAGTATCAACAATATCTTGCTCATTCACATTCATGAAGACATCCCGTTTGATGAAAGTGAGCAAACAATCATCTAAAAGATTGTCACTCATCCTATTTCTTAACTTATTCTTGACAAAGTTCATCGCTGAAAATGCTCTTTCCACACTTATTGTTGCCACCGGTAGAATCAATACTAATTTGAGAAGCAAGTATACCAAATCATTAATATTATGCCTATTTGTTTCCACAAACTTAACCGAGAGCTCAACAAAATTATTGATGCCTTGAAAGCTATCATTTCTTCTCATGTCATCAATATAGTTATCAAGTTGCATCTCAAGTCTTAATAAAATCCTAGCTTGAAAAGGTAGATGTTTTTCTCTCAGGCCATGCATGCAAGTGTTTTTCTTGCATGACGACGTGGAAGGAAACTTATGATGAAGCACAGGATCAACAAGCACAGGATCTGCTGTACTATTAATCGAGCGAAAGTCTCCAAGTGGTATTTCTTTATCTATCTATAGCATTCATTTGTTTTACTATTGAGTAAATGTCTTGAGTATATATAGCACTCCGAGTGGTATTTCTCTGTCTAAATTTTTATTTAATATCCAAGTGGTATTATCTTTAGTACATATCTTTTTTGATTTAATATTTTTTGGAGCAAATATTTTTTCCTTATACCATAGGTCCATAGCGTTAGTATGAGCATATAAGTCAAGATGCAGGTAGGGCGGTTCCGAACAGCCACAACCCGCTTATGCTGGCCGCAAAGCTTTCGCTAGTTAACTGCAGCAGCCGCTAACCCACAAAATGATTTTTTTGTTCACTGGTGGTTTTAGTGGCCGAGCTTACCGAGCCCACATGTGCCCGCAAAGATTTACTCTGGCAGCTAGATATGCTTAGTGTATTGTACTATGATGATGCAAATCTCCTTAGCTCTAGCCCCTGATATACGTTGGTGCCGTTTTTATATAAGTATACGATTGACAGTACTGGTTTTAAAATTAGATGCAAAGATTAATGGACATATACTGCAAGACTAGTGTCTACGTTAATACGGTATGATTAATTTAATAAATTATATTATTGACGTTATATCGTAAGGGCAACTCTGCCCACCATAGGGCACAGCTCCAGTGATGATAGTTCTTCAGTGAATGACACACGGACCCAAATGACATATTTCAAATTTCAAAAAATTGTAATGGGCATGTATCATATTGATTCTAGTTCTTCTTAATCGTTGTGTCAGCTGATTATACGGTTTCCATAAAAAAACCTTAAAATCAATATATTGTCTAGTACTTTAGTTGATCTGCTCATTGCTGCTGTTTAATGTCATGATAATGTGTTCATCATTTTGCTTTGCAACTCAACAAATGGAGGTAACAAGCTGACCATGAAACAGATTTTGTAATATTGGGATTAAGGCGATTAGAAGGTAACAAACCAATCATGGAACCATATAATTGACTAGATGTGGGTTGTTTGTGGTGTTTGTGGGCTCAAGCACATGTCCCACGGGCTTAGTGGGATGGTCCAAATTGACCCGCAAGCATGAAAGCAGGTCTTATTAGTGGGTTTTGTGGACTATATTTGAGGGGCGGATTCGCGATTCCAATAAATACCCGTCCCACATACAATTTGAATCAGCGTCTAGTAGGATGGAGTCTAGCACCTCGCCGATAACAGAAAGAAAAAATCAATTTTAATTTTCTGGTGTTGATCTGTCCATTGGGATGGCCGGATGGAGTCTGTGTCGCACCACCGAACAAGCAAAGAAAAAGACTCGGAGTTTAGTTCGGAGTCGTCAAAGGAAAGAGAATCTACCGCAGGGTGGTTGGAGATTTTGACTATATTCAAAATGTTTTTTTGTGTGAATATAGGGAGTTTTTAGAGGAAGGCAATTTTTTCCTCCCAAAAATCTTTCAGGAGAACCAAAAACATGCTTTGGGAGTAGTGACTACTCGAGATGCTCTAAGATTTACCCTTAATGCCAGCTGCATGCTTTAGCCCCAATAACTGTTCAGGAAAACAAACATTTCCAGCTTATTACCAAAACTGGTTAACTTTTTCTTGTCCATGTGATAACATCAAATTCAAGTGGAATCAAACGATGCGGTCACAGTAACACCGGAGCCACTCGCAAATTAATTTAGACTTGCTATGGCCCTGTTCCTTTTCTACGGAACGGCTCGGAATGGGGGCCATTCCCCGTCGGGCAAGCACGGAATGAATACCGGCCCGACCCAAAATAGTTGTTCGGTTCTCCTGAGCTTGGAATGAAATCCAGCCTGTTTTGGCCATTCCAGGCGCTTCAAGGCCTGGAAAGGATCCACACACGTCACCCCACCCGGATCGAAACCTATCGGCGGCGGCTCCAGACGACACGACTGTACAAGGCGCACGCGAGGTGAACCAGCGGCGACGCGATGACGGCGCCTCGGCCCTTCCCCACCCAACCTCCTACCCTCCCAAAGTCCCACCTGCTTCTCGCCAGTAATGCACCACTTTCCTCTTCCTTTCCCTCTTCTATTGAGCTCAATTCTTGGTTTGAGGCCGTGCAGTCCGGCGAGTGGCTGGCGGGCTGTGGAGCACGAATGGACGGGCCCACGGCAGCGGCTGACTGGGATGCGCGCATGGCAGCAGCTTGCGCGGACGCGCGCGCCATGCATGCACACATAGTGGCCGTGGCCACGGGCTCCGGAGACCTGTACTGCCCCTGAGGGTGCAGTGGGATTGTGGGAGCGCGGGGGCGGCTGGCTCTGGATGGCGATGGTGCCAGCTGGGGGCCAGTGGCGGACGGACTGCTGCAGAACTGGAAGGCGGCGGTGGCGGCATGGACGGCTGTCAGAAATGGTTGGCTCATCATTTGCTCGGAGACGGCAGCGCTCTGCGATTCAGCGCTCATCGAGTGCGCAGAGATGGTTGCTACTGTTTATATACAGAGGTTAGAGTGTTTTTAGGACGCAAAACATAATATTAATGGTTCTAGAAAAAAAAACATGACTCAAGAGTAAAAAAAAAATGATGTCACAGCACCTTAACAGATTATGGATCTTATATTGTTTCGGCTATGCTTGAAGATTTAAGAAGTATTTTATCATGAGATTAGATTTATTAAAAAGCTTATCTTCTGAGCTTTCTATCTGTATCTATAACGTCTAAAACGGAGTTCCTATGCGACCAAAGCATCTGTTTTATTGCAGACTGCTTATGGAGTCCGACTCGGACTAAAACCCAAGTTTATACTCTTTTTGAATTAGATTCTTTTTAGAATTAAACGTCCTTCTCTATCTTGTGCATCTTAAAGTTATTCTCCAACTTCTCTTACTCCTCTTCAATATTTCTAATCATAATAAAGTTATTAGATAATAATCTATTCTTAAAGAAAAAAATATGTGTTTAAGAACAAGCTCAGCTCTAATCTCAACTATCGTGCACGAGTTCTATCAGTACTAATTGAGGAGTGTTGTGTGTATCTCATGAAGTAATGTACTCATCATCTTCCCCTTCTTATTTTGTTTTGGAGTCGTCCTCGACTTGAGTAATGCCCTGCAACATGTATAAAATGGTGGAGGCCACGAGGATATTTGAATGCAATCACTTGGGGCTCAAATATAGTCATAATATCATCTTTCTCCCCTTGGTGATGGCAAGTGTGAGGCCCATGGGAAGGGGCCCAATTCCTATTGCTTGTGGTAGGGAAAACTATAAGATTAGTCTCACTTTGCTAGTTCAAAGAGAGATAGACCAATTTAAATAGCTAAAAATCCAAAGCATAGTAACTTCGGTTAACTTTTTTACACAAAGCGAGGACGAAAGCGTAAGCGAGTTGTTATGTAGATGTGGCCCACACAGCGTGTGCGTGGGCATGAACCATACTTGGGCCTGACCTATTACAGAATGGTATCAGAGCCTTCACTGTGTCACGGTGGCGTGCGGTCAGGTGGCGCAGATATGGTGTGCATGGCGCGTGGGCCTCCTGCGGGGTCACGGCATAACACGTATGCTGGCACTGACGTACGATGTGATCAGGAAGGATCGATCCTGATTGTCTGTCTCTAGTATGAGTGAGTTGTCTCGACGAGGACGTCGAGTACTTTGAGGGTGGTAGTTTGTGAGGCCCATGAGAAGGGGCCTAACTCCTATGGCTTATGGCGGAGAAAAAATAAGATTAGTCCCACCTTGCTAGTTCAAAGAGGAATGGACCAACTTAAATATTCAAAGCATAGTAACCTCGGTTAACCATTTTACGTGACGCGAGGACGAAAGTGTGCGTGGGCATGAGCCGTATTTGAGCCTGGGCTATTATAGCAAGCTGTCCTCGGCTTGCTCCCTTGGGTAGAATGATTTAGTAAACTTGCTTCATGAATCAAATTAATTTTGTGCTCACTCACTCGAATGAGTGAAAGTCCAGGAGATATTTCCTGGGAATAATATCATAACAGTTCTGCAAATGGTTAGTAACAAGAGTAGACAAAAGGCTAGAAAGATTGCGACATGCAAAAAAAGCATCTTTGCACACTAAAGCATCACATAATATATTTTTATCATAAAAATCTGCAAGATCAATTTTTTGTCAAAATATATATTTGAAATAATCCGCATGATAATCATTATGATGAGAAGGCATAAATTGTATTATCTTGGAAAAGCTAGATAAATATGGCATGACATGAAATTTTGTATTCTCATCATTTAAGTTTATCATTTATTTTCACCATGCAAGTGGGTTTCAAATTTGAGCAAATATAAACTCTATGCACCATAAACACACCTCTATGATCATAGTTACCTATAACATAAAGATTGTTTCTAGTTAATAAAGTCAATTCAGCTTCAGAAAATATCATCCTCTCTACAGTTGCAAGGTCATAAAAAGAATCATATCTAATATAACCCGCAGTTTTTGGAGAAGATAGCAATTTTAGCTCATCATTTTCACATATAATAGGAGTTAAATATTTATTTTCAGCACTAGTGAATGGATAAAAATTAGAAGTATCAAATTCATTCACTTCTTGTTGCATAGGATGTATAGAAATATCAGCACACAATCTCTCATTATCACAAGAACTAGTGGGCAAATCGAATATTGATAAAGATAAATGGATAAAAAGGTGATAATAGCGGTTGCTTCACAAAAACTTCTTTTGCTTCTCTCCAATGTTCCTAATCATGATAAAGTTATTAGGTAGCAATATATTCTCAAAAGAAAGGAAAACACGTGTTTAGGAATGAGCTCACCTCTAATCTCAACCGTTGTACACGAGTTCCATCAATACTAATTTGAGTGTATTTAAAGGAGTGATGTCCTCATCAGTATATCTGATCAATGTGCTACCTTATGTACCATTTAGCAAACATATAACAGCGTTAACAGTTGTCAGCGTTTCATATCACTGGCACAGTAGAATTTGTTTATGAGGGGTTCGTGCGCACTTCTCGTTGAGGTGGCCTAATCTATAGAAGACTCAAAAGATTTTAGTCTGGTTGAGGCCATCACGTAGACTTAATACCCTACATCCAAGATCGGAGGTGTGTATAGATCGTAGAACTTGATCGAATGGGGTTACAATAGTGCTAGGGTTCTTGCTCGAGCAAGAACTCTAGGTCTTTCGAGGGTGGTAAGTGTTGTGCGTGTGTGTTGTCACTTGATTGCTCGATTGCTCATTACATCTAGGGTCCCTGCCGCGACCTTATATAGGAGTTGGATCGAGGTTACAATAGCTTGGTGCCTAAGTAACTAGGTGGCCTCTAACGGGTGGGACCACAAGCATGTGGAGTTGTTACGCCTGGCAGCCTCTGAGTGCTAGGTCACTACGTCGTTGTCCTTGTCTTCGCCCTTTGTCGAGCACGGGTGGGACAAAGTCATTTTTTCCCTCCACCATCCAGCAAATCATGCCTGTCACACAGTGTCAGGAATTTGTCGGAGGTTGGTCATCTGAAGGCGGTGCCCGACCCGAGGGTCGGACGAGAGGAGCAACGCTCGACTTAGTGATCGGACGGGCCTTGACTTGGTGGAATTTAACGGTGGCCTACGATACGTTGGGCGTCTTTCAATGCTGTGCCTTTTGAGTAGGCGAAAATCCTAGATACCTAGGGTATACGATTTCGATAACAGTCATATAGTATTCATTAGCAAGGTTAAAATAGTCATTTCCAACATCATACTATCCAAGTTGATGGAAAGGCCAAATAAGTAATGGAAAATGAAAATTTGTCCTGATAAGTTTGTTTGGAAAAAGGAAGGAAGAAAGCGTTCAAAATTTGAAGGACAAAGAAGAAATTTTCTCAACCATTACCCTGATGAATGATTATCTTGGATGCATAAATATTCACTTGATCATGATTCCTTTTTTCCAGTTCATATGGTTGATTGGAACGCCGAATAACTTTGCAGTGATTAAAAAAATTAAACCATCTGTATCATATTACGGTTCTAATCAATCAAAAAGAGGCTACGAGCGATTGGATTCTGTTCCAAAGTCACAGAGGCCGCCCTCTTCCTTGCACCCTCCATCGCAGGATGTCACTGCCCTGGTCCTAGCCATATTGCTACAGGCGTGGTGGGTGCTCATTGTTGATTTCTCGCTCTGCTATTTGTATCTGTTGTCGATTTCGTTTTACCACTGGTACGGTATATGTGGCAGTTTGTTGCTAGTGTCATGGTCTTGCTGTGCACAACGAAGCAGGGGCCAGGAGGACATATATAGACATGAAGAGGAAGAAGGGAACAGCTGATTTCCAGTGTTTTGTTGAACTACTTATTTCGTCGGTGATCCAGCACAGAAAACAGTGCTTTCTGTGGTCCCTCGGCAATGAGAACTTTTCTGGGCTCTGGAGTGGCAAAGGAAGAGGATTTTGGCAACGACCTCAGCTGGAAATGGAGGGATTGGTGCCAAAATGGCGTGGGAGCAAGATTTCGTGGAGGAAATGGCGGGATCGTCGGGTGTAGGGAGTGCGAACGATGCTGCTAAATCTGAGGCGAGTGCGCCGGTATATTGGGGGAGCAAACGTTTAGGGAGGTAATATACGTAACTGTTCGAGTGTGTTTTTGTTAATACAACCTACTCTCTCTTCGTTTTCAAATTGTTGTCCCTGTGACTTCTAATATCAACTTTAATTATTTATTTTATTCAAAGATTTAATTCAAATTTAAAAAATTATAAGTTGTGAATCAATATTAATGATAAAGTAAATTATAACAAAATATATAATATCTATTAAATTTTTTTAAATAAGATAAATGATCAAAATTAATATTTATCGGTGACAGTTGAAGATGACGTTTCGAACACTAAGCAGCAGTCCTCGTGCACTGTTGTAATGGAACACGAGCATTCTACACGGTACTTTGTAACACGAGAGCTGCCAACGCTTCTCAGTCCTATTATTAGTATATACTCCTTCGGTTTTAAAATATTGACACCGTTAACTTCTAACATCAACTTTGACTATTTGTCTTATACAAAAAATTTGTTTCAATGTGTAAAATTATTAGTTGTGATTTAAATTTTACTAATAATAAATCCAATAATAATAAAATTTTATAAATTTAAACAAAATTTTTAAATAAGACAAATAGTCAAAATTGATGTTATAAGTCAACAGTGTCAGTATTTTAAAACCGGAGGGAGTATACAATTAGCAAACCACTAAATTATCTGCCAACAACCATTCGAACATTTAGCTGGACACTACCACAGAAATGGCCATTTGAGATGGGTGTTTTATCAGAGTCGAGCAACAACCATCTCTAAATTTACATTGCTGATGTAAGTCATTAGAGACTGACAAGAAACCATCACTAAAACTACACATTAGCAAGGGGAGAAAAAACTTTCTCCGATGTAAACTCATTAGTGACACAGAATTTAAAATCCGTCTCTGACGTGGACTCAATAGTGATGCAGATTCAAAAGCCCATATCTGATGTGGACTTATTAGTGATCTACTCCCTCTGGTTTTAAAATATTGACATCGTTGACTTTTAACATCAATTTTGACCATTTGTCTTATTAAAAAAAATTATTCAAATGTGTAAAATTTTGTTATTATTTGATTTATCATTAGTGAAATTTAAATCACAAATAATAATTTTACACATTGGAACAAACTTTTTGAATAAGACGAATGGTCAAAGTTGATATTAGAAGTCAATGGTGTCAATAATTTAAAACCGAAGGGAGTAGATTCTAGACCTCAAAAAATAAGTACTTCTCAGTAGTAAAGATTTTACAAAATCGTTGGGATATCTTGTCATATCGTAATTACAAAGAACGTACTTGTAAAGAATTTTTCGTAGGGATGCAAGTTTTTGATTTTTGGGTCGGTGGGTCGGCCCAAAATTTTCTAAAATGAACTAATTTTCTTCTCTACCTTCTCTCTACCTTATATTGTTAGTTTGATAAAATGAACTAAAAGCTTACCCACATTACCCATAGGTACCCACTTTCATCCCTAATTTTTCCTCTACGTGGAAGTGCTTGTATTTATCTTCTCTGTAGTAATTGGAGAAGCAATAATATCTTGTCCGAGCTACATTTGTCTGAACTGTAGCAACTAGTAAAAACACCACAAAAACCCAACAGATGTGTCGATTCATTGGAAAATTAATGACGTAATCTAAAAGTTAGCATTATTTACCTGTGATATTACACGTACCGAAATATAGAAGACATTGGTATGTTGACAAGTGTAATGATACAAAATTGTTCCAGGCTATATGTTTCAGATGTGATTTTGGGGACTTTAACTATTATAAATGTGTGTTAACACTTTCTTATTGATGATTCCCATTATCACAGGTATCCTGTAATATTTTGTTATATGGTTGAATATTAGTCATCATCCCATAAAACTTCAATCTTCTATAACTCTTGCAACAATCCATTTGTGTTACTATGTTTGTATTACATTTACAAATTAAAAAATTGAATAAAAAACAAAATGTTGAGTAACATATTTATTATGAATAATACACAAGTATTTTATAGACTCACTCTTATAAAAAAACCCTATATATATGGTTGAATATCACTCGGCATCTCATAAAACTTTATTTATCTATAATCAATGAAAGGATCATTTTAATATTTTTTTCTTACATTTGTAAGTGATAAATAATTTAATAAAAAATGTTGAGTAACATCTTTATTGTCAATAATATATAAATATTTTGTACACTTATTCTTATTAAAAATCTCCAAAAAAAATCATTTAGTGTGGATCATAATCCTGTCTGTCACGGCACTGAGATCATAGCACTGAGATCATAGGGTCATCATACAACCACCTATTTTAGTAAATATATTATACTGTATTTTTGTTTCTCGATTTAACAAACTTCTCCAATGCTATTAACTAAAACAAATACTCCCAAGAATATCGAGTGCACTACCTGCCGCAACAGAGTCACTGTGCGATCGTGGTTCTCATTTTCAGTCAATATGTTCTGCTCCAATGCTGCTAGTTGATATATTTTACCTTTTACTCTCCCCCATCATCTTTCATTCCAATCACACCGTTTAGGACTCGTCGCTCATGGCCCTTGACTAATTTTTTATGAGAATCCCAACGATCTCGGGTTCGACATTCTCTTTTAGTTTTGG
Organism: Zoysia japonica; assembly: GCA_001602275.1. Lineage (NCBI taxonomy): Eukaryota > Viridiplantae > Streptophyta > Magnoliopsida > Poales > Poaceae > Zoysia > Zoysia japonica. Next base: position 299,329 of record BCLF01000070.1, on the reverse strand, counting down.
AGGTACATGTGTGAATTGCCTCATAGTTGTGCTTTAACTTTTTAATACCATATTAAATTTTTGTGAGATTTGTGATATCAGAATTAACAATTATTATAACCTAACATCAGTTTTCATTGTTAACATGTAAGGTTGAAGTTACTCAATTATTGTTGTTTTGTGTGTGGTGGTGGCACTACAATATTATTAGTGGACTCAATTTTTAGAATATTATTAGTTAAAATACATTCAAATTTTGTTTTCTAAAGCACAACCATTGCACTTTTTAGTATATTGTAATCTCCATCCTAAAAAAAATATTATTTTTAAAAAATTAGCACACACTTTTACATTAATGTTTTTAGTAATAAATATATACTAAGCATCAAAAAAATATTACTCCAACACTAGGAGATATGATACATGATTGCTATATTCTATTTCCTATTTCTAACAATTAATTTACAGTGACTTGTATTTGATAATGACTTGTAAGCTTCATGACCTTTAAAATCCTCTAAAAGGTATGAATTGATTTTGGTGATTGAATGAACACCATAGGTAACGGTTTGTATTTGTAGGTTCCACCCCGCAAATCTCTAAAACATGGAGGGTTTCCTCGATGCATGACAAAGGTTGATACCAAGAAGAGGAGTTTCGGGCGTCGGAGGACCAAGGCTAAGGATTAGCTAGACAGTCCATAGGACCACTGGTACTATTAAGGGGGGTCAACTCATTTGTCTCATGTCATATAAGTGTTAGGGAGTATGAATGCTCTTACTTACCTCAGAAAGCACTGAAGATGGTAGAGAAAGCGAAGCTGAAGTTAAGTTGAAAATAAAGGCAGCAGAAGAAGTCATCGGACAGTTCGATGAGGTCACCGGACAGTCCAGTGAGCCTGGAGGAGCTAGTCTAGAGAGAGGTGCTCTCTGAATTCGAAGAGAAAATGTCACCGGATAGTCCTATGGAGCAATGACTGGACAGTCCGATGATCTAGAAACCGGAGTCCAGAAGAGGTGTCTCTGGAAGCCCAAAAGAGAAGGTCATCGGACAGTCCCGTGAAGGTATGCACCGGATAGTTCGGTGTCATTAGAATAGATTCCAGAGAGGTTATTTCCCTGGTCTGCGAGAAGACAAGTTACCGAACAGTCTGGTGGATGTAAGCTTCATGACTTTTGAAGTCCCCTAAAAAGTATAAATTGATTTTTATGATTGAATAAACAACCATAGGTAACGGTTGTGTTGTAGGTACCACCCCGCTATTTCTACTTCAATATGGTGGGCTTCTTCGGTGGATGACAAGGACGAACCCTAAAGTAGGAGTTGCCTGGCGTCGAAGGATCAAGGCTAAGGACTAGCTAGAGACTCCATAGAAACGCCGGTACTATTAAGGGGGGTAAGGCTATTTGCCTCTTGTCGTACAAGCATTAGAGGGTGTGAATGCTCATTAGATCCTTAGAAGGCATTAAAGATGGCAGAGGACCGGAGCTCAAGAACAGCTGAAAACTCAGTCACCGAACAGTTCGGTGAGGTCACTGGACAGTTCGGTGAACCGAGGAGAAGCTAATCCAGAGAGAGATGCTCTCTAAAGTCGAGGAGAATCAGTTATCGAACAATCCATCGGTGCAATGACCAGACAGTCCGGTAAGCCAGAAGCTGAAGTCCAGAGATGGTGTCTCTGGGAGTCCAAAAGTGAAAGTCACCGAACAGTCCGGTCAATGTATGCATCGGACAGTCCGATGTCCTATAGAATAGATTCTAGATAGGGTGTTTCCCTAGCCGAGGAGGAAGAAAAGGTCATCGGACAGTCCGATGGTCCAGTCACCAAACAGTTCGATGATTGCATAAAGCAGTCAGCATTATGACATCACGTCCTAATGATTGTTTCTGGGCTTAGAGCCTATTTGAACCGTGGAGGAGCACATTTTTCAGTGTGCCCTTGATAAGAATTGCTGGAGCTAAGTTGTGAGAGGCCAAGGAACACCACCAAGAGAGCACATTGCAAGATTAGAGATCTTTGGTGCTAGTAGGAGAGTGATAGGGAGCATTCATACACTTCTAGAGCTTGTAGGGCTTGAGAGGAGTGATTTTTGCCTATTACTCTTAGTGTGGGCAGCCTAGACCGGTTAGGAGTCGGTGATCGAGCTTTCGAGAAGATTGTAAAAGACGCCACCAAGTTTGTACGTGGTTTCGAGGCCCTCGCTCGAAAGTGACATCAAGAGGGAGCACCTGAGCCTTAGAGGCGTTGCTCTAGCGCTTGAGTATTGTGTGCGACAGCTAGGCCGCCGGAGTCTTTACTTCGGGAGTGAAGCATACCCTTGTGAGCATCGTTCTGAGAATGACGGGAGAGACCGAGACTCTGACGGGAGTAGTCCAACGAGGATTAGGAGAATGCGACTACCCTCCGAGACCTTGAAAAAAATCACTGAGCACTCTCTATCTCACTCTCTTTACTTACCGCATTTACTTACCGTTTAGGTAGTGTGATAGGTTATTCTTTGATTCCTCTTGGTGGCTATCGTGCTACTACTTGCTTGTTGTTATTTCTTTATCACTAGCATTGTTAGGGGTTTTGGCTTACTAGACTTGTTTAGGTTTGCTTTCATTGCGGTCAAGTCTTATAGTTTAGTTCGTAGCAAAATTAGTACTATAAGTCCACAAATTCAACCCCTTCACAGTGTCCTTGATCTTTACAAGTGGTATCAGAGTCAAGTGCTCATTTTTGGGCTTCACCACCTTGAGTAAGAATGCCAAACGGGATGGAGACTCCGCCCGTATTCAATGGGGACAATTACTCTTATTGGAAGGCTCGCATACAAGCCTACCTAGAGTCGAATCGATGGGAAAGCGTGGCAAGTTACTAACAATGCTACCAATGAGAATGAGAGACTTGATCTTATTTTCATTAAATAAAATGCTAAGACCAAGAATGCCATGTCTAGATGCATTTCTAAAAATGTCTTTTCTAGAATCAATGCATCATCCACCGCGCATGAAATATGAATTCAATTTTAAAACATCCAAAAGGGCTCCTCCGAGGTCAAGAAAGAGCGTTACTATGTTCTTAAGAACAAATATGATTCTATCATTATGCAACCTCTTGAAAAAGCTAATGATGTTTATTCTCGCTTGCATGTAGTGGTGAAGGAGATCAACGCCTTGGGCCTCAAGGACCAAATTGATGATGTGGAGATCATGAGGAAGCTCTTGAGAATGTTGCTGCCAACCTGCAACTCCACCGTCATGTGTTTCTTCCAAGTCAACTTGACTACTCGCACCGTTGACGTTATGCTAGGCAAGCTCACAGCCTAGGAGGGATAAATGTTGGGCAGCTCCATCGACTCTCAATTGCCCAAGAATCTTGCCCTACAAATTGATTACAAATCACCCAATGGCAAGAACAACAAGAAGAAGAAGGTAGAGGAAGATGAGGATGAGGAGAGTGATAATGAAGATCTTGCGCTCTGGATGAAGAAGCTATTTCGCAAAGGAAGACACTCATCTTTCAAGAGGAACTCCGGGTGCTTCAATTGTGGCAAGAAAGACCATTTCTCTAAGGAGTGTCCCAAGCCTAAGAAGGAGAGCAAGAAGAAAGCATCTAGTGAGAGTGATGATGAAGAATGCAAGCCAAAAAGAAAATTCAAGAAGTTCTTTGTCAAAAAGGAGAGCAAGAGTAAGAAGAAAAAGAAGTCCTCGCAAAAAGCCTATATTGTTGGTGAATGACTCACCGATGATGATTTGGACTCTTCATCTTCTAGTGAAGAAGAGCTCACGGGTATTGCCATGACAAGCTCCACCAATGAACTACCACCACCTCTACTATGCTTGATGGCTCGAAGTTGTGAGGGCTTTATTGATGAAGATGATGATTTTGAGGAAGAAGAGGAGAGCTATGATGATGAAGATGATGGACCAAGCTACAATGATCTTATCCTCTTCCTTGAGAAGGCAAACAAGACTATCATCAAGAAGACCAAGAAGATCGAGTTGGTGACCAAGGAGCATGAAGTGGCGATATTTCGAGTTCGAGAGCTTGAGGGGGAGCTCAATGCACTTAAGCACTCTCATGGTGTTCTACGTGAGTCCTATGAGGATCTCAAAGCAAAGCACATAGAGCTAAGTGAGAAGCATAATGCATTAGTGCGCTCCCATGAAGCTCTTGATCTTGACTCTTTCGTTGACTCTCTTAAGCATTTAAATGAAGCTTATACTTCTTGTGATCTAACCCTCTCCAAAGAGAGTACTACTCTTGAGTCATCTATTTTGAAGGAATACATGAAGCTCAAGGAGAAGAGAGAGGCCGTGATAGAGGCATTCGAGCGGCTTACTAGAGGAAGGCAAATTCAAAAGAAAATCCTAAGCAAAAACCTCATCAACAATCATAATCACAAGGGCTTAGGAGCATATCATTCTTCAATCAACATCATTGGCAACCAAGATGAGATCTTCGAATGGATAGTCCCGCTCATGGTGAATGACTACTATTGTGAGAAGTGTTGCCTTGATGGTTGCCGCTTCAAAGATTGTCCCAAGGTGAGCAAGTCTAAGATTATGCCTAACGCTAACCTTTTACATGAGTATGTGCACTACAAGCTTTTCCGGGATAAGGATAGAAAAGTGAAGGTCAAGCCGCTCGGACCACCAAATGATAAGAGGGCAATCAAAAAGACATGGGTCCCCAAGGTGATCGTGGACCGAGAGAGGAAGTCAAAACTCTCTTGGGTTCTCAAGAAGTGAGGGGACCTAGGTGGTGGACCATTAAGCAAATTGAAGATTCTTGAAGTCCACCGCATGTCGATCGAGCTACAACGTCAATCTACTCTTCAAGGAGGTTATTCTTGTACATAGTAGAGTAGGTTTATGTTTTTGCAATGCATGGTGGATAGGACTCCTCCGTCGACTAGATGTTTGCACTATCGTGCATCATGTATAAAAAGATAAAAGAAAAGAACAAAAAAATTAGATCGGTGCCTAATCACCTTGAAATATACATATGCATAGGGGAAGAGCTTGAGAAGGTGGTTTGATTATCTCAAGGCAAAGCGGCGGGCATATGGCAAATAAGCTTGAGATGGGTCAAATTTGGCACCGAATAGGTTTATTTATGCAATGTCTTTAATTTGTTTACATGTACATGACATGCTTTAAATTCTCTTGCATTAGACTAGCTCGTTTGCATGCATTGCATATAGGAACCACGGAGGAGGCGTGTTACTCTATGGAGAAAGTGACTACATTGTCCATATGGATTCACATACTCCACAAAGAGTAACCAAAGCAAAATTGTGAGCTTCATGCCCATTGAACCCTGTGGTTAACGGTCTCTAACATCCACTTACGTGGATCGTGAACTAAAGATTCATACATTCCCTTTTGAGAGCCACCTTCTTGCTTTGGTTTTTATTGCTCGATCTTAATTGCGATTTTCGAAAATGTTGAACTCTTCGTGAGTTATTTATTTGCAAAGGAGTGTTTGAGAGTTCCCTTTCTAGAAAGTGTGGTGTTTATTTGGTTCTTTTGTGAAGATACTTAAAGTCTAGAAAGAATTTCTTGATTCTGCAATTTCTTGGAGTCACCGAACATTCTGGCCCCATCACCAGATATTTCGGTGACTATATCTTTTGGATCGGTCACTTTGCGGAATTGGACAGACACCGGACATTCCAGCGGTATCAACGGATAGTCCGATGACTGGAAGAGGACAGTGGCGGAATTCTCTAGACATCGGACAGTCCGGCTCCTAATCGTCACTGGACAAATTCTTTGGACCAGACAGTTCGGTCATCTCATTGATTGGCACGATCTCGGCCATCTATTTCCTTAAGATCATTTCTAGCCATTGATTAGCTTTTAACCTTCCCGCATGTGTTCCTTCGTGTTTCTCACAAAAACATTCGTGCGCCTTCAACCGCCTACTCGCCGCCATTCGCCGATTGCAGCCTCCGAGCGCCGTCGCCCTTGCGCCTTCACGCTGTCCTCTTCGGTTGCCACCAGTGCTCTGCGTCCGAGCCGCCCTCACCGCCGCACACCTTCACTCTGCCTCGCTACCACCGGCACTTTCTCTCGCTTGTCCTAGCACCTAGCATCGCTGCCGTCGACACCCAAGCACGTCGTCGTCGTGCTACTCTGCCTGCTGCCGAGTCTTCTCGCCGTCATGTTGCTTCACAGCCTACACTCTCCTGTGCGCGACGCCTTGTGCCCAAGATTGCATTCCACCTCCACGCTCTCGCAAAACTCTCGTGGGGTTTTAGTTTTGAGGTGATCGGACGAGTTTTCGGCATTTGTTTTGGCGATTTTCGGCACTTCTCCTATGGGTTATCGTGCTCTATCACTTTGATTTCATCGAAAATGCCTCGCATGCCTTGTTTGTTAATTAATTGTGAAAATTGGTATAAATTGCATAAAGGTCTCACCTTTTATTGCCAAATGATGTGATTAATTGACAGTTCCCATACTTACTGCCATATTGAGTTCATCTCTTGCATATTTTGATATGGCATTGAGTCTCCTGTCGCTAGTGTCACAATTTGGATGCATTTCTATTATATGAATTGTGGCATTAGTCTGTCAATATCACCGTTGCTCTTATTTGCTTTATTTGATCAATGATATGTCCTTGATTTCACCGCTAGGACCTTATTTTGAGTCGCTCATCTTTTGTGCTTACAACCTATTTTATTCCTATGTGGTGCAGTGACAGTTGGACAGTGGGTCAAGACATAGTCAGAGGCAAAATTCAGAGGTTTCTGTGGCAGTCTAGATCACTCTTGGACCGGTTAAGAGCCAAGCTCTTAATCATGTCTTGTTGTGTCAGCTAATCAGAGTTTCTTGCAGTTGATCTTCAAACAGCTGATTGTATGGGCAGGCAGAGACTGAGTTCTAAGGAGAAAGGGAAGGGCAAGGCAGTTTAGCCGGAGAAGAAGAAGAAGAAAAAGCAGAGGACAGGTGACTCAGAGTGGGACAGAGCCCTAGCTGCTGCAGATGTGGATGTTCCTCCACATAGGAGGCCTGGTGCCTTGAGGATTGGTGGCTCTGAGTCCCACGGGGAATTTAGGAGGTCGACCCGACTGAGAGTGGCGACTACTCCTCTAGTAGCAGAGGTGCACCCGTAGAGGGATCCTGCAAGTAGGCAATCGAGAACCGTGGATGGAGAGACAGTCCAATGGAGCTCACAGCAGAGGACATAGAGGTGCCCACATCAGAGGACTGGAGTTTGTGAGGTGTGCACTTCCAGAGCCGAGAGAGCTCGCCAGGCTATGGGCAGGATTGCTGAGGTTGAGGTTGATCTGTTGAAGCTGAAGGACCCAGCCATCAAGGCCAAGAGGAGAGTGAACTTCACTACTTGGGTCTCCGCTGGCAGACATGCGGATGCTGGTCAGTTCTGGACAGTACTCCAGCGGAGGATCTACGAGGCTTAAAGGAGGCAGCTTGCCACTAAGGGCAAGAGCTTAGTGTTTGTAGCTCACCGTCACTATTCTTTTGAGACACTGAGCAGAGGAGCTGGGATAGATATGGAGGAGCACATAGCATATCTTTCGGGCTTGACGGAGTTGGTTACCTAGCCCCTAAGGTACAGTGAGGAGATAGTTCTAAAGTTTTATGCCTCACTGTGGATCTCCCCCAATAGATCTTATATCTGGTTCATGTATCGAGGGGAGCCGCACCGTTTTGAGAGATCCGATGTCATAGCAGCTTTGGAGTTTGTATCTTCTGAGACACAGATCCACGCTCTGGCCCATCCGGATTTCCTGCCACCATAACGTCCTTTTATAGGGATGCAGCTGAGTGATGAGAGAATGAGTATTGCGTACCTGCCACCACATGGGGAGCATTACTCTAGGCACCCTCTGAGGTTGACACACGAGGCACGAGTCTTGAGAGGGTTGCTAAGCAGGACGATAGCCCCGAGAGCTAGCTACAGAGAGCGAGTTATTATTCTATATCAGTGGTTGCTCAGAAAGAGGTTACTGTATATGAGGGGATTGGTGCTCGATATTACCTTTTGCCGCGACATATGTCTGTTGTTGCTGAGGAGAGCCAGAGTTATGACTGAGGAGGAGTATTCAGCTTTGCTAGAGATCACCATCTCCTTCAGTCCAGTTGAGCCATCCGACTCCAGGGTTCTTCGAGTGTCTGCTTCACAAAGCAGCCCTAGAGGAGAGGAGATCGCAGCCCCGGAGGATGCAGAGACTGAGGCTTCGGAGAGAGCACAGCCGGGTGCTGGGAGCACTGGTCAGACCGAGACTCCGACCTCTCGTGCTACACTTGACCCTGCTCTTGCTACCAGGTTGGATGCTATTCAGGCAGAGCAGGAGGAGCAGAGGAGATTTTGAGTGGAGCAGGCTGAGCTTATTCGCCTAGAGAGGGCCGAGTTCGTGGAGAGGATTCGACTTAAGCGCCTCCATGTTGAGAAGCGGCTTCGAATGGAGAGGGAGATTGCAGAGGAGAGGAGACAAAGGACATAAAGTTTCATGAGAGGTTGCAGCACACTCAGTTGGAGATGGCAGCGGCTATTTCGTATATGTCTGTCGGATTCGGAGCTATCGTGTCATATCTCTAGGGGATCGATATGCCACCTCCTCCAGCATTTTTGACGACTATGCTACCGGGTCCCCTGCCTTCACAACTCTAGCCTATTGCACCTCAGCCTCAGTATTCTTCAGTGCCAGCTTTCACTTCTGGGTTGCAGAGCCAGAGTCAGCAGCAGCAGCAGTCCACTTTCTCTACACTGCTCTCAGCCCAGCTTTCACCGTTTGTACCTTTTGGGGCAGCCAACACAGCTATGACTACTAGGGGAGTTAGTGTTCCTGTCACTTCTTCTCAGCTCTCCCCAGTTTCCTCGTACTCCATGTTGGTGCTATTACCAGCATTGGAGAGAGGGACGGCAGTGGGTAGTTCTCAACTTGCTTAAAGAGTTCTTTCTTTCGAGGCTACCACTGCTGAGTCAGCTTTGACAGAGCCACCACCAGAGACTTTATAGACAGAGCCAGCAGCCACTACAGCCGAGTAGCCCAGAGCTTCAGATGCAGATATCTTGGTTGAGGCCGGATATTCTCCATAAGAGGCAGCTCAGACCCTTCCCAGTGCGGATCAGCAAACTTCAGTTGAGGGCAAGGAGCCATCCCTGACATCTTCTTCTGGCTTGAGCTCTTTCGATGATGTTGAGCAGCCAGGAGGAGACCAATCAGTAGCAGCAGCTTAGCCAGCAGAGGAGCAGCCTTCGACTGTCACTGCACCCAGCTCTTCAGCCGTGCAGGATTAGATCTTCTGTAGGAGTTGAGTGAGAGACATAAGGTGTATCGTTCTGAGAGCTAGCTGTCTAGGGGAAGGTCGTGGATCAGTAGTTAGGGCTTTGGATTTTATTTGGCAGATTTAATTGGCTCTTTGTGACATTTTGATGAGCTTATGTTTCATTCAACTCTTTTAGCTCATTGGAATGCACTCAGTTTTTGGACTAAACCTATGGTTTCTTTGTGTATGGCTCCTAGTGCTTTATCTGTTTTGCAGGTTCCTTTGTGCATGTGTGTCCCGTCTCATTCACTATTGTGCACTATTCTTTGTCAAACCAGCGTTCTCCCTCTCTATTTGCTTCCTCTGTGTCATCTTTTTGGATGGTTAGATGACAAAGGGGGAGAGAGCTACCAAACAGGGAGAGAACCGGAGGAGAGCGATGCTTCCTACTCGTGACAAAGGAGGGGAGCTCTTGCAAAAATTTTCTGATGAGTCATCAAGGTAAGGGGTAAGTGTTTTTTGAGATGCATTTTATTCTCTATCATCTTTCATCTCGTTTGAACTATTTGTGAGTACTATGGTTGTCATCAATCACCAAAAAGAGAGATTGTAAGCTTCATTGTCATACCCCAATATCGTGAGGTATTCGTGCATAACATAGCAATCCCAAGGATCGTAGTTAACACACATAAACGAAGTGATGTCATTGCACATACATAGAAGTTACAGCGATTGCTGTTCGAACTTCAGAGTCTGCCATACGAGTGCTAGATTACAAACCGGGGGTTGCATGCAACAACTCTAATTCAAACATAGCATCACACCACAGCGGAAAACACACACTAACTTGAGCATAGGACAGGGCAATTACTCCTCAAAATCAGCAGCTTCATCTTCTGGATCTCCCTCATCTGGTGATTTATTTTCAGCAAGCAGGGTGAGTACTAAAAGTACACAACAAGCTCTAATCCCATTGGGGATAGCTCAAAACAGTATGCATGGAATTAACAATCGTAAGGTACAGGTTTTGTTTTCAGCATAAAGCAAATTTTGTGCAAGGTTCACTAGGGAATAGACATTCGAAACAGAAGTATATAAAAAAACAGTACTTTTCTCATGTTTTAGTTGTTTGGACCTGGGGAAGAGTTCTCTCCATTCCCACAGTTCCCACTTTTAATTTGGGCGCAGGCATGTGTCCATGCTGTCCCTCGGCTCACTGCTGACACCTTCCGAAAACACGGGTCGCTACACCCACTCACGCCAACAAAGTATGATAATAGAGACTAATCTACGTGAGCCCAAACTGTAGTGTGCCATGACCTGTGGCAACGGACTTTTCGGAAAGATTTAAAACTCTGCAGAGGTTGTACGCTGTACCCACGAGTTATGTCCTCCTTGCGCTACAAGATTACATAACGTTCAACTCAACCCGCTAAGCTTATCACAGATTCCGCCTCAAGTAGAAACCAGGGGCATCATATATCAGGAGGTTCCGAGTCCCAACGACGTGCATTTCTATGCATTCCCGAAGCCAGACCGTGGGATTACTACGACCACGTCGTCTCCTGGTCCCCTTCACTTTCACTGGGTATCACTAAACCAGAGGCTATTATCTATGGAAAAATACGTTTCCACGACGCAGGCAATCATTTCTATCGAGCCGAACATTGAGAAACCCACGTTCTTCTCCTAGCCACTTGCATCCTACTGACCCCTTAGGCAGCTCAATGTGACTCACTTAGGGATCAAGCTAAGTCCCGCCCATCGGGTTCCGTGGTTGCACGAAAATCACTACGATGAGGTCCATAGAACCGGTCCTTATATGGCAGAGGCGGCGACTCGTTCACGACAGGTGAACAAAATCGTCGACTCCACACTATCTCCACACCAGCACCAAAATGAGTCCCGCCCCCCATCAAAAATTATTCCCTTCCCTCTTCAGCACTTAACACTGGTTGTACTACTCCTGCCCTCTTTTCATTTTACTCACACCACCAATGACACTTTAACACCCTTTGCAAACCGTATGTTGTGAGGTAATGGTGTGGCGACGTCGAGCGTCGCAGTACAGGGGTCCTAAGCGTTTCTAGTTCAAGGCAACTTCCCGTGCACTAAAATGCTTAATGCCGGAATACCTAGAGTTAACAAGGGGGTGCTATCAACAGTTTACAAGGCGTACTTCTATCAATATCAGCAAGTTACTGACATAAATATAAGTACGTAAAAACAATTAGGGCATTAGTTACACAATGCTTTTGCAATTCAAAAAAATAAATAAATAATCATGCGAGCAATCTGATTTTCTAATAGGTGTGCTTGCAAAACATGGGTTAGGCATGGTCAAGGGGAATTAGAGCTTGCCTTCGGAGGCGAATTCAGCTTCTTCTTCGTACTCCGGGTCCTCAGCTCCTTCCTCTTCAAACTCTTCGTCAGCTACAGACCAAACACACCAAAATAAGCCTAACCGCGAACTAATAAAATCCAAGGCAACCAATAAAAGAACAAAGTTCTGGTGGTGCTGTGCTTCGGTGGTTAGGACAGGTGACATGGTTTTGACAGTGCACGGTGTTCTGATTCTGGGCGTGGTGGTGTCGTGGTGACTAGGTGACAAATGTGGCTGTGTTAGAGACTAATAGGTGGCGTGGTCACAGGGCTCAGTTCGCGATCATGGCTTGACGTGTTCCGGTGTGAATTTTAGGGACAACTCAGTGGACACGAGGTCCTTTTTGGTGCCCCAAGAGGTTGTGCAGGTGCAGCAATTCAGATTGCACCGGACATTCCGGCTCAAAGCCGGACACTCCGGTGCGCTAGGAGGCGGTTCCAGAGAGGTGTGTATCGGAGTTTCCGATCAGCCGCCGGAGCTTCCGGTGGAAATGCGTCATTTCCAGAGAGGGGTGTCCCAGAATTTCCGGTTAAGAGCCGGAGTCTCTGGTCTCACTCGCATTCGTGCTCTGGGGCACGTCCCCGTTTCTGGGCGACGCGGCCAATATCCGGGGAATTTGGGGCCACGGACCGTGAGAGGGAGTTGTTCCAGGCGTGTGCGGGGCAGGGGAAAGCACGTGGGTGAACTTGTCCTCGCTGGCGGTGAGCCGACGCAGCGGCGACGCGGCGCAGTGGGCGTGCGGCAGGGGCACACCGTGGAGGTGCGCCATGGCTGCAGGGAAAGCTCGATTGGTGGGTTTTACAGCTTCCTAGGGGGGTGGTGGTGGTGCTCGAAGCCTTGCTCGAACCAATGTTCGCGCCGGAGAAGCTGCCGCCGGAGCTCGGCCGACGGCTAAGGGCGACGCGCGTCGAGTGGCCAAATGGAGCGCTCGGCGGCTCCCTGCTGGGGTCGGTGAGCTGGCCTGCAGGTGTGTCGTGCTCGCGGGCAGCCACCAGCGGCCAATGGCCGGCCAATTTGAGCTCGCGCCGGCGGCGTGCGGTGGTCGGCCATGGGGAAGACGACGGTGGAGCTGGGAATTGCGGATTTTTTCCTAACGAAGGGGAGAGACTCGACCTGGCAGAGCGGAGGGAGCGCGAAGAAGGCGCACGAGCAGCAGTGGAGTTGCTCTATAGCCGGCGCGCCAGATTGGAGTTCCAGCTGGCTCTGTCATGGTGAGAGCTCCGCATTGAAGACGAAATTCCGCCAGGTGGCTGAGCCGAGGCTTGCTGTTGTGCGCCGTGGCGAGCTGGGGCAACCTTGGGGTGCGCGATGACGCGGGGAGCGGCCAGGGCGAGGCAACGGCGCCCAATTTTCCCTCCTGCCGGCGGCTCGCCATCATTTGGTCGGAATTGAAGTTTGACAAGATATTGCGAGGCTGTGAGAGGGGATGACGGCCGTCGGGAGGTGCAGCAGGGTTCGTGAAGAGTTACTCCGGCTGGTGAGCAAGCCGTTTTTCGCCAGCAGCGATGCAGCGTCGACGGCATCCGGCGAGGGCCTTCCGGCGACCTTACAGGTGGCAAACCGCGTCGTGTAACAGTGTGCGCGCAGCTCCCTAAGTGGTTTACCGTGTGGAGGTGACGGAGACGGCCGTTGTCACCGTGACGAAGTCCAGCGGAGCTGCCGGCGCGCGGCGTGGCCGAAGCGTCATCGGCCAGGTGGGCGACGCTGGCTGGGGAAGATGGCAGCGGGCGCTCGTGCGGGAGGGGTCGGGCCAAACAGGAAAATTTCCATCCGGCCCCTCCGAGACTAGAGAAATTAGAAGAACGGATAGGAAGTTCTATCTAGGGAGAAGTGTGGCAAGGGATGTCGAATTAGAGTCACTAAAACGAGAAAAACTCGGGAGAAAAAAGAAAAAAAACAAATAACAGTGAGGAAGAAGAACCAGCACTTGTCAAACTTCAAGTTTTAGCATTTTTTTCGAATTTTCCATGTTGCTGAACAGCTTCTGTTTTAGTGAATTTTGAAATTGCACAACTCGGAGGCAAAGATTTTCAAGAACTTTTGCATTGGGGCTGAATTTTGAAAAAGGCAAAATTTGGAGGGTACAACATTCATGACCTTTGAAGTCCCCTAAAAGGTATAAATTGATTTTTATGATTGAATGAACAACCATAGGTAACGTTGTGTTGTAGGGACCACCCCGCTATTTCTACTACAATACGGTGGGCTTCCTTGGTGGATGACAAGGACGAACCGAGTTGCTGGGCATCGGAGGATCAAGGCTAAGCACTAGCTAGAGAGTCTATAGGAACATCGGTACTATTAAAGGGGGTAAGGTCATTTATCTCCTGTCATATAAGTGTTAGAGGGTGTGAATGCTTTTTAGATTCTCAGAAGGCACTAAAGATGGCAGATGAAGCGAAGTCGAAGACCGAAGCTCAAGACCAGCTGAAGACTCAGTCACCGGACAGTCCGATGAGGTCACCGAATAGTCCGGTGAACCCTAGAGGAGCCAGTCTAAAGAGAGGTACTCTCTGGAGTCGAGAAAGATCAGATACCAGACAGTCCATCTGTACAACGACCGAATAGTCCGATGAGCCAAAAGCTGAGTCTAGAGAAGGTGTCTCTAGGAGTCAAAAAGTGAAAGTCATCGGACAGTCCGGTGAAGGTATTCACCGGACAGTCTGTTGTCTTATGGAATAGATTCCAGAGAGAGTGTTTCCCTGGCCGAGAAAGAAGAAGGGTCACCAAACAGTCTGGTGGTCCAGTCACCAGATAGCCGGTGATTGCATAAAGCAATCAGCTTTATGACATTACGTACCAACGGTTGTTTCTAGGCTTGGAGCCTATTTAAACCATGATGGGGTACGTTTTGCAGTGTGCACTTGATCAGAATTGCTGGAGCCAGGTTGTGAGAGGCCAAGGGACACCACCAAGAGAGCACATTGCAAGATTGGAGATCTTTGGTGCTAGTAGGAGAGTGATAGGGAGCATTCATACACTTCTAAAGCTTGTAGGGCTTGAGAGGAGTGTTCTTTGCCTATTACTCTTGGTGTGGGCAGCCTAGACCGGCTAGGAGTCGGTGATTTAGATTTCGAGGAGATTGTGAAAGACATGGCCATGTTTGTACGTGGTTTCGGGTCCCCAGCTCGAAAGAGACACCAAGAGGGAGCGCCCAAGCCTTGGAGGCTTGCTCTGGCGCTTGAGTATTGTGTACGACAGTCGGGCCGCCAGTGTCTTTACTTCGAGAGTGAAGCGTGCCCTTGTGAGCATCATTCTGAGAACGACAGGAGGGATCGAGGCTCTGACGGGTGTGGCCCAACGAGGATTAGGGGAAGGCGGCTACCTTTCAAGACCTCGAGAAAAAATCACTGAGCACTCTCTATCTCACTCTTTTTACTTACCGCATTTACTTACCGTTTGAGTAGTGTGATAAGTTATTCTTTGATTCCTCTTGGTGGCTATGGTGCTAGTGCTTGCTTGTTGTTATTTCTTTATCACTAGCATTGTTAGGGGTCTTGGCCTACTAGACTTGTTTAGATTTGCTTCCGTTGCAGTCAAGTCTTATAGTTTTAGTTCGTAGCAAAATTAGTACTATAAGTCCATCGATTCAACCCCCTTCTCGGTGTCCTTGATCCTTACAGTGGAAGCAGTTACTGAACAATCCGATAATTGGCAAAAGTAGTCAGCTTTATGACATTACATTTAACCGGTTGTTTCTGGGCTTGGAGCCTATTTAAACTGTGGAGGGGGACGTTCTGCTGTGTGCCTGAGGTCTGAATTGCTACAGCAAACTTGTGAGAGGCCAAGGGACACTATCAAGAGAGCACAAGACAAGATTGGAGATCTTTGGTGGTAGTAGGAGAGTGATAGGAGCATTGATACACTTCTAGAGCTTGTGGGGCTTGAGAGGAGTGATTTTACCTATTACTCTTAGTATTGGCAGCCTAGACCGGTTAAGAGTCAGTGTTCGAGCTTTCGAGGAGATTATGGAAGATGATACCATGTTTGTGAGTGGTTTTGAGTCCCCCACGTGAAAGGGACACCAAGAATACTCTAGAGCTTGGGTATTGTTCACAACAGCCGGGCCACCGGTGACTTCACTTCGGCAGTGAAGCGTACCTTTGTGACCATCATTCCGAGAACGTCGAGAACAACCAAGACTCTGACGCTAATGGTTCAACTAGGATTAGGGAAGGTGCCTACCTTCTGAGACCTCAAAAAAATCGATGAGCATTCTCTTGACTATCTCTCTTTACTTTTTGCATTTCATATTGTTGACTAGAGTTATTAGGTTGCTTTGTGATTCCTCTTGGTGGCTATCGTGCTAGTGCTTGCTTCTTCCTTTTCTTCATCACTAGCTTTGTTAGAGGTCTTGGCCTACTAGAATTGATAGGTTGCTGTTGTTGTGGTTTGAGTCTCAGGTTCAAGCTTGTAGCGAAGTAAATCCTATAAGTCCACCAATTCAACCCCCTTCACGGTGTCCTTGATCCTTATAAGTAGTATCAGAGCCATGTGCTCACTTTTCTGGCTTCACCGCCTTGAGGAAGGATGCCGAACAGGATGGAACATCTTCTTGTATTCGATGGGGACGATTACTCATATTGGAAGGCCCGTATGCAAGCCGTCCTAGAGTCAATCGACAGGAAAGCGTGACATGTGACTAATAACGCTACAAGCGCAAATGAAAGACTTGATCCCGTGTTTATCAAGTTCAATGCAATGGACAAGAATGCCATCTTTGGGTGCATTTCTGAAAACGTCTTTTCTAGAATTAATGCATCTTGCACTGCTCATGAAGTATGGTCTCAATTGCAAAACACCTCCGCTGAGACTAAGGAAGAGTATTACTACGTTCTTAAAAACAAATATGACTCATCACTATGTTGCCTCATGAAAAAGCTAACGATGCTTACTCTCGTTTGCAAGTAGTGGTAGAGGAGATCAATGCCTTAGGCCTCAAGAGCGATATTGATGATGTTGAGATCACGAGAAAGCTATTGAGGTTATTGCTACCAAGCTGCAACTCCATCGTCACGTGTCTCTTTCAAGTCAACTTGGCTACTCTCCGTGGATGTTATGCTTTGGAAGCTCATGGTGTATGAGGGATATATGTTGGGCACCTCTATCGACACTCAATTGCTCCAGAATCTTGCCCTTCAAGTTGAAGAATCTCCCAATGGCAAGAACAAAAATAAGAAAAAGGTGGAGGATGAAGAGGATAATGAGAGTGACAATTAGGACCTTATGCTCCTAATGAAAAAGCTCTTTCGCAAGGGAAGACCATCATCCTCAAAGCGAAACTCCCGGTGCTTCAATTGTGGCAAGAAAGACTATTTTGCTAAGAAGTGTCCCAAGCCCAAGAAGGAGAGCAAAAAGGAAGCATCAAGTGAGAGTGAGGATGAAGAACACAAGCCCAAGAGAAAGTTCAAGAAGTTTTTTGTCAAAGAGAATAGCAAGAGCAATGAGAATAGGAAGTCTCCGCACAAAGCCTATATAGTTGGTGAGTAGCTCACCGATGATTATTCGGACTCCTCTTCCTCAAGCGAAAAAGAAGAGCTTGCGGGTATTGCTATGGCGAGTTCCACCAATGAACTATCTCCACCATCTCTATGCTTGATGGCCCGAAGTTGTGAGGGTTACATGGATAAAGATGATCTTAAAATTGAAGAGGACTATGATGATGATGATGATGCTCCGAGCTATGATGATCTAGTTCTCATTCTTGAGAAGATCAACAATACCATCATCAAGAAGAATAAGAGGATCAAGGTGGTAACCAAGGAGCACGAAGTAGCGGTATTCCAAGTTCGGGAGCTTGAGGGTGAGCTCCATGCTCTGAATCATTCTCATGATGTTCTATGTGAGTCTTATGAGTCTCTCAAGGAGAAGCACGTAGAGCTAAATGAGAAGCATAAGGCATTAGTTCTCACCTATGAGGCTCTTAATCTTAACTCTTGAGCCATCTATTTTGAAGGAATACACGAAGCTCAAGAAAGAGAGAGAGGCCGTGATGGATGCTTTCGAGCAGCTTACTAGAGGAAGGCAAATTCAAAAGGATATCCTAAGCTAGAACCTTATCAACAACCACAACCACAAGGGCCTAGAATCGTATTCTTCCTCTATCAACATCATTGGCAACGAAGATGATATCCCCGCTTGGATAGTCCCATTTATGGAAGATGACTACTATTCTGAGAAGTGTTGCCGTGATGGTCACCGCTTCAAGTATTGTCCTAAGGTGAGTGAGCCTATGATTATACCTAACGCCAACTTTTTTCATGAAGATGTGCACTACAAGCTCTTTAGGGCCAAAGATAGAAAGTTGAAAGCCAAGCTGCTCGGACCACCAAATGGCAAGCGAACAATCAAGAAAATATGGGTCCCCAAGGTGATCGTGGACCAAGAGAAGAAGCCTAAATTCTCTTAGGTTCCTAAGAAGAAGTGAAAGGACCAAGGTCGTGGACCGTGAAGAAAAATTGAAGATTCTAGAAGTCCACCACATGTGATCGAGCATCGACGCCAATGTACTCTTCAAGGAGGTTTTCTCTTGTACATAGTAGACTAGGTTTCTTTTCTTATCTTGCATAAAAGTTAGGACTCCTTTGTGGACTAGATGTTTGCACTATCATGCATCATGTATAAAAAGATAAAAGAAAAGAACAAAAAAATTTGTCAACGCCTAACCATCTTGAGATATCTATAAGCATGGGGGAAGAGCTTGAGAAGGTGGTTTGGCTATCTCAAGGCAAAGCAGTGGGCTTATGGTGAATAAGCTTGAGATGGGCTAAACTTGATGTTGGATAGATTTTTTTTATGCAATGTCCTTAATTTGCTTGCATCTACACGGCATGCTTTAAATTCCTTGCATTTAGTTAGTTTGTTTGGCATGCATTGCATATAGGAACTATGGAGGAGGCATTATTCTTGAAGAAAGTGATTACATTGCCTATATGAATTCACACACTCCTCAAAGGATAACTAAAGCAATTGTGAGCTTCATGCCCATTGAACTCTGTGTCTAACAGTCTCTACGATTTCCGCTTACGCAGACCTTGAACATGGGTTCATACTTTCTCTTTTTGGCTCCTTCTCGCTTTGGTTTTATTGCTCAATCTTATTGAGATTTGCGAAAACTATAAACCTTTTGAGGGTTATCTATTTGAAAGGAGTGTTTGAGAGTTCTCTTTCTAGACAAGTGTGGTTCTTCCTTGAGGACACCTGAAATCTAGATAGAAATTCCTTGATTCTGCAACTCCATGAGGTCACCGGACATTCCAGCGCCTTGATCGTAAAGTCCGGTGACTATCTTTGAGATCAGTCAACTTAGCAGAATGGACAGACACCGGACATTCTAGCGGGTTCATCGGACGGTCCGGTGACTGAAGATGAAGCGGTTTCTTCTCTGGAACCAAATTCTCTAGACACCGGATAGTCCGACTCTTTGCAGAACTGGACAATCTATTGAGACCGAACAGTCCAGTGACCCCTCTTGATCGGCAAATCTCGGCCATCCATTCTTTTCAATCAAATCTCGGTCAATTTATTTATATCCTAACCGCACGTGGGTATTCTCTGTCGTTCTACACGTGTGTGTTTCACCGTCGACATTGCCGCCCCGTCGCCGCTGACGTCCGCACTTGCCACTCGCGCTCCACCACCTCACACACTGCTGCCGGCCACTGCCCGTGCACCCCACGCCACCCCGCGCGCTCCGCTCTACCTCACAGCTCGCCCATGGTCGCACCACTGTGCCCTAGCTCCCCCGTTCCCACACCTCGTCAAAGCTCGCCCCGTCGCCACACTCCACCGCCGCCCTAGCTCGTGCTCACGTCATCGTGCTCATCATCGCCCTCGCCCTCGCACAACCTTTGCACGCACTAAACCCTCAATAGGGTTTTTGAGTTGAGGTGATCGGTCATGTTTTCGGCATTCTCTTCGGCGGTTTTCGACTTCTCTTCGTTCAGGGTATTGCTTCTATCTCCTCCATTTCATCGGATAATGCCCCGCTTGCCCTAGAGTTAATTAATTGCGAA
Source organism: Zoysia japonica (assembly GCA_001602275.1). Classification (NCBI taxonomy): domain Eukaryota; kingdom Viridiplantae; phylum Streptophyta; class Magnoliopsida; order Poales; family Poaceae; genus Zoysia; species Zoysia japonica. The sequence continues at coordinate 279,721 of BCLF01000070.1, read as the reverse complement.
TAAATTAGTATATTTGATAAAAGTTCAATCTTTTATTGTCAATTGACGTGATTAATTGACAGTTCCTATACTTAGTGCCATATTGAGATTATCTCTTTCATATTTTGATATGGCATTGAGCCTTTTTGTCACTAGTGTCACAATTTGGATGCATTGCTTTTATTTGAATTGTGGCATTAGTCTGTCGATATCACCGTTGGTCATATTTTCATTATTTTGATCGGTGATATGTCCTTGTTCCATCGCTAGGATATCTTTGTGTGTGTCACTTGCCTGCGTTGCTTACAACCTCTATTTATTCCTATGTGGTGCAGTGGCAGTTTGGGCAGTGGTTCAGAGGACAGCGACAGTGTCAGAGTTCTCATCGGCAGTCCAGAGCTATTTTGGACGGCTTAAGAGTCAAGCTCTTAATCCTATCTTGTGTTGTCGGCTAGTTAGTTGTGCTTTCAGTGACAGTTGACAGTATGGGCCGACAGAGAGATTCTGCAAAGGAGAAGGGAAGGGCAAGGCCGTAGGGCTTTAGAAGAAGAAGAAGAAGAAGCAGAGGACAGGAGATCCCAAGAGAGATAGAGCACTGGCAGGAGTAGAGGTTGACATGACTCTACATAGGAGGAGTGGTGCTCTGAGGATAGGAGGAGCAGAGGGACAGGGGGAGCTGAGGAGGTCGACCCGACAGAGAGTGACGACCACACCCGTAGCTGAGGTGCAGCCTCGGAGAGCTCCTGCCAGTCGACAGTCGAGAACCGCAGAGGGAGAGGCAGCCAAGAGAGCTTCACAGCCGAGGTCACAGAGGTGCCTAATTTAGGACTAGGGTCTGCAGCGTGTGCACTACTAAAGCTGAGAGAGCTCGCCAGGCCATAGCCAGGATTGCTGAGGAGGAGATTGATCTGTTCAAGATCAAGGGCCCGACCATGAAGGACAAGAGGAGAGTGGATTTCACTGTTTGGGTCCCCGCAGAGCATCACGTAGATGCTGGACAGTTTTGGACAATTCTTTAGTGAAGGATCTATGAGGCTCTCAGACGACAGCTTGCCACTAAGGGCAAGAGCTCTGTGTTTGCTACTCACGGCCACTGTTATTTTGAGGCACTAATCAGGAGACTGGGACAGATTTGGAGGAGCACATGGCCTATTTGTCTAGTCTGACGGAGCTTGTTACCCAGCCCCTGAGATACAGTGAGAAGGTGGTAGTACAGTTCTATGCCCCTCTGTGGATCTCCCATGACTGCTCTCAGCTATGGTTCTTATACAGAGGGGAGGCACAAAGTTTTGAGTGATCCGATGTCATCTCTGCTTTGGAGTTTCTATCTTCTGAGACACGGATCCACGCACTGACCCATCCAAATTTATTGCCACCTTACAGACATTTGGAGGGATGGAGCCGAGTGACGAGAGATTGATTATTGCAAATCCACCACTACATGGGGAGCATTACTCGAGGCACCCTCTGAGGCTGACACACGAGGCACGTGTATTGAGAGGGTTGTTGGGCAGCTCTATTGCCCCGAGAGTAGGCTACAGAGAGAGGGTTATCATATTACACCAGTGGTTGCTTTGCTTTTTGCTGAGGCATAAGATTTTTGATTTGACGAATTTGTTGCTAGCATAGATGGAGGATGTCATCTATGAGGGGATTGGCGCTCGACAATTACCTTTTGTCCCGTATACATGTCTGTTGCTGAGGAGAGCCGGTGTGATGACTAAGACAGAGTATGCAGATTTGCTAAAGATTTCAGCTGCTTTCACTCTAGCTGAGCCGTCCGACTCCAGGGGTCTTTGCGTATCTACTTTTCAGAGTACCCCTGGATGAGAGGAGACCACAACCTCTGATGGGTTTGAGCTTGAGACTGAGACTCCTACCTCTCGTACCACACTTGACCCTGCTCTTGCTACCCAATTAGATGCTATCTAGGCAGAGCAGGCTGAGTAGAGAAGATACAGGTAGGAGCAGGATGAGAGAATTTGTTGTGAGAGGGCCGAGTTCGAGGAAAGGATCCGACTCGAGCGGCTCCAGATTGAGGAGAGGCTTAGGATGGAGAGAGAACTAGCAGAGGAGAGGAAACGACAGGACAGAGAGTTCTATGAGAGGTTGCAGCACCCTCAGTTGGAGATGGTAGCGGCCATATCATATATGTTTGCCGGTTTTAGAGCGATTGCATCATATCTCCAAGGGATTGGAATGCCACCTTTGCCAGTGTTCCTGACAACTACTCTACCGACCCCCCACCTTTTTAGCTACAGCCAGCTCCTCAGCCGCAGTACTCATCAGTGCCAACATTCACCGCACAACTAGAGCAGCAGTAGCAATCTGGTGTCAGTACTTTGCTATCAGCTCCACTTTCACTGTTTGTACCTTTTGGAGCAACCAGCACAACAGCGACTGCCGGAGGAGTCAGTGTGCCAGCGACTTAGTCTCAGTTCTCTCCGGTTTCCTCGTACTCCATGTCGGAATTGCTTGCGTTAGCTGAGCCAAGAGTGTCCAACCGGCATTGCAGACAGGGACAGTAGTTGGTAGCTCTCCGCTTGCTCCAAAAGTTCTCTCTTTTGAGGCTACCACTGCTGAGTCAGTCTTGACAGAGCCACCACCAGCAGTTTCTGAGGCAGAGCCTGCAACCATCACAGGTGAGCAGCCTGATGTGTCAGATGCAGCTATCCTAGTTGAGACCAGATATTCTACAAAGGACGCAGCTCTGGCCCTTGCCCATGCAGATCAGCCAGCTTCAGTTGATGGCGAGGAGCCTTCCTCGACGTCGTCTTCTGGGTTGAGCGCATTAATTCGATGACACAAAGCAGCCAAGAGATGAGTCAGTAGCAGCCGAGCCAGCACCAGAGAAGCAGCCACCAGCAGTCACAGCACCCAACTCTCCAGCCGCGCCTGCAGAGGACTAGATCTCCTTAGGTCTAGAGTGTCGGGAGTGTGCCATGTGGTTGTATCGCTTGAGGGTTAGTTGTCTAGGGGGAGGCTGTGCCGGGGTAGACAGAGCTCTAGGATTTATTTGGCGGATTTCATTGACTTTTTGTGACATTTTAATGAGCTTGTGTTTCATTCAATCTTTTAGCTCATTGAGATTCACTTTGTTTCTGTACTAACCCTTCTGTTTGATTGTGTATGATTCCCTGTGTTGTGATTGTCTTGCAGGTTCTCTAGTGTGTAGTGCTTCTTTTTATATCTAACGTGCACTAACCTCTATCTATCCAGTATCTCTCTTCTCTATATGCTTCATCGATGCCATCTTTTTCTATGATTAGATGACAAAGGGGGAGAGAGAGTCCTCACAAATTGGAGAGAGATCATCTTTCAAAAGGAAGACAAAGGTGAGAACTAATGCAAATTTCTAAGAGGAACCATCAAGGTAAGGGGGTAAGTTTTTCCTTCAAGATGTGCTTCTTTCTTTAACTTATATCTTCTCGTTTGAAATTTGTTGTGAGTACTATAGTTGTCATTAATCACCAAAAAGGGGAAGATTGTAAGCTTCATGACCTTTGAAGTTTTCTAAAAGGTATGAATTGATTTTGGTGATTGAATGAACACCATAAGTAACAGTTGTGATTGTAGGTTCCACCCCGCAAATCTCTACAACATGGTGGGTTTCCTCGATGGATGACAAAGGATGATCACAAGAAGAGCAGTTCTGTGTGTTGGAGGACCAAGGCTAAGGACTAGCTAGAGAGTCCATAGGACTGCCAGTACTATTGAAGGCGTCAAGTCATTTGTCTCGTATTATATAAGTGTTATGAGGTATGAATTCTCTTAATTACCTCAAAAAGTACTGAAGATGACAGAGGAAGCGAAGCCAAAGTCAAGTTGAAGATGAAGGCAGCAGAAAAATAGGTCACCAGACGGTTCGGTGAGCCCAGAGGAGCCAGTCCAGAGAGAGGTGATCTCTGGAGTCAGAGAAGACATCACTGGATAGTCCGATGGTGCAATGACCGCATAGTCCAAAGAGCCAGAAGCCGAAGTCCAAAAGAGGTGTCTCTGGAAGTCCAAAAGAGAAGGTCACCGGACAGTCCAGTGAAGATATGCACCGGACAGTCTGGTGTCATCGGAATGGATTTCAGAGAGATTGTTTCTCTGGTCTGCGAGAAGACAGGTCACTAGATAGTCTAGTGGGAGCAGTCACCGAATAGTTCGGTGATTGGCAAAAGCAATCAGCTTTATGACATCACGTTCCAACAGTTGTTTTTGAGCTTCGAGGCTATTCAAACCGCGGAGGGTGACATTTTGCTGTGTGCCTGAGATCTAAATTGCTGAAGCAAAATTGTGAGTGGCCAAGGGACACCATCAAGAGAGCACAAGCCAAGATTGGAGATCTTTGGTGCTAGTAGGAGAGTGATAGGAGCATTCATACACTTCTAGAGCTTGTGGGGCTTGAGAAGAGTGATCTTTGCCTATTAGTCTTGGTCTTGGCAGCCTAGACCAGCTAGAATTAGGTGTTTGAGCTTTTGTGGAGATTGTGAAAGACGACGCCAAGTTTATGAGCGGTTTCGGGTCCCTCGCATGAAAGGGACACTAAGAGGAAGCGCCCGAGCCTTGGAGGCTTTCTCTAGTGCTTGGGTATTGTTCGCTACAACCGGGTCGCCGGTGACTTCACTCCGAGAGTGAAGCGTACCCTTGTGAGCATCATTCTGGGAATGATAAGAGGAACCAATACTCTGACGGAAGTGGTTCAAAGAGGATTAGGGGAAGGCACCTTCCTTCCAAGACCTCGAGAAAAATCGCTGAGCATTCTCTTGACTCTCTCTCTTTACTTTCCGTATTTCATATTGTTGAGTAGAGTTATTAGGTTGCTTTGTGATTTCTCTTGGTGGCTATCGTGCTAGTGCTTGCTTGTTGCTTTTCTTTCATTACTTGCATTGTTACGGGTCTTGGCCTATGAGAATTGATAGGTTGCTCTTGTTGTGGTTTGAGTCTCATAGTTGAAGCTTGTAGCGAAGTAAATTCTATAAGTCCACCAATTCAACCTCTTCTCGGTGTCTTTGATCCTTACATGACTTATTATTAAAAAATGTGGTAGACAAAAATTGGACAATTTTAATATCTAAGACAAATATTATCTTTTATCCCCTCTTGAGTAAGAAAACAACAAACTTAATTTTATAATTTCTAGTACTTTGTTTTACAGTGGCTTATTAAAATATTGAACAAAAGAAATATGATAATTTCAATATCTGAGATAAATATTGTGTTATATTTTCTCCTTGAATTAAATTTAATGGTCCCATTTAATAACATGGAGTAAGACTTTTCATTTATCCCAAAATGTAGCACACACGGGTTTACCCAAAAAAAAAAAGGTTTCGCTCAGCAGCTTTTTTGGAAGCTTCCTTTCTTTGCCACTGAAAAAGCTTTTAACATCTAATATGCCATAGTAGTTCACAAACTCTAAGAAGGTGTTTTGTTATGTTGATTTTCTCTGTAAATAGATTAAAGTGTTATTTATTTACATTCATTTATGTTTGGTCGGTTGAACTGCAATCGTTTCACGGTGCAATCAGATCCCGTCCTTCAGGGAGCTGTTACCGCCCACCTACCAGCGTGATTCGTTCACACCCGTGAGGCTGTGACGTAGGGGTCGAATGGAGTTTGTTGTGCGGCGCCTCGGATCTTTATCATGCTCGCCGCTGTGGTCTCCATTTTTTGGGTCGGTGCCGTGAGACTGCTACTGCTCGGCGTCAGCTGGGATTGCGCCCGTGGGGACCAGAGGAAGGGTATAGTCACGATATTCTATCTCGCACACGACTGTGGTGGAGCGTCGGCGTTGGAGGCGACGGTATTGCATTCGAGATTTAGAAGCTCCAGGAGGCTTCTGAGGCATGGAGATTTTGTTTCGAAAGCATTAGCGGATTTTAATTAGATAGGCCGCTGGAAGCGCAAGTGCTCTGCTCCACTATCCACGCGCTGAGAGCTCATGCGTGCAACCTCAGGGCGACGATAAGGTGAGCTTCGACTGGACCCCATCGTCATCGCGTCCTAGCTGCTCGGTTGCTTCGGCTGAGTTAGGGCGATGGTAAGGTGTGCCTTGATTCCATCATGGTGGCCATTGATCACAACCTGTTATGCATGGCCGGGGTGGTGTTCGTCTGGCCCGTAGTCATCTTGCTCGTGCAGAACTAATTCGAGAAGTAGGAGCCCATGAGCGTCATTGATGTGTGCCGCAAGTTCCATGAATATTGCCGATAAGAGCGTCGTGCAGTGGAGTTCAACAAGGAGGATGAGCAGGAGTTCGTCTCCTCTTACCTTACTGTTCCTATAAACAAACAAAATGAGGAATCAAATGCCCCAGCGCTGATCACAGTGTGACGCATTCGCATTGCCGTTCACATTGCCTTGTGTGGAACCAAACGCTTCCTAACATTAGGACGTGGGATTTTCCATTTCCTACATTTTTCTTCTGAAATTTCTATGAGAATTATGCGTTCCAAATGGACCTAAATGTTTCAGTTCAAGCCTTGGTTTTATAATGAGAACCCAGTGTTTTCCACCAATCTTGTAGTTCACCTGTATTCAAGCCATGAAGCAAGAGGGTTTAGTAACCAAAGTATTTCTATATTCACTCGTACTACTCTCCTCATTGTCAATAAGAACATGTTTCATGCTTGAGGAGAATGATGAAATACCCATTTCATTTCCTGGATAAGCTCATTTTTGATTTTATGATTCATTTCCCTATTCATATGACATGAAGATGGGTTGTTGAAAAGAGAAAAATCAGATTTTGAATTACCACCATCTTTGTAGTATTCATCATTATACTCATGTCCACCTATGATGGCATGGCATGCCTTCCCAATTTTAAGCTTCTTCTTGATCAACTTCTTCCCTTACGGTTATTCGCTTGCCATAAGAATTAATCCATTCAATAAGATTATCCAAGTGAAAGTATATATCAATTTGAGTTTCATTAAAAAGCATAGCACAATATCATATTCATCACGTGAAAACCAAAAGGAAACCTCAATAAGAGAGCTGGCAATATCATTATGATTTTCATTAAAAGAAGATAGGCTAGAGAGGTGAGAAATAGTGCAAACTCGGGGCTCATGAGAGTAGGAGCATACTCTCCACTGATTAAGCTTGAAGTAGAGGTATCAAGATCATCAAAGCTTGTTGAAGATCCATTATAAGTAAGGATTGCCTACTCAAGAGATAAAGAGTTCAATTTCTAAGAGTGAGGATTGTGAAATCCACTACCTTCCTTGAGTGAGAGTATCCTTGTGATAAGCTCTTTATCAGTTATCTTGAGCATGCCATCGAAAGAAGTTATCTTCCCTACAATTAATTATGTAAACGATACAAAGTATCAACTTGACTTCAATCATGTCTTGTATGGAAATATGCATGACTCATGAAGATCAAGATAACTAGAACTATCATCCATGATAGAACAAATAGCACCACTAGTTGAGGAGTTAGATAAGTCATTAGCAAGATTGCTTGAATTTATCGGTTTAATGACATATAGATAGCTTAGCAAGCAATTCTTCTAGGAGCCACTACTAGGCCTCGATGGAGAACATATCTACATCACTCTCTCGATGGCTTCTCAAAGGTAGTTAGGCATTAAACTTAAACACTTAGCTCTGATACCACTTGAATGGATCTCAAAGGTTTAAGCAACAATAACTAGCACAATAGCTATAAAAATCATAATAAAATTTAATGTTCTCATATAATAATGTGAAATGTGACTTTTTGTTTATACCAAAAATTTAGCTCACACGCATTTCCACAAAAGATTTTGCTCAAAAACTTTTTTTGGTAGATTTCTTTCTTTGCCACAAAAAACTTTATATATTTTATATGCCATATATATGACTTATGAGGTTCACAAACACTGACATTAAATGTTTCAGTTCAAACCAATGACATATACTATTGAATTTCTGGCGCTTGGCTGCGGATAGTTGAGGTTCGACCTAAACAGGATTGCAGCCTCCCCAGTTTTCCCCTGTTTCCCTCCAAAATTAGCAGCTCTTCAGCTGCAACTCTGTTTCTCTCTTCCTTCTCGTCGCTCCCAGTTTGCCATTTTTAGCTCCTAATTTCCCTCTCCAATCATCCGCGGTCTCCTCCGACGAAGCGACACCACCAAATTACACCTTGTCTCCATCTCCGGCAATCTCCCGGCGGCACGCTCCCCATTCCGTCGCACTGCGATGCCCCTCCCGCCGGGGAAGAGGACCAACAGCGCGAGGCTCTGATCGCACCCGATGGGCAACGTCTGCGCCGGGTCGCGCTTCTCCAAGAACCGATTCTTCGGCTCCTTCTCGGTATCCATCTGGCCGTCCCGCTCCTCCACGCCGTCGCAGCCCACCACCACCTCCCGCTCCGTACCCATCGTCCAGGTCCAGCCCACCGAATCCTCCGCCGCCGCCTCGAAGCCGCCGCCGGTGCCAGTACCGACACAGACCGCTCCTCCGGCGCCCATCGTCATCTCCGAGCCGGCGAAGCCCTCACCACAACCAGAGCCCGAAACTTACCCACCGCTACCAGCCGCGTCGCAGCCGGCAGCACCGCAGGCGAGACAGCAGTCGCGGCCGAAGAAACACATCAAGCGCATCTCCAGCGCTGGGCTGCAGGTGGTATCGGTGCTCCGGCGCAAGACCGACAACCTCAAGGACAAGTACAGTCTGGGCAGGAAGCTCGGGCAGGGGCAGTTCGGCACGACGTACCTGTGCGTGGACAAGGCCACCGGGCTGGAGTACGCGTGCAAGTCCATCGCCAAGCGGAAGCTCATCACCGACGAGGACGTCGAGGACGTGCGGCGCGAGATCCAGATCATGCACCACCTCGCCGGCCACCCGAACATCATCTCCATCGTAGGGGCGTACGAGGATGCTGTAGCGGTGCACGTCGTCATGGAGCTCTGCGCCGGCGGCGAGCTGTTCGACCGCATCGTGAGGAGGGGGCACTACACGGAGCGGCAGGCGGCGACGCTCGCGAGGGTCATCGTCGCCGTCGTGGAGTCGTGCCACTCGCTCGGTGTCATGCACCGTGATCTCAAGCCTGAGAACTTCCTCTTCGTCGGAAACGAGGAGGAGGCGCCGCTCAAGACTATCGACTTTGGACTCTCCATGTTCTTCCGGCCAGGTCCATAGACCTCGTTGTAAATTGTAACGGCGTCAACGAATTCATCGCTGGAGGGGCTGCAATCTGAACATCATCCATTGTTGCAGGCGAGGTGTTTACCGACGTCGTCGGGAGCCCGTACTACGTAGCGCCGGAGGTGCTGAAGAAGAACTACGGACAGGAGGCCGACGTATGGAGCGCCGGCGTCATCATCTACATCCTTCTCTGCGGCGTGCCGCCGTTCTGGGCGGAGACCGAGCAGGGCATCTTTGAGCAGGTGCTGCATGGCTCGCTGGACTTCGAGTCGGACCCGTGGCCGAACGTGTCGGATAACGCAAAGGACCTGCTCAGGAGGATGCTCGTCAGGGACCCCAAGAGGCGCCTCACCGCGCACCAAGTCCTCTGTGAGTGTTCTTTGTTCCAACCACGTTACACCGGTCGCCGGAAATCGGAGACGGTGTGTGTGCTGCTGCTGACCGTATTCTTCCTTGCTTGCAGGCCACCCATGGCTGCAGATGATCGGGTCAGCACCCGATAAGCCGCTAGACTCGGCGGTGCTGTCTCGGCTGAAGCAGTTCTCGGCGATGAACAAGCTGAAGAAAATGGCGCTAAGGGTGAGCGCTGACATTACCTAGGATTCTCTGCATTATGAATCTAAATGGTGGAGTGAAGAACTGAAACAGTCTTGCATTGTTCAGGTGATTGCAGAAAATCTATCGGAAGAGGAGATTGCAGGTCTGAAGGAAATGTTCAAGATGATGGATACCGATAACAGTGGGCAGATTAACTACGAGGAGCTCAAGGCGGGCCTCCAGAGAGTCGGCGCAAATATGAAGGAGCCGGAGATTTATCAGCTAATGCAGGCTGTAAGTTTCTTTCTGTCTTCTGTGGTTTCAACTTATTTTCCAAACTAATAGGAAAAATTCGATTGTTTAACCCTTTTATCTTTGTTTAATGTTGAGAATAAATATTACTATAAAATTTGAGTGACACAGAAAAGGCATTCTTGCATGGATAAACATTGTAAACTCTTCCAAAATGAAATAAAAATAGTTAAATGACTGACAGACATTTTACCCTGTTTCTATTTCCAACACCGATTCAGACCAAGGATTCGAAACCAAAACCAGAGTTCAGGCATAGTATTGGCATGCAGAGCATACTCTTGTCACATCAAAACTGATAATAATATATTTCCTTTAATTGGCAGTGTTGTGGCGAAAGGCTGTTTCTTGCTTTGCTGTTCCCTTGCCTATGCATCATGGTATGTGATTAATCCAAATGAATGCTGTTTTGTTTGTTCCACAGGCTGATATTGACAACAGTGGCACCATAGATTATGGAGAGTTCATAGCTGCTACTCTACACCTGAACAAAGTTGAAAGGGAGGACCATCTATTTGCTGCCTTCCAATACTTCGACAAAGACGGAAGCGGGTACATCACAGCTGATGAGCTGCAGCAGGCTTGCGATGAATTTGGTATCGAAGATGTACGATTGGAAGACGTCATAGGTGAAGTAGATCAGGACAATGTAAGATGACTACCTTTGATAAGCTTTATAACTTTGACGCCCTAAGAATCCATTTACCAATCCTATTCTGATGAATTTCTCCGAAATCTTTGTTCAGGACGGGCGCATTGACTACAATGAGTTCGTCGCAATGATGCTGAGATCAACTGGTGGCTTTGGGACGAAAGGTCACCGGAAAAACCTTAGCATCGGATTTAGAGATGCACTGAAATTAGATGGCTGATACTGTCGTAGTGCTGCGTTGTGGATCTGTGTTGTGTTTGTGTATCCCACTAATATAAGAGATGGTGTTGGGGTATACTTGTATCTGTAAATGAAACTCGAGTTCTGGTAACTGATAGGAGATTTTTTTAACAGAAGATTCCTGAAGCATGCGTTCTAAGGTCTCACTATATGTAGGTAGCGGTTCAATGTCCAACGAAGTAAAGGGAAGATTCACATTAAAAAAAAAACTGACTTTGCCCTAAACACTAGTAGGAGTACTTTATGAAATGGATAGGGATATGTCGATATAGACTTCCACGATAAAGCTTATACACACTGCAAGGACTACACTACACGAGAATTTATTTCCCTTTCATATTTGGAGTGACAATTAGTATTTGTTGAAACACAAAAAGCAAATATGCAGTATTAAACATGTCGAGTCCTATCCTATAATACGTACATAGGACTTCACGAGTTCTACTTCCTCCTTTCCATATTATTTGTGATCCTAAAGTCTTCAATTTTTCCATTTTATTTGTCACCCGCGCTTCTCAATATGTCTATCTCACTCATCCTTGTTTTTTACACATCAAATCTTTTCACCCTCCTTAATTCACAAGCCTAGATATAAAACGACAAGTAAATCATGATGTATGAAATGTTTTTTTAACACATCAAATCTTTCCATTTTAATATGAAGATAGCATTAGGTTCTCTTTCGGTCGTCCATTACTGTTGACACTCAAAAATCATAAGGCCACCGAAGTATCTAGCACATTACCGGAGTGTCCGGTGAGCCCTCCTGAGTTCGGGCACTTGACCCACGCGGAATATCCGGTACGCTGCCGAAGGGTCTGATGAGCCCTCTCGGGTTTGGGCACTTAGACCCACCGAAGTATCCGGCATGCTGCCGGAAGGTCCAGTGAGACCTATCAGGTTTGGGCACTTGGCCCACCGGAGTATCTGGCACGCTGTCGGAGGGTCCGGTGAGCCCTCTCGAGTTTGGACAATTGACCCACCGGAGTATCTGGCACGCTGTCGAAGGGTCCGATGAGCCCTCTCGAGTTTGGACGCTTGGCCCACAGGAGTATCCGACACTTTGCCGAAGGGTCCCTCCCGAGGCAGAGTTGTCTAGGTGCTGTACAAACCCAGCGATGAAGAAGCGCCGGCGTTCATGCACACGGACGTGCGAGCAGTGTGTTGGCCCGGACACGATTTTGGTATCAGCACACTTTTTGGCGACTCTGCTGGGGAACGAGTGATTTCGGTTGCACAGACTGAATCGTTGTTTTCCACCATGAACTCCGAGATCTCCATGACGAATATCATCATGCCATCCTCGGAGGAGTTACCCGAGGAGGCGCGCAAGGCGTTCCTAAAGCATCGGAAGTCTTTCGAGGAGGCGCGCAAGGCGCGAGAAGAGCGGGAGCTGCAGAGTACTTGGCGTGCTTTAAGAAGGATCGCCAAGGCGCCATCTCTCAAGTGAAGGAACCCGTTCTTCTGACCGTCGTCGACGACGCAGCCATGGGTGCTGCCAATGTGAGAACATCTTCACACCTTCCCGTTACTTTTAAAGACCCTTCGTATTACTTTGCCGATCTAAAAAAAGTATTGACTAATGATATGCAATACATGATTCATAAAAACATGTATTGCATCATCTTCTTACGTTGCACAAGTAGGCCCTCTTACTAGTACATCGGCGCCCACTACGTCTAACGTAGAACAACCTCCTATGGCATGCCGTTGAACTCGGTTAGTGGGCAAACTAGTTTTCCGTCTCATGTGCAAACTAACGCGTCGGTATTGTCTCCCGCTAGCGTAGAGTCAATCATTAGCATCCCCAATTCGGCCATGAGCCGATTGAATGAATTGTCTAATTTTGTTACTCCTTACCGTACCGTCGCATATAGCACACCGCATATCCCACCAAGCGGTACAGGAATCTCTTATGGCCCTGTCCCTAATGAGTTATTTAGCGCTATGAAGATGAGCATACACGCTCCACCATCGAGCACATCTGCTAGGTCACCCATTGCCAACATAGAGAAGTGTATGGCGCGCATTAAGGAGGACTTAAACAAACAATTCCATGAGACGCTAGGGGGTAGACCTAAAGGGAAGAGACCGAATATATCAAAACCCGTACCCTGCATATTTTGATTCGGTCCCATATCCCGTTGGATGGCGTGTTCTCGACTTCGTCAAATTCAATGGCGAAGATAGCAAAACCACTTGGAAGCACATTAGTCAATATGTGGCATAACTAGGAGACGCGGGTTTTAGTGAGGCCTTAAAAGTATGTTTGTTTTCTTTGTCACTAACCGAAACCGTTTTCTCTTGGTTTTCATCATTGTCCCTGGGGTACATATACACGTGAGTCTTTAGAGCGCAAGTTTCATGACCACTTTTATTTCGGGGACAACTAATTAAAGTTGTTACATTTGACATCGGTTTGGCAAGGGAAAGACGAACCCGTTGTTGATTATCTTCGACGGTTTAGAGATGTTAAGAACTGATGCTTTAGCTTAACAATATCTGAAAAAGACTTAGCTGACCTAGCTTTTAATGGTTTACGATCGCATCTCAGAGAGAAGTTGGAGGGGTACAATTTTCTTACACTCACTCACCTCTAACAAGGGGCTTCGGCTCAAAAAAGCCAAAGTAAAGAAATAAAACATGATTATAAGACCCGTCACAGCGTGCACGTTGTTGAGTATGACTCGGATAGCTCCGATGATGATTCCAATGACATTTTGGCTGTCGAATTCGTTTGGCCATCCAAGGCCCAATCATTTGCTTGTGATTCTCTCAAACCGGTTAATAAAAATCGGAAATACGATGTGAAATACATCTTTGATGTAGCTAAGTGTGACAAAACATTTGATGAGCTACACAAAGGTGGGTACATTAAGATTGTATACAATTTACATCCGGCGGATGAGATTAAGCGTAGAGCATATTGTAAATGGCATTATTCTTATTCTCATGCTACGAACGACTACAATCTTTTTCGTCGACAGGTCCAATCGGCCCTAAATGAGGGACAATTGAGTCTTAAAGAGATACAGATCGACAAGCACCCCTTCCTCGTCAACACTATAGCTCAACCCCAAGGTGTTGATTCGGCCTCATCAAGCCGATATAACCAAGGGGAAGAATGTGATCATCGGGGAGAAGATGCCTATTTCTTCGAGTGAGAAAAGTGCCTCTAGGAAGGTGGTGCTTGAGAAATTTGCCAATGGTCAAGAGTCTCTCAAAGTCACCATCAAAAGCTCTAGACCCGGGGGGCAAGTTCCACAGCCCAAGATGATAAAGCCGAAGAATTCGGAGGTTGACGAGTCGAAGATAAACCAACGTAAAGCCACGGATCAGACGATGGGGCCCAAAAGAGCCTTCGACCGTCTCATGGCTAAGTACAAGAATCAAAAGATGGATATGAATAATCGATCTATGAAGCGACCAAGATCTATCTAGGGGAGGCAGCCCATCTAGGAAGGAGATGAGGGCGACCGTGAATGTGCACTGGCCTCCTTTTCCTTTTCCCCCACATGGGTTCGGAGTGCTACCGCCGTGGTTCCATCTTATGCCTTGCCCACCGTTCTTGGTGTGGCATCCGTACATGGGACCATGGATGCCCATGCCACCGATGCCCGTTCCATCGATGTCATACCCGCCATTTCATCCGGTATGGAAAGATCGAGAGGAGATGTCTTCACAAGGCTCTCCAACCCAATTCCGGATCGGACGTAATCTCGACCGATCAAGGTTCAAGTAGGGGGGCTTCACCGCCACGCCTAAGCAAGAATAGCGCCCGAAGCAAGCTAATGAACTTGCCCCTTTTACTTTTGTTCATCAGGAGAGCGCATCCGGGGGGTGTCGTGAAAATTGTCGCAACCGATGTCAAAATCGGAGGAGTCTTCACAGGACCGATCACTTTGGATGGTCCGTGTAACGACCGGGTTTTCACTTACCTTTCGATAAGTCCCGATCTCACGTGACATTGCCAATCCCAGGAGTTTGGCAATCACGATATCACAAGCGATCAATCAAGAAACCATAACAGAAATATTAAACAAGAAACAAATTAGAAATTAGTAGATCAAAGTGAAATTATTAGAATAATATCCTCCAAAGGGGTCCATCGGCACGTAAGCCGGAAATATCTCAGAGCAGGTATATCACTATCGTGAATCCAACAAAAACAACAGCGGAAGCATCAACATGGCAGCAGTAGCAAACCTCCTCCACACAGGCTAACTTGAGCGCAGGAGCGGACGTCACGGACCGTCAGAGACGTAGTCGAAGTCAAAGCTGAGCGTATCCTCTGAAAACAACAAATTAGAAAGCCATGAGTACGAATACTCAGCAAACCGTGTACAACCTAACAACAATGTATGCATGCAAATGGTTTCAAGGGTAAAGGCATGGCTCAAGTGCTAAATGCAAGTTTAAAACATTTATTTTATTTAAAGATGCAAGAAAGCTTTATTTTCAAACTTGTCAAATTTTATTATCTTGCCCCGCAGAGATCTCTGTTATCTCGGACGGAGATTCATTTTAATGCCGATGTAATCTCCACACTCGGCCACAGCTCAAAGGCCAGACTCAAAAACATTTGAAAAAGGAGAGGAGGGAGAAAAACAAAACTACTAAACGAGGAGCACAACTCAGGGGGGTGTCCTTCCAAAAGGACGTGGCAATGTGCATCGACTAAAACTCTGCAGAGGTTATGCACCTGGACCCACGAGAAGCGTCATCGGGAACTACCGTCATAGTCTCGACAAACACACAAGACCCGTCCACAAGCTTTAACTGGCGTCATCCATCCTCCAGGATAGGGGTCCCAAAAGCCTACGCAATCAGGTCCTGAAGTTGTGAAGAGCCTACCACTGATCAGGTGGGGTATCTCGATCTCATGTGGGAAGTCAGAGCTCTACACCACACTAACACTAAACCGCCAACCCACGGGTAAACACCAGTCTCGGCAAGCTTCAAGATCAAGCCAACTGCCCATACAGGGTAACGTGGTGTGCATGGTTGTCAACTGAGCGTACAAGGCTCGAAAGACTCGGTCCTTAATTGCCGGGGCAGGCACCATCTCCATCCTCAACGCCAACAACAAGTCTCACGGAAAGATCCCAGCCCGGATCTTTCTGTTGTACCCGCAACAGGTACGCCCACAGAGACTTCCCAAAAGTCTCCCAACTCCTCATACTCCAACATGCCCCCGCTAAATAGTTATGTATAGTTATTTGCAATACTCACACATTTGAAGCACAGTTCAAAAGTATTTAACACAAATTCCATTTTATAGTGATAGGTGTGAGATAAAAATAAATGCGACTAAGTATGGCTAAGCATAAAAGTAAAACAAATGTACTAAAGAAGTCCTAGGGTTGATATTTGTGGAACAGTAAACAGGCACGGCTTAGGAATGTTGCTAGCACATTTTAAAATAGTTGGCATGCAAATTAAGGTTGCAAACAAAACATGCAGTTTAAAATGCTGGGAACAAAGTGATCAAGGAACGCGGCTTGCCTGGCAAATCAGGATCGAAGTCAGGATCTGGATCGTCGAACTGAGCTGGCTCGCAGAACACCTCCTCAGGGACAGAAGCTAATCACAACACGAACAGAGGGATTAGACACTAATTACACGACAAAGAATAGAACTGGAATTAAATCTAAATCAAAATTACTAGACTAAACGTGCGTAAAACATTTCCCGGAACAACCCTACACGATAATCGTGACGAGACAAATTGACGGAAAATTCCGAGGTTAATCGGATATCAAACGGAATTCCCGAAAATTGTAGACAATCGAGATCACAAGGATTTAAATTAATTGCAGAATAATTAATCGCAGAACAGATTAGCAATTAATCTAACAATTAATCGAAAAGGAAAATGAATTTAAGAGAAGGAAAATCGTTCTCACCGGGATCTGAAATTGGAGACGAAATCGGAGATCGGAAGCAACGCGGAAATCGGAGAAGGGGACCGGAACCGCGTACTGGAAATTGGAGGTCGGAGATGCGATCTGAAAATCGGTGCGGTGAATCACGCGGAGGTAGGCGCTGCACTGGACGGACCGGGCGACGTGGCGCTGCTGGCTTCGGACCAGAGGACAACGCGCGGCTGGCGACGTTGAAGGCGCGGAAAAACGGGGCGAGGATGACGCGGTTGAGCGGGACGGCGTCGCGGGGATC
>BCLF01000070.1:245775-256034 GCA_001602275.1 Zoysia japonica | reverse complement strand
ATTGGCAAATGGTGCTAAAGGTGGGCGTGAGAGCGAAGAGTTAAATCTGAGAAGCCCAAGAAGCCTGAGGGTCTTTTGGTTGAGCTGCTTTTGTCTTTTGACTTTTGCTAAAGTCAAAAGCTCAACCAAAGAGGTGAACTTTTATAAAAGTTCTTTTGAGAAAGCAGCTTTCTCCTAGTTCAAAAGAAAAGGCAGGTCTGGACTTGCTTTTGTTATATTATAATTATATAATTATAATTATATTATAAATATACAGTTATAATTATATTAAAATTATACTACATAACTGTAATTATATAATATAATTATAATTATATATTACTATAGTTACAATTATGTAATATAATTAAAATTTATATAGTACATAATTATAATTATATATAACTTTATATTGCATAATTATATATAATTATACTTTCATTATAATTATATATTATTATAGTTATAATTATGTAATATAACTATAATTATATTATAATTAAAAATTATAATTATTATTATATATATACATACATTATCTTACAATTTCACAATCTCACAGTTGTATTAAACCAAACGGCTTTTAACTTTCTCATAGCTCATATTCTATATATACTTTTTCGCGGCTCACAGATCACAACAGCTTTTCCACAGCTCATAGCTCAACCAAACACACCCTAACAAGCTAAGATCTTCAAACAAAGCTAAAGAAAGCCGCCAAGGTCCCTCATGTCACCCAATGCAAAGCTCAACTCTCGAGAAGTGTCAAAATTTGTTATTTTGTTGGAATGATTCTGTTAAGACACAATTGATATTGACATGATGGAGGTGTGATCAGGGTTTAAAAAACTGTGGTAAACCGCTCGGTTTTTGACCTTACCGCTACGGTTCGGTTTAGTAAATCAACTAGTTTTCGCTCGAAAACCGTTACTGGTACTGTAGCAAAAAGGGTAAACCGTCTGGTTTTTCAGCTAGCCGGCACTGTTGTGGTTTTTTAAACCCGGGGTGTGATACATTGAACATATGATGATTACCTTGTTTGAGATGATTAGTACTATTTGTTGGGATCATATACCCCGGGTACATACGGCCCCAGGATTGATACCTAAAAGCCCAACGAAGGACCGAGGCCCACGGGCCGACACCACGGCTCACCGAAGACTTCATCGCATGAAGGTCCGAAGAACCAGCCCAATCCCACAAGGGCTGGGGTTACTCGAAGAGTTAGCCCAGGGTCGGGGCTGATTGACAATGGGACCCGTCCGAATGATGGACGGGAATCGCCTTACGCATCCGACCCCAGGGTCGGCCACCGCCTTAGCGACTAATTCCTAATGAACAGAAACCTCACGGGAGATAAAGCGAACCAGTAGAAGGGGAAAGCAGTCCAATGGGCGGTTAAGCTAACGGCAAAGCAACCTTTGTACCTCTGCGCTGGATAAAGGACGATCGAAGGACACCGACAAGCTGCTTTGGCGCCAGCTAGCGCCCGAGAATCAACTTCGCAAAAGACCGTGACCCCACCTTTTAGGGGCCACCCGGTTTCCTAAGCGCCAAGCCTTGTAACCTCGGTCCGACCGTTATATAAAGGTGTCACCAGGGACCTCAGACTACAAGTTCACATAGTTCAAGTCTTCTTACACACTCCACATACGAGTACCAGGGTTCTTGCTCGAGCAGGAACTCTTCCGCCATTGTAACCCTGTTCTGAGCTTATACGATCCTCTCTCTCTCTCTGGACGTAAGGTATTACACCTCTATGGTGACCCGAACCAGGTTAAATCTTGAGTCTTCTGTAGACTAGGCCACCTCGACTCGAAGGCTGTGTCGGTCGTTAAAACACCGACACTATTATGATCTACATGTAATGCCGATTGGTGGGGTGCCTCAGCCTTGGCCTGGCTCTCAGGATGCGGCTAGCTGTTGATTGGTTGCTTCGAGGCTGTGTGGAGCCTTGAAGAGCAGATGCAATAGGCACCCGTGAGCCTGGTTCTGAAATCTGTTTCTGGCGGGCCTGGCTCATTGGATGCAATTGTGCAACATGCACAACTAATGAAGATTAAGTAGCTAATTAGCATATATTAATTGATATTTAGTGTTTCCCAAAGATAATTAATATTTAATAAGGTGAACTAATAACTATTAAAATACACTTATATAAAATAAACACCATAATGATACTTACTTATAATTTTACCCTATACGACATCTCCCCATGTGAGTATCCAAACAACTTATATAAGAGTCTAGCCGAATGAATATAGGCAACCAATCAAACTATTACTAAATATAAAGCTATGCATGTGAAAATTCATGAGAGCATTGTTCCATATTTAATTCAGATTAAAAAATAATTAAGTTGTGTTAACAAACCGTTTAAATTTGTCAAATATATGAATTTTAGTTTTCATATGCAAACAACTCAAACGAGGACCAATATGCAAAATGAAAACAAAATAGGACCAGTCTATAATATCTAACACTTTTAACATCCATTAACAGAACAGGACCAATATAATGCTTCAACTTAAAAAAAAAAGATGAGCGATTTTGCAAAGCCTTAAAAAGAAGACCATTTAACTACAGAATTAGAGTTGCATACAATGCTTTGCGATTACCCCTTTATTTTTTGAGATGTCAGAGAAAGAAGGAATTGCAGCATGTTACGCTTGCTCCACCACATAAATACTCGACAATTTCTCTCTCCCCTATTTTGATCCCAAAATAGCAGTCCAGCGAATAAAGGAGTGAAACCAAATACGAAGTAGATGATATATTGGATCAATAGAAAAATAACATGAAATAAAAAATGCACCATGTTTAGAGGTGGATGGGAGTAGGACACCGAGGAGTCAAACCAAATTTCCGGGCAATGGTTTCATAGGCATGTCGACAAAAGGCGATGACTACAGTTTCCTTTTAGAGCTGGAGGTTGCCAAGGGGTGACATGTAGTGGGTCTCCCATGTCAGCGACATGGAGAGAGTGTGGTTGCCTGGAGATGCGCTGTTGGGTTTGCTCTGCCAGCCTTTTGCAGCACAACCAGAAGAAGCTGGCCGGCTTAGAGCTAGGTGATTTCCTCTAAACGCTGGGATTTCTTATAAGATTTGAAGAAGGAACGACAGGTATTACGGACAAAGTACGATGGATACATTGGATTTACGCACCTTGGAAATTTTTTAAACGTATCCTTAATTTTATAAATATTTTGAATAATTGAAAACCAATTAATTATATTTCAATGAATATAAATAAATAAGACAAATCATTTAAAACAATAAAAATATTTAATAATTAGAATTTATTGAGAAAATCTCTTATTTACCATCCAACGATAGGCTAATTCATTACAAGCCATCGAAAAATTAGAGTTTCCCATTGGATCTGAATTTGATGCTTTGTATGCCATTTTGTCTACTTGTCACCATCATTGTTCAATTTATACAGCAAAAAAATGTCTAGTTTTATTCAAAAAATATTTATTTATTATGATTATTTTATATTATGAAATTATCTGCTTGTACAAATAGATTTCTTCATGTATTTTATATTTTGAAATGAAATCATAAAGATATAGATTAAATGAACAAATAGAAATTTGTTATATGGCTTCGACATGACATATGTGGAATATATAAAATTTTATTACATGATTTTCTAAGAATAAATGTATCATTTTTAGTCCAAATTTAAAATATTTGTGAGTCAAATTAACAGCAATGTCATGAAAGACATAGATTTCAGATGCGATGGCAGATAGGAAACTCTAACTTTTCAATGGCTTGTAAAGCATCAACTAATTTTGGGATGGTAAATAAGAATTTGCTCGAATTTATTAGTAAAAATGTTCACATCTAGAAAAAAAAATTAAAAAATTGGCTGTGGCAAACGTTGTTGTCCAACCTAATGTACGCTGCTTACTTGATGGTTGCGACTATGGGGTTGTTTCGTGTGGTTCATTTCGAAGGAGCTTTTGCTCTGTCACTTCACTGTATATGAGCGGGATGAGCTAAGGAAAAGGTAGCTTCATCGGCTTGGGGTTCATTTTGGGCAGAGAGGGAACGGGTTTCACGCTACAATGCTGCTACAATTTTTTGCAGTCACGAGCTGGAGCCGGGTGAGCCGCACCAAACGGTCCCTAAATTTCTCAACTGTGGGCGCCACTGCATTTGGCACAGTTATCCACCCCTCTTGTACATTCGCCTCCTCTTAATGCCCCCATTCAATCTCTAACCCTGTATCCATATTATGTGATATAAAAGTGCAGGGATAACCTAGTCTTCCTCCTCTTTCTGTAACTATCTCGCGCGCATACGAGCACGGCATACTAGATATTGCATTCTCGTGGTGGAGTAGAGCCCTCCATGGGCATGAGTAGCACCGGGAAAACAACTTTGCGAAGAACCCAAGTCCCTGGCGTATTTTAGGCACTACAACATACAAACCCAATCTAATGCACGACTGTCCCCTGAGTCAACACCTAATATGACTCATACATGATCCGGTTTGTTTCGAAATCAAGCCATCCAAACTATAGACCTGTAACCCAAATGCCGGCCTAGAAATTTGTCACCCAACTTTAGTATTCCCTTATACGAACAAAATACATCCAGAACGTCGATATATATATTTTTGTTGTATGAAGGCTTGTCCCGGATATTAAACTAATAATCAGTATCCTCTCGACCTAATTTTTTGACCATTGTGTGTTTTCGTACATAAATTAATTAACCAGTTAGAGAATACTACCAAGAACGTTTCTTTGTACTCATGATAGAGAAGGTCAAATATTCTAAGCCTAGGTTTATATACGGGATTTCATAGGGCCCACGCGTGTGGCACCACTACGTGCTTGTTCCCTCGTACTTTCAAGACCAAAAATGGCCACAAGAATCTGTTTCAGATATGAGTTGGAGGTCGGTTAAGTTGTGGCACCACAACTTAACCATGATATTATTGCCAACGCTGCATAATTTTGGTGTCACTAATTGCATTGGAGGTAGGTAATGTTGTCTGACGGCTTACGAACGAAGCGCATACATTGGTCCTCGATCATAGAATTTGGACCCTGATTTTTCTGGGGCACTGAATCGATTTAGTTCACAGGAGCTTTGATGTACTGGGAGCATCTACCTCTTGCATTGCACGTGCAGAGAAGATGCAGGAGGATTGGTCTTCGGCCTTTTCTTTCATTTCCTTCTTTTTTTTGCAGGAAAAACCAAATTGACGAGCTCGAAAAGCTTAAGCTCTTCTCAACGTCAGAGTTCATGGCAGGCTGCATTACCAAGTCAAAAAAGGGCAAATGATGATTCTCTTGAATTTGTTAGAGTTTTCACTGTTGCCGGATGAGCTGCAATGCAGGATACTGGGGGAAAAAATTTCTGTGACACCGATGCTACATAGCATCGGGTATCAACATTATCTAATTAGTACTCATATTAACCACTCATGATATCATATAACTTAAAATTAATACTTGACGCCACGTAGCATCGATGTGAAGCCCATGAGAAGGGGCTCAACTGCCATTGCTTGTGGTGAGGGAAAAACCATGAGAATAGTTTTATTTTGCTAGTTCAAAAAAAGATAGACCAACTTAAATAATTAAGAATCCAAAGCATAATAACCTCGGGTTAACCTTTTTACGCGAAGCGAGGTCGAAAGCATAAGCGAATTGCTGTGAAAGTGTGGTCCACGTAACATGTGCTTGGGCATGAGCTGCATTTGAGCCAGAATGGTATCAGAGCCAACCTTTGCTGTGTACGGCGGCGTACAATCAGATAGCGCAGATATGGTGTGCACGGTGCGTGGGCTTTGTGAGGTCACGGCATGACACGTAAACTGACACTGACGTACGACATGGTCAAGAAGGATCGATTCTGATCGTCTATCCCTTGTGTGGGTGTGAGTGAGTTGACGAAAATGTCAAAGTCATTTAACCCAACTCCCATAGCTTGTGATGGAAGAAAAATCATGAAAATAGTCCCACTTTACTTAAGTTCAATGAGGGATAGACCAACTTAAATAGCCAAAGATTCAAAACATAGTAACATCAGGTTAACTCTTTTACACGATACTAAGTATAAAAGCATAAGCGGGTTGCTGTGCATGTACGGCCTACACAACATGTGCGTGGGCATGGGCTGTACAATCGATGGCACAAAATTTTTTCCTGATACTGGTGCTGCTGGAGAATTAACATCTTAGTGTCTAAAAGAGGAACAACATCAACTGACATTGCGCCTGTCACGGCAGACCGACATTAGGCTTTCCTCAGCCAATCTTGTAAATCCAACGGCAATCAACACACGCCTCCTTCGCTCACTTGTGGCAGCGCGCGAACACGGCCCAAATCAGCCCAACAGCAGCAGCATAAAGACGCGTCTCGCACCGGAGTTAAAAAGAGGAGTAAATTTCTTAGTTGCTCTAAAATATTATATGAAGTTTAGATGCTTAAATTTAATTATATATATAATATATAATATTTTATCAATTTGTAAAATTAAAAGTTGTGATTCAAATTATAATGATAAATTAAATTATAACAAAATATATAATATTTACTAAACTTTTTTTAATAAGATTCATTTTCCATAATGATGATTCTATCCCAAATATCAGATTCATTTGCCTTGTTGAAATATGCTTTCCAAGAAGTACACCCCATCGCAGCACATTCCTCCAAAAGAATGAAGAAAAACTCAGCTTTGCTTGCACAATTCATTAGGTGCCTGTAAAGAAGAAGATAAAGTCCAAAATACTATACTCAAGTATAACCAAAGTTTAAATAACCCTCAAAACTATTTTTTTCATTTTATCCACATAACATTGTCATTTAATTCCACATACCATAATTTGTCTTTTTTGTTTCTCGATATATATATATGTCTAATTTTAATCAAAATTGATCAACATCATAACACATGCTAGGAAAATACGTTATAAATTTTTATTGTTACTCGTATTAAGATATGATTTTCCTAAGGATAAATTTACTATTAAATATCCGTCCCTATGAAAATACTTACAAAAAATTTAAGAGGCATCTTTTTAACCTATGTTTTTTTCTTGAGGAATCTTTTTAACATGTGTCATGATATTCTCTGTCACCTTGTAAAATTTTAGCTTAAGATTATGTTTATATATAGAGAAATAAAAAAAAATTACAGTAAGAGGATAAATTGAGCTAATGGCAAAGTTGTGCGGATAAAATGAAACAAAAAATAGTTTAGGTTTATCTGGACTTTGATTGTACTTGAGAGTAGTAACTTGGACTTAATAGAGAAAAAAAAAATCAATGGCTGCACTGTGCCGGGGCTAGGCAGGGCGCTGGGAGGAGCTCCTGGCCAGGCGCTCCTAGGGGGTGAGGGTTCGAGGCTGGGACGGCGATGGCAGTCAGGCCGGGAACACATTGGCGGCGTGCAGAATTGCAGGGGAGATGGTGCATGAGAAGGAGGGCATGAAGGGGGAAAGCGAGGCTTTTTATTTGCGCTAATAAGTTTTCTGTAGTAGTACATTATGGAGCAAGGTTAAGATCTCCTTTGGAATATAGAAGTTTTACTGGAAATGTATAGTAATTTGTTACTTCCTCTGTTTTAAAATATTGACTTCTAACATCAATTTTGATTATTCATCTTATTCAAAAAATTTGTTCAAATATGTAAAATTTCTGTATTATTTGATTTATCATTAGTGAAATTTTAATCATGACTAATAATTTTATATATTTAAATAATTTTTTAAATAAAACAAACGGTCAAAGTTGATATTGAAAGTCCGGAGGGAGTAAAGATCAATTGACTTTCACAGTAAAAACTTAGTATTCAGAAAATTTCTCCTCAATCCAAAGGGGCCTAAGGAGATGTTGAGTAGGTGATTAATAAAATAATAAATTTATAGGTTAGCTGCTTGTGATTGTGTCTTGATGGATGGATGTATCCAGAATCCTGACTCTCAGTCAGTACCTCTCTTATCTGAAATGCATTGCCATTGCTACCGACCATTCCGATTTTTGTCATACCGATTCCTATTTAATAGTACATCGCAAAAAAAAAAGATTCCTATTTAATACAAGATGCTGATGTTCTCGTCTTCGAGCACGCCACTACTGTCTCTGATTAGCTGTGTCGTGCAACCAGAAGACAACTTCCAAGTGTGATAGCTAGTCATGGTATTAGTGGATGGACGTTAGTTAGGTCCGGATGCATATCCGTACCTGCGTTGCTGTTTACTACATTCATTCTCAAAATGACGTCGTAGTTAATTTTTAACATAAATTTTAACTATTTGACGTATTAAAAAAATTTAAAAAGTATTATATAATTTATTATAATTTGATTTATCATTAATATTATTTGAATCACAACTTAAAATTTACATATTTAAATTAATTTTTTAAATAAGAGAAATGATCAAAAATTAATTTTACAAATCACCAGTGACATCAATTTAGCAATGGGAGGATTATATATTCCGTTTATGCTAATCCATAAAATAGTGACAGCACTGAGTGGAGTACACGCGGGCACCTCAACCACTGGCCCAGTTTTGGTTCGGTGAAGCCGCTACGGATCCACTCTATCAGTCAGCCAGTCTTAAGAATGTACTGTATTTATTTATGGTTGCAGACTTAAATGAATTGCTTCTCCAGAGACTCCAGATGCATTTCTCTCTTTTTCTTGATGGACGAAGGTTGTGTTAGTTCTTGGACTATAAGATGTCGCTGCCCTGCCCATGGTCATCGTGGAAGTTAGGAAGACGAAGAAAAAGATGGGACGTTGTAGGAGCTCATTGTCATGGCTGCTAGCCTCTGCTTTACTGCTCCTCTGCTCTTACACCTGCTTGGCCGCCGCCGACGGTCTTAGGCTGGGCTACTACGCCGGAAGCTGCCCGCGGGCAGAGGACATCGTCAAGGAGCAGGTGACGCAGCTGTACCACGAGCATGGCAACACGGCCGTGTCCTGGCTGCGCGCCATCTTCCACGACTGCATGGTCAAGTCCTGCGACGCATCCCTCCTCCTCGAGAAGACCACCACCGCCTTAGAGAGAAGCGAGAAGGCCTCCCCGCGCAGCTTCGGCATGCGCAACTTCAAGTACATCGACGTCATCAAGGCCACCGTGGAGCGCGAGTGCCCCGGCACCGTCTCGTGCGCGGACATCCTGGCGCTCGCCGCCCGCGACGGCGCCGCCATGCTCGGCGGCCTGCGCGTCGCCATGCGCACGGGCCGGCGGGACAGCCGGCAGAGCTACTACGCGGAGGTGGAGCACTACATCCCCAACCACAACGACAGCGTGTCCGTCGTCCTCGACCGGTTCGCGGCCGTGGGCGTGGACGCCGAGGGCGCCGTGGCGCTGCTGGGCGCGCACTCGGTGGGCCGCGTCCACTGCTTCAACCTGGTGGGAAGGCTGTACCCGTCGTTGGACGCCAGCATGGACCCGGCGTACGGCGCCTACCTCCGGGGGCGGTGCCCGACGGCGGCGGCTCCGGAGGACACGCGCGACGTGGCGTACGCGCGCAACGACCGCAGCACGCCCATGGTTCTGGACAACATGTACTACAAGCACCTGCTGGCGCGTAAGGGCCTGCTCCTCGTTGACCAGAGGATCGCCGATGACCCCCGCACCGCACCCTTCGTCGCCAGGATGGCCACCGACAATGCCTACTTCCACGAACGGTTCGCCGCCGCGCTGCTCACCATGTCGGAGAACAGCCCGCTTACCGGAGACCAGGGGGAGGTCAGGCGCGACTGCAGGTTCGTCAACGCAGCAGCATGACCAGGATATGGAATCAGAGGATCTGACTCGCGAGCTCATCTGATTAGTAACTTAAGCAGCTGGTCCTGGAATGTTACCGCAGATATTCTCGATAAAAAATAATCTGAATTTGTCCTGCCTGTTAGACTGTTACCAGATATGCCGTCTTGTCTCCCATCACCGAGGAATACGAGTTGCAATCTGAAAATATCTAGCCAAGAGATATATCCCCCTATTTGCTCGCACCATGAAAAGTTAAAAGGGAAAAAAGGCACAGATTAGCAAACGTTCGGGAGAGAAGGTTATTTTCCTTTTGTTTGGCTCTGTTTCATCCTACCGGTTAGAAGGCACACGAAGGAAGTTCTAAAGCAGAGAAGCTCGTGAACAGCCTGCGAATCTCAGCCCCAGGTAAACAAACCATCCATGCTTCTTAAATCCGTTACTTTTTCTTTCATGCTGCTCGGTTTCGTTTTCTTTCAAACTATCTCCAGCTAGATCTTCCTCTTCCACAATATCTTAGAATCCCCCC
>BCLF01000070.1:202244-243056 GCA_001602275.1 Zoysia japonica | reverse complement strand
ACCGGGCGACGGCGCCGGCACACTGGTGCCACGGCACGGAACGGCGGCGCCGTGGAGGGCCGCCTCTCTCGCTCTCTCTCTCTCGCATGGGGGAGGAAAGAAACTGGCTAGGGTTTACTGGCGAAGCGGGTGGCTGGGGTTGTAACCCCCCGATTTTCGCGGATGCCATCGGATCGATCCGACGGTAGGCACCGAACGGCGCTCGGACGGGCCGAAAGCGGCCCAGGCGAGATTGGGCCCAGGTTGTCTCACGCAAATAGGAAAAGGCCGCTGGGCCAAGCCGAAAGGTCAGAGTGGGCCGGATTTCGGCTGAAGAAAAACAAAAAAAAAGGGGGAGGCGCGGCTGGGTCGTGCCGGTGGGCTACGCAGGCGCCACTGGGCCACGCGCGTCACTGTTTCCAGTGGGCCAAAAAAGAGAAAAAGCCCAATTTTGAGATTTTGCTTTCTTCTTTTTTCAGTGGCATTTTTTAATAGATAATTTTGCTAATTTTTGGCTTAATTAAATCTATAAAAAATTGAACCAACTAGATATTTTTGACAGAATAGAAAAATAAAGTAAATGCTTCTGAAAATTAAAAAAAAATTATTTTCCGCTGCGTACTTAAAGAATATTATTTTCATTATTAAATTCGAACCAACGGGAGAATTTAATTTTGAAAAAATAGTAATAAATTTCACATAATTATGATATTGTTATTTTCTGACCAACGTTGATAATAACAGTATTATAATTTTGTAATTGATACTTTTATGCATTATTTCTATTTCTGCCCAACGGTGATGTAGATTTAATGTATAAGACAAAATTGTGTGTCATATTTTTGACCAACGTGAAAAATAAGGCATATAATTTTATTGTTAACATGTTCTCACTTTATTTGATTTATTTTCTGGCGGATACAACTTGATGAGTTATATCAAAGAGATCCCCACTCTTAAAGGTAACAACTATGGAGAGTGAAAGAAAAAGATAGACCTAGCGTTTATCTTGGCTGAGGTGGACTGGGTTCTCACCACAGCAC
Source organism: Zoysia japonica (assembly GCA_001602275.1). NCBI lineage: Eukaryota > Viridiplantae > Streptophyta > Magnoliopsida > Poales > Poaceae > Zoysia > Zoysia japonica. The sequence goes on along the minus strand of BCLF01000070.1, from coordinate 242,034 downwards.
GCTCCACTGAGCCTGAAGCGCCAGTGAGAAAAGATGATAAGACTGATGCTGCTTGGCAGACTAGACAGAGGGATTATGCTCTCTTAAAGATGTCCTATGACCTTGAGCATAGGAAATGTACCACAGCCAACAAGAAGTGTATGGCTGTGATAAAGAACACAATTGAGCCTGCAATTGTGGGCTCAATCTCAGAGTGTGACACTGTCATAGAGTACCTTGAAAGAATAAAGAGTCAGTTTACTGGCTCTTCAAATATGCTACACAAGTGATTAAGCACCTTGTGACAGAAAGGTACTCTGGTGGTAACAGTGGCATAAGAGAGCACATACTAAGAATAAGCAACATAGTATCCAAGCTCAAACCAATGGATCTGGGTCTCAAGGATCATCTTCTTATCAATCTGATTTTTGCTTCTTTGCCAAAAGAGTTTGACACCTTCGTTGTTAACTACAACATGCAACCCGAGACATGGGACTTGGAAAAGTGCATAGCTATGTGTGTGCAAGAGGAGAACAGAATTAAAGCTTCACATAGTGGTTCTATCAACTATGTAAAGGACAACAAAAGAAAGAATTTCAACAGTCACTCCTCAAAGAACAAAGGAAAAGCCCCTGTCCATCAGCCTCAACAGAACAAATTTGCAGTAGACAAGGACCAGTGCCTTCACTGCAAGAAAACGGGACACTACAAAAAGGATTGTCTCTTATTTAAAGATGATCATAGCAAAAAAAGGTGAGAACATTATTACCTTTATAAACGAATCTCTGTATGTGCAATATTCGAAATCTACTTGGTGGATTGACTTTGGAGCAACTGTTCATGTTGCTAATTCTTTGCAGGGATTCCGTTCGATGAGGACTACGCAAAAAAGAGAAAGATGCATTAAAGTTGCAAATAGAGTCCAAGCTGAAGTTGAAGCCGTTGGCGATCTTTCATTAGAGCTAGCTGATGGCTTTACTCTTTTACTTAGAGATGTTCTTTATGTTCCCTATCTACAGAGGAATTTGATTAGTGTTTTATGTTTGGACAATGATGGTTATGACTGTCATTTTAAAAATGGCAAGTGTGAAATAATGTTTAATAAAGAATGTGTTGATCTTGCCATCTTACAAAATGAGCTTTATTTGTTATCACTATGTGATGATGTGAATGTCGTATGCGATAATGAGAACGTTGCGTACGAGAAAGTAAATGAATCCTCGTCTACCAGTGTAAACAGAAAAGAAAAAAGAACTCTAGATGCATCGTTGAAATTATGGCACTGTCGTTTAGGCCATATTTTAAGAGAGAGAATAGAAAGACTAGTTAAGAATGATATTCTTCCTCCACTAGAGTTTTAAGACTTAGAACAATGCAAAGAATGTATCAAAAGAAAATATGTAAAGAAAATTAAGAAAGATGCAAAAAGAAGCACAGGAGTTCTACAAATTATTCACACAGATATTTGTGGTCCCTTTCCTGTGAAAAGTGTAGATGGTTATGACTCGTTCATAACATTCACGGATGATTACTCTCGATATGGCTATATTTATCCAATCAAAGAAAGAAATAAAGCCTTGATAAATTTAAGATATAAGGCTGAAGTTGAAAACCAACATGATTTAAAGATTAAGATAGTCCGATCCGACCGCGGGGGGAAGTACTACGATCGGCACACCCCATATGTCCAAGTTCCTGGACCTTTTGCAAAGTTCTTACATGAGAATGGCATAGCAGCCCAGTATTCTACACCGGGCGAATCTCAGCAAAATGGAGTAGCTGAAAGACGTAACAGTACCCTAATGAATATGGTGCGAAGCATGATGAGCTATTCCACACTGCCATTGAGTTTGTGAATGGATGCGTTAAAAATCGCCATTCATATTCTCAACAGAGTACCCAGTAAATCAGTGCCCAAGACACCGTACGAGTTGTGGACAGGAAGAGTTCCCTCGTTAAACCACTTACGTGTGTGAGGGAGCCCTGCTGAGGCTAAAGTATTTAACCCAAACCTTGGAAAGCCTGATCCTAAAATAGTAAGCTGCCATTTTATTGGCTATCCTGAAAAGTCAAAAGATTTTCGTTTCTACTATCCAGACAGATATACAAAGTTTGTAGAAACGAGACACGCTGTCTTCTTAGAGGGTGAGATGCTGAGGGGGAGCATGGTAGTTTGAGAGATTGACCTTGAAAAGAAGCGGGCATATGCGTCCCTTTCGATGATTCAAAAGTCATTCTTTACACTACCTGCTGTCACTACACCGACAGTGCAAGATACTGTGGTGCAAGCACCTGCTATTGTTCCTCCTGTGACAACAATAAATATGAATGAGAAATCTGTTCTTCAGGATCCTACAGAACCTATTGCCACAGGTGAGGGGGAGCAAGAACAGCCTCAAACAGAAAATGTACAAAATAAAGAGGCCCTGAAGAGGTCTCAAAGAGTAAGAAGATCAGTTATTCCTGATGACTATAAAATTTATCAAACAGAGAAATTTCAAATGGAGGATGATCACACCTCATTTGAAGAAGCCATGGAAGAAGAAATGAAATCTATGAAGGCTAATAAAGTCTGAGACTTGGAAGTAATTCTTAAAGGAGTCAAAACAGTAGGCTGCAAATGGGTCTATAAGACAAAACTCGACTCCCAAAAGAATGTAGAAAGATATAAAGTACGACTCGTGGTAAAAGGCTTTACGCAAAGAGAAGGGATTGATTACAATGAGACCTTTTCTCCAGTCTCATGTAAAAATTCTTTCAAAATCATAATGGCACTAGTGGCTCATTATGATTTAGAGTTACATCAGATGGATGTAAAGACGGCATTCCTCATCGGGGATTTGGAGGAAAATGTTTACATGGCACAACCGAAAGGTTTTGTCGTGTAAGGAAATGAAAGAATGGGATGCCGCCTAAAGAAATCAATTTATGGGTTAAAGCAAGCTTCAAGACAGTGGTACTTGAAGTTTGACAGTACAATAAGAAAATTTGGGTTTAAAGAGAATATAGAGGACAACTGTGTTTACTCAAAGTTTAAAGATGGGAAATTTATCTTTCTAATCCTGTATATAGATGATATCCTACTGGCTAGTAGTGACGTCAGTCTGCTACTGGAGACAAAGAAAATTTTGTCCTCAAACTTTGATATGAAAGATCTTGGTGAAGCTTCGTTCGTTTTAGGGATCGAAATTCACAGAGATAAAAACAAAGAGGTATTGAGACTGTCACAAAAGGCATACACAGAGAAAGTCTTAAAGAAATTTGGTATGCATAAATGTAGTTCTTCACCTGCACCTATAGTTAAGGGCGACAGATATAGGAATTTTCAATGCCTCAGGAACCAGTACGAGCTCGATCAAATGAAATCGGTTCCATATGCTTCAGCTATCGGAAGCTTACAGTATGCTCAAGTGTGTACACGCCCTGACTTGACATTTGTTACCGGGTTACTTGGCAGATTTCAGAGCAATCCTGGAATAGAGCATTGCAAATTGGTAAAGAAAGTCTTACGTTATTTGCAAGGAACAAAAGGCCTCATGATGACATACAGAAGATCAGATTCACTCCATATAGTGGGGTACATAGATTTTGATTATGCGGAAGATGATAGAAAGTCTACATCTAGATATGTGTTTACTCTCGCTGAAGGAACTACATCGTGGAAAAGCTCAAAGCAAACCGTCACTACATCGTCCACAATATATGTCGAGTTTGTAGCGTGTTATGAGGCTACGGGGCAGGTGAACTGGCTTATGAAGTTCATATTCGATTTAAAAATGGTTGACGACATCCATGGACCACTTAAGTTGTACTGCGATAATGAACCAGCAGTAACGTATGCACACAACAATAAGTCAAGTGGTGCTGCCAAACACATTAACATAAAGTACTATGTTATGAAAGATAAAGTTCGGGATCAAATCATAAGTCTTGAGTATATAAGTACCGCAAAGATGTTAGCGGATCCGCTTACTAAAGACTTACCGCCCAAAGTATTCATTGAACATGTTGTTAGCATGGGTTTAAGGGAAAGCCTATGAATCCTAAACTAAAAGATGACCCAAAAGTATAGTAACCATTTCAGAACAGAAAGGTGTATTGTAGCTGTTAAATCTATCAGCGTTTGAGTGTGACGATGACACAATTCTATGCATTAATCTGTAATGTAATGAGTAAAGTTAAAAGTATTAAAGTTAAAAGTATAAGTTGAGATCAAAGGGGAGAATGTTAAAAATTGATCTCCACTCATTTTGGCCCAACGGTCTAATGGACCCTTGACCTCACGCGCCCTGATCGGGGGCGCTCAGCCCAATATGCTGGTGGACCCCTGTCGTCAGTGCCACAATAAAAAAAGGTAGGGGCCGGCTGGTACGAAGATCGAAGTTGTCCGTGCCGCCACAACCGACCGACAAAACTCTAGACCGATCTGCAGGGGACGCTGTAGCGACGGGATAGCTCCACCACGCCGCCGCCTCTGGATGCCGCCACGAAAACGACGACCAAGGACATCACCGCCTCTCCTTCACCAGGTCGACGCCACCAGGAGGTCGCCATCGACCCCCCTCTCATCTGGACAGCACCACCGCCGACATCGCCACCGCCCATCTACACCGACCGTCGCTGCCCTTAGCGCAGACCTCCCCAACCCACGGGCGGATGGCCGGGACCTCTACCCCGACGGCAATGGCAACGGGATCTGAAGGTATGAACACCAAACACCACATCACTCTCTCGATCCTCACCCCGGCTCTCTGATCTGGACCCTAGGCAATCCGAGGAAAATCAACAGGGATGGCCCTGCCACATCACACCCGCTACACCAGTTCACCGCGCCCACCGCCGCGCCTAGCCTAACACTGCATCTCCAAATTCGGTTGGAAAATTTTGACCAATATGGATTTTTTGGGGACTTCCACCAGTACTGAAATTCTAGAAATTTCTATGAAATTTCACAGAAAACTTTTTCCTAGTCAAGGACACACTGATACGGCCGAACACTACGAAACAAAGCACTAATAGCAATGTTTTCTCACTTGCCAGCGGTGCGGTCCTGTGCACGCTAACACCAGCCACAGCCACCATGTTCCACGTGCATTAGGTGAACGAGGAGGAGGAGGGTGCATGGGGGGAGGAGGTGGCGGTTTTCAGTTGCAATTGGTGGAAGATGATCTCCGTGCATGCAAACAGGATCCGACGGAAGGTGATGTCTGTGCTATACCTGCTCTGCACAACCGAGTAGCGACCCATCTCTCCAAAATACGGACCCTGACCACCCGCTGCTCAACCTGCTCGCCTTCTAGGATACAAATTTCGGACAGAAAAACTCTGGATGTCACCACAGCATCACTTTATGCACACTGCAAATTTGAGGGAGTGATAGATGGAAGGAGAGTAGAAATCTGGAATACTAGGCTGCCTTTGAAGGTGAAGAATTTCTGTGGTTGGTTTATCAAGACAGAGTGCAAACAGCAGTTAACTTGAAACATAAAAAGTGGAATGGTAGTCCCTTATGTAAAAGCTGTCAAGAGTTAGAAACTGTCAGCCATCTGTTTTTCGGATGTCCGCTGGCTAGATTTGTGTGGAGTGTTATTAGAGAGGTGCTGGAGTGGCAACGCATCCCTGATAATGTAGAAGACATTATCCAGAATTTTATGCGGGAGAGTGGGACAAAAATTAACTTGATTCTTCTGTATATGTTTGGAGCAGTTTGTTGGAGTTTATGGTTAAACCGAAATGATTTGGTGTTTAAAGTTGTATCTTTTATGCAGCGGTGGAGCATACTCAACAAAAACCAGGATGAAGTAACCACGCTGGTGAACGAGATTTTTGTGAAGTGTGCGAAAAACAACAGGCGCTGAGAACACACATGATGATGCCAGGTTAATTAAAGGCTTTAGGTGCTGCTAAATAGGTCTTTTGGTAGGTAGTGAGGTTCCAGGTGGTAGTCTAAAGATGATATTAAATAATAGGTTTGAAGCTTCGCGTCTGAGCTTTTGGTTGTTAGACAGATGGTTTCTTTGTTATCTAGGCTGGTTTCAAAGTAAGGTAGTCTTGAGTGGGTTCAGATAGAGTGGACAATCTGGGTGATCGCTTGCGAAGAGGATTTCGCTGGTTGTACCAGCTAAACGCTTGTTTTTGTTTATTGCTTTCCATAAAGCAGGGCCAATGCCTTTGGTCTAAAATAATTATGATTTGGTAATAGTCATTCATTGATAAAATTTCATCTATCTGAACTATTTCAAACCCCACTAAAAAAGGTAAAATTTAGAAAATTTGGGTGAAATTTCACAACATTTTCCCTAGCTCGCCTTCATGCTCTCCCAATTAATTCACCGCCGCCCGCAAGTTCTTCGTTGGTGTCACACTCTCGTGGGTTGATAGAGCATTCATGTTTCTCTACTACGATGCTGTGAAACCCATGACGATTGCACTTGGGCATCAGATGGACCTGCATCATTGTGTGAGTATGGTGGGGTACCACATGTTGCCGTTGATGGTGGTGTAGACCCGTTGCAGGTCTAGATATGGACTTTGTGGTGTGGTAAAGCAGCGTGTGCGTGTGCTTGATGCTTATCGGAGTGTGCATAGGGAAGATCCGAGGTCGCTGAAGTTGGGGAAGAGGTCGAGGTTGGCGGATATAGTACTTGGGGCTAGGGATCTGGTGGCAGCCACCATCAAAAGTGTGTGGCGACAGCCATGAAGGTCGATAGGCAGCTCCACCATGGCACGGTGGATGGTGCTAGAGATCATTGTGAGTGGTGGCACGGTGCATTGTGAGTGCAAGACGGAGGCAATGGCGGTGACTCGGGCCTTGCCTGGACTTTGCGGCGGCGCAGCGAAAATAGAGGCGGACTTGAGGTGGCGACAAAGTGGTGAGGCAAGTGAAGAGGTGGAGGCGTGATAAGAGAACCAGAGGCAGCAACCAAGGATGGGGGACAAGGAGGGGCGGCGCCGACGCCGCGAGAGAAGTTGAGCGACTGTGTTGACCCAACTACAGCAAATGCAATGCTTTGGGCTGACAAGGCCCATCTATTCTCCACGCCGAGCTAGGCCGAAAAAGATGGTACTCTTGCCTGCCCATTTAACGTGGCCAGATACACCATGGGCTGCTGCTGCACTATGCATGCTGGCTGGTCAATCTGCGGCTTGCGCTACTTCATGGATTGATTGAATGATGAGATATGACATCCATGTCGTTCCTTTCATTCTTAGATTATTATCAGTACAGCAATTTTTGCTTATTTTTACTAATGTTGTAATCTAATGACAATAATTTGAAACACAAAAGTATATTTTATTGCAAATGCAAAAATATTTCAGTTTTATCTTGCCTGCCTCCGATCCACGCTGCTTGCTTTGGGGTATACCGTTATACCCACTTAGGCCCTGTTCGGTTACACAAAGATTGAGGCAGGTTTCCAAGAGTGGAATCAGTGAATCCGAGGGGTTCACTTGATCCAGGGATCAACAAGAATTCGTTCCGGCATATTAGTTCCGGCTGTTCGGACTTCATGGTGGCGCATACCTTGCGGACGAGCAGATGTCGAAGCCGAATCGTTTCGTTTGGATATGAGCTGGAGCAGCTAGCCCACGGCGAAGGCACGGCGGAAACTGATCCCGACGCCTGCTGGCCGCGCCCTGCTCCTCGGCGGCCACGGTGACCGAGTCCATGAGCCTGGACCGCTTGGCGAAGTACTCCCCCATGGCGTATGAAAGCCCTCGCCTGGATGCGCCCCACCAAGACTTGAGCAGAGTGAGCTCCCGCCTGGATGCGTCGCCCATGCAGTCCGCGCGCACCTCCACCTCCGTGGATGCGTCACCTCGCGCTGCGCCGCCGTCACCTCACACTGCGCGAGCTCGGCTCCAATCCGGGAGGTAAGAGGTCAGGTTTTCTTCCGGGCCGTGGAGAAGGAGGAATGGCCGGGATGGGCCTGGTTTCGTTCTTGCCTTGGGCTAAACGAATGACCAATTCTGAGATGGGTCGGTTTCAATCCTGGTTACACTGTTCCGGCCGGAATGGGCCAAGTTCCGGGCCGTTCCTAGCAAACCGAACGAGGCCTGAGATGGATTGGAGTGGATTGACCAGGATTTAATCCATAAGTGACTTGTTTAGGAATGGACCCATCTCATTCCTCTCCATTCCCCTTGTGGTCAGGATTAACTGAACAGGGCATTACATTGCTAGTGGAAACAATCTTCCTGGCTGGAACGATGCTAGTGTGGCTTCAATTCATGTCATCAGCAATCTACGATCATGTTTGTTTGCCACAATTTTGAATTGAATTATACGAGTCGAAGCTACCATCTCAAAATGGATGAGAAAACGTGGCTAAAATGTTAACGTGTAGATTCTAATATCTACTACTATAACAAAAGCTAATGGATTGTTTTCTTTTTAATTTTCCCTAATAGAGTCATAGAGAGAATAATAGGCCGATAATGGGTTACATGAAGTCGTGATAGGGACGATGGTATGGTCTACCACACTGGGATTCTCCATCAACCGCGTGATCTTGATTACTTCATCACTCAGCCGGCAGCTAAATTTAGAGCAGAGCCGGGCATACCAAGTTATCCCATGGAGAAGCAAAATAAAATCATTCTAGCATGCGTTTCCCTACATAATTTCATCAGAGAGAGTGTGCTAACTAATGAAGACTTTTGATAAATGTGATGAAGATGAAAGTTATGCGAATGCTGGCACGAAATTCTTTCCATACAAAGTGTCAGCATCAATTATATTGGGCAAGACAATGATATCATGATAGCGAATCTATTGCCTTGATGGGTGGGGCAGATTAGAAAAATTGTTAGGTGACGATCATATATGCAACTTTTTTAATTATACTATGGCACCCCTTCATTTATTAAAATTTTGTTCGTGACAACTTGCAGCGCTGCTGTTGAAACCGACACTAATTTGCGCCCTTAGCCCAATCTACTGTCGGTTTGGTAAACCATACGTATTTTTAGATTATCAAACACACGATATTTTAAAGCATCTATGTGCTAGAGAAGCACCGTGGCGTGTCATGATCTGTGCCACCTACTTCGTAATTACCATGGCTCCATTGCACAGAAAAAGGAAGAGACTTAATTGTAGCCAAATGCTCGGGCCAATCAAACGTGCGAATTGCGATGTGCAGGGTTAGACTTCCAAATATTGAATCTTTATGTCTCTACCGCTATTTTTGCTAGTCCCGCCACTATTTCTCGTCAAACCCTCGGGTCTATTCTTCTTCATCCCCCATGGTTCCAGAGAGACAATCTGACCCACATGCACAATTGCGATGTGCATCTGTCTGTATTGTATCTTAACGACAACCTCGGAGCGGAGGTGCCATCGCAAACAGCAGCAGTTCCAGCCAAGGTCTGGTTCCTCCCACGAACCTGAGCGGTAAGCAGTGGATTCTTGACCTTCGCTCTTGTAATAAGTCTTGGACCCCATTCCTGGTGGCAAGAGTCTTGTTTATCATCCTTTGGATCCTGCAGGAAGATGTGGTGAGGCTCGAAGTACCAGAGGATTGGAATCATCTATTAATTAATTCCTCTGATGCAAATACTGATGCAGTTGAAGAACTATGGCTTTTGATTCTGTCATTCCTGTTATGTATATAGTTAACTTTTTTTTTTATATTCCCGTTCTGATGGGGTCTCTAGACTCTAATACATAATACAGGTACTATGTCTTACTATTTGCACTTATAATTCTACAGTAGTTCATTTGACTAAGCAGTCTCTCACAAAATGTTTGTGTAGGATGGTTCACAGAAACTAGACTAAGTGGTATTGTATTGAATTTGTATTCTGCTTGTTCTGGGACTCGGATCGGGCAGGCCATTGCGACTCAATGGAGATTGTGACAGGGGTAATCAGCACCCTCCTCTCCAAGTTAACTGTCCTTCTAACCGATGAATACAAGCTGCAGAGGAATCTCAAGAAGGATATCTGCTTCCTTAAAGCCGAGTTGGAGAGCATGCAAGCTGCCCTTGAGAGTGTGTCAAAGGCTCCAATACCTGACAAACAGGTTAGGATCTGGGCACGGGATGTGAGAGAACTCTCGTACCACATCGAAGATAGCATCGACAAATTTATGGTGCTCATTGATACTGATCCGGCAGCAAAGACTCGTGGATTCAGAAGGAGTTTGAGATTGTTGCAAACCGCAAAACTTCGCCACAGGATTGCAAGGACATCATAGGATATAAGAATCGTGTAGTCGAGGTGGCTGAGAGGCGTGACAGATACAAGATCGACACTGTCCCTTTCGTCACAACAGCCGCCACGACAATTGATCCCCGGTTAGTGGGTAACTACGAGAACACAACAAATCTTGTTGGCATAAGGGGCCCAAAAAATGAGTTGATAGAGTTGTTGATGGAGTCAAAGCCTATGGCTGAGCATCACCTAAAAGTTATCTCTATTGTTGGAGCTGGTGGTTTGGGCAAGACAACTGTTGCCAAAACTGTGTATGATCATCTGAAAGGACAGTTTGACTGCCATGCTTTTGTATCGGTATCACTTAATCCTGATTTGAATCGGATTTTAAGCAGTATACTCCGTCAAGTTAGTGATCAACATTATGGTAGCACTGAAACATGTCCTGTCGAGGAAATCATTGACAAAATTAGGATAATCCTTGCAGATAAAAGGTACATAATCAAACGCTCATTTTAAAAAAATTGCATCCATACATAGATAATTCAATTTTTTAGCAACTTTATGTTTGGTTTATCTATATTATGCATGACTGAAATTATTAGTTGCATGTCTTTGGCAATTTCATGGACAACTACACAATGATTGATGGAATAAGTCTAGTGCGGGCGCTTTATGCTTTATGCTTTGTGCTTTACGCTTTTCGCTTTAGCATCTTAGACTAGCTTTTCAGCTTTTCGTTTTAGCATCTTAAACTAGCTTTTCAGCTTTATGCTTTAGCATCTTAGACTAGCCTTTTCAGCTTTATGCTTTAGCATCTTAGCATATGCTTGGCTGCCCACCAAGCTTATATATATATATATATGTATCCCAACCCTTTAGGTTAGTCATGGCATTGTAGTGAGTAAGAAACATGGAGAAAGTTGCCCCCAACGCTGAGTGTCATCCAACACAACGCGAGTGTTGCGCCTAACAATTGGCATCAGAGCCGTATAGTCCTGTGATCTATCTAATCTCACCCGTGATTCTCTACGACGACGTCGACTACGACGAGGATCGACGTGCGCTGGAGGCCCTTCTTGCTGTAGTCCCGCCTGAGATGCAGTCTTCGCTTGCTTGCAAGCGGACTGCTAAGGAGGCCTGGGACGCCATCGTTGCGGCGCGCATCGACAGCGATCGAGCCCGTAGGTCCACGCTGCAGTCACTGCACAGGGAGTGGGAGAGCCTGGCTTTCAAGCCGGGTGAAGATGTCGATGACTTTGTTCTCCGTCTTAACACTCTACTGCAGAAGTTCGAGCAGTACGGCGACGACACCATCGACGAGGAGAGATCTGTCGAAAAGCTCCTCCGCTGCGTTCCCGAGAAGTACAAGCAGATCGCTTGCTCGATCGAGTCTCTGCTGGACCTCTCCAGGATGTCGATCGAGGAGGCGATAGGTCGCCTCAAGGTCGTCGACAACGACGAGCCACTGTCTCCCTCAGGGCCTGTCATCATTGGCGAGAAGCTCCATTTCACTCAGGAGCAGTGGGAGGCCCGCCAGGGTGATCGAAAGAAGGGGGGCATTCTTCCTCGACAGGCGGCCGCAAGAGCGCGTAGACGTGCCGAGGGTGACGCCCACGGAGGCGCCCAGGGCGGTGCCGCCGGCGAGCGCAGGGTGGCACGAGACGACATATGCCGCAACTGTGGCAAACTTGGCTATTGGGCCAGGGATTGTCGATAGCCAAGGCGCGGCTAGGCTCACGTCGCACAGGCTGAGGAGGAGGATCCGGCTCTACCCCTAGCACACGGGAGCATCGAGCTACCTCCAGCAGCATCGGCCGCAACAGCTCTCCTCAACCTCGACGAGCCGAGTGCACACGCCTTCCTCGGTGACGGCTCCAGCGACAACAAGATCGATGGCTGGTTCCTCGACAGTGGTGCCACTCACCACATGACGGGTCGCAGGGAGTTCTTCTCCGACCTGAACGTCGACGTGCGTGGCTCCGTCAAGTTCGGCGACTCTTCGGCTGTGGACATCAGGGGCATTGGCTCTATTGTCCTCATCGCCAAGACTGGCGAACACCGACTCCTCACTGGAGTCTTCTTCATCCCCGCACTAAGGAACTCCATCATCAGCCTGGGCCAGCTGAATGAGAATGGCTCGCGCGTGGAGATCAAGGCTGGAATCATGAGGATCTGAGACCGCTATCGTCGCCTTCTTGCCAAGGTAAACAGAGGCATCAATCGCCTCTATGTCCTCAATGTGCAGATGGCGCAGCCCGTGTGTCTCGCAGCCCGCTGCGATGACAACGCCTGGCTGTGGCACGAGCGCTTTGGGCACCTCAACTTTGAGGCCCTGACGCAGCTTGGCGACAAGGAGATGGTGCAGGGCATGCCGCGGGTCGAGCATGTGGAGCAGCTCTGCGACACCTGCGTCCTCACCAAGCAACGGCGACTCTCGTTCCCTCGTCAGGCGAGTTTTCGCGCCAAGAAAAGCTGGAGCTGGTGCACGGCGACCTCTGCGGTCCCGTGACACCGGCCACACCTGGAGGTCGGTGCTACTTTCTGCTACTCGTCGACAACGTGTCCCGCTATATGTGGGCATACCTCCTCGACACCAAGGCGGCAGCAGCTGATGATATCAAGCGTCAGCTGGCTACGGCAGAGAAGGAGTGCGGCTGCAAGCTTCGAGTGCTACGCACCGATAACGACGGCGAATTCACAGCGGTTGAGTTCGCGTCGTACTGCGCTGACGAGGGGATTCAGTGCCACTACTCCGCGCCGTACAGCCCACAGCAGAACGGCGTCGTCGAACGACGCAACCAGACGGTGGTGGGGATGGCCCAGGCCCTCCTCAAGTAGAGGGGGATGCCGGCCATCTTCTGGGGAGTGGCGGTGGTGACAGCCGTCTACATCCTCAACCGCTCGCCCACCAAGGCGCTCGGCGGCAGGATGCCGTACGAGGCTTGGCATGGACGCAAGCCGGCGGTTGCCCACCTGCGCGTCTTTGGCTGCCTCGCATTCGTCAAGGAGCTTGGCCACGTCGGCAAGCTCGACGACAGGAGCACTCCGGAAGTGTTCATCGGCTACGCGGAGGGCAGGAAGGACTATCGCATCCTTGACCCGAAGACACAGCGTGTGCGCACGGCGCGCGACATTGTGTTCGACGAAGGGCGAGGTTGGGCGTGGGGCAAGATGGTGGACGACGGCCCGACTCCGGCATACGACGACTTCACCGTCGAGTACGTCCACTTCAAGGGAGCTGGGGTGTGGGCAGCTCTTCTTCGCCAAGCGCGCCTACCCCAGTCTCCGAGCCTCCACCGACTCCAGCGACTATAACGTCGGCTGCGATGAGTTCCCCGCCGCCACCACCACAGCTTGCCACGCCACGCTCTCCGGCGCCAACAGCTACTCCTCCAGGCATGTCTACACCAGCACCTGCTCATGTCGAGTACAACCCGGTTGAGTTCGCTACTCCGCTCCCTCACGACGAGGAGCGTGTCGATGCGTACCACGACAACGAGCCGTTGAGGTATCGCACGATGGACGACCTTCTCGGCGACGCACCAGTGCCGAGACTGGTGCCTCACGACCTGAAGGCACAGTTGCATCTTGCGTGCGACAACAATGAGCCTCGCTCCTTCGCTGAGGCTGAGGGACACGCGGCATGGCGCGCCGCGATGAAGCTAGAGATGGATGCGGTTGAGAAGAACCGCACTTGAGAACTCGCTGACCTTCCTCCTAGACACCGCGCGATCACCCTTAAGTGGGTGTTCAAGCTGAAGAAGGATAAGGTCGGTGCCATCGTCAAGCACAAGGCTTGCTTGGTGGCACGCGGGTTTGTGCAGCAGGAGGGGATCGACTTCGACGATGCCTTCGCTCCCGTTGCACGGATGGAGTCCGTGCGTCTCCTTCTTGCGCTGGCTGCTCAGGAGGGCTGGCGCGTCCACCACATAGATGTCAAGTCGGCGTTTCTCAACGGCGACTTGAAGGAGGAGGTCTACGTGCACCAGCCGTCGGAATTTGTCATCCCCGGCAAGGAGAACAAGGTGCTGCGCCTGCGCAAGGCACTCTACGGCTTGCGGCAGGCACCACGGGTGTGGAACGCCAAGCTGGATTCCACGCTGAAGGGGATGAGTTTGGAGCAAAGTCCGCACGAAGCGGCCATCTACCGGAGGGGCAACGGCGGCAATGCCCTGCTGGTGGGTGTCTACGTCGACAACTTGGTGATCACGGGCACCAAAGATGCGGAGGTGGCAGCGTTCAAGGAGGAGATGAAGGCCACCTTCCAGATGAGTGACTTGGGGCCTCTCTCCTTCTACTTGGGGATCGAGGTGCACCAAGATGATTCCGACATCACACTTCGACAAATCGCCTACGCCAAGCGCATCGTTGAGCTAGCTGGGCTCACCGACTGCAACCCAGCTTTCACTCCAATGAAGGAGAGGCTGAAACTCAGCCCTGACAACACGACAGAGGAGGTGGATGCCACGCAGTACCGGCACCTTGTGGGAAGCCTTCGCTACCTTGCCCACACGCGACCGGACTTGGCGTTCTCCGTCGGCTACGTCAATCGGCTCATGCAGCGACCGACGACGGAGCACCAGCAAGCCGTCAAAAGGATCATCCGCTATGTTGCGGGGACTCTTGACCACGGCCTCCACTACCCGAGGTGTCCCGAGGCGGCATATTTCATCGGGTACAGCGACAGTGACCATGCCGGCGACATCGACACCAGCAAGAGCATGAGAGGGGTGCTCTTCTTCCTCGGCAAGTGCCTTGTTAGCTGGCAGTCGATCAAGCAGCAGGTGGTGGCCTTGTCCAGCTGCGAAGCTGAGTACATAGCGACTTCCACCTATTCAACTCAGACGCTCTGGCTCGCTCGACTGCTTAGTGATCTCCTTGGCAGAGACGCTGAAGCAGTGGAGCTCAGGGTGGACAGCAAGTCCGCTCTGGCCTTGGCAAAGAACCCTGTTTTTCACAAGCGCAGCAAGCACATCAGAGTGAAGTAACACTTCATCCGAGGCTGCTTGGAGGAAGGGAGCGTCAGGGCAAGCTACATCAACACCAAGGACCAACTTGCTGATCTTCTCACCAAGTCCCTTGGTAGGATCAAGTTTCAAGAGTTTCGCGTCAGGATTGGGATGATTCAAATCTCGCAGAAGATGACGCACAAGACTTAGGGGGAGAATGATGGAATAAGTCTAGTGCAGGCGCTTTATGCTTTATGCTTTGTGCTTTACGCTTTTCGCTTTAGCATCTTAGACTAGCTTTTCAGCATTATGCTTTAGCATCTTAGACTAGCATTTTAGCATATGCTTGGCTGCCTATATATATGTATCCCAACCCTTTAGGTTGGTCATGGCATTGTAGTGAGTAAGAAACATGGAGAAAGTTGCCCTCAACACTGAGTGTCATCCAACACAATGCGAGTGTTGCGCCTAACAATAATAACACACCTATAAAGCCGAAAGACCATATTTAATACCCCTGTCCCAGAATAAGTTCATTTCTAGATTTGGTCAAGCTCAAGCTCGGTTCAGTTCGACCAAGTTTATTAAAAATGTATTAATATTTGTGAAGCTAAATTATAATCTGTTTAGTATATATACATCTTACAGTTGGTGTTATAAGATAAAATTACATATCATAGATTTTTAGTTTTAATATAATATAAAAATAGCTTTCATACTGGTAGATCATACAACTATGCCAGGATAAATCTCAGAGGCCATGGCTGCAATACTGTTACAGCTACTTAACAATAGCCATATAGTTTTTATGAAAATTTCATGGGCAGATAACATTTAGAGGGAACCTAGGAGATTCACTTCCTGCTGACAGTATTATATAATTCTCTTTTGATAGTCCATACATATTCTTTATGCCTATAGTAAAGACTTTTTCTAAAACTTTAAAGGTATTTTCAGTCTTGACTTCTTTAAAATGCTATGGAGTACGCTCAGTAATTTCATATCCAATTGATTTTGGTGTTACCTTTTCCTGGAACACTTTAAGGATATCCATGTAATTGTGGTTTCGGTGAATGTCTTCAGTAGTATGATGTGTTCATATGTACTTTAGAACTATAGAGTGCCCTTGCCTTGTTTTCTAGGAAATATTTTAATGATAGGGAGCTCTTTTGATCCCTCATTGACTCTTCATGTGTCACATTCTCTTAGTTCATTTTTGTATTTACTTTTCTTTGTACTCTAATGTTCTATTACAAAATTACAGGTATATTATTATACATGATGATATATGGGACACGTTAGCTTGGGAACATATTAGGTGTGCATTAGCTGAGAACAACTTCAGCAGTCGAATAATCACAACTACACGTGTACATGACGTTGCTCTATCTATCTGCTCAAAAGTTGATGGTGCCATATATGAACTAAAGAAACTTTCTTGGGATGACTCGAAGAAGTTATTCTACCAAAGGATTTTTGGCTCTAAAGATGATTGCCATTCAGAGCTGAAGGAAGTGTCAGAGAAAATTTTAAAAAGATGTGGTGGAGTTCCTTTAGCCATCAACACCATATCCAGCTTATTGGCTGACAATCCAAGAGATATTCATCTGTGGGAAAATGTGCTTAATTCTATCGGCTCTGGACTTGAGAAAAGTCGAACTGTGGAAAATATGAGGAATATATTATCTATTAGTTATTATGGTTTACCTTCTCACCTAAAGCCTTGCTTCTTGTATCTAACTTCATATCCAGAGGACTGCAATATACTGAAAGATCAGTTGATACGTAGATGGATATCTGAAGGTTTCATTCAGGGAGAGGATGTGGTTACTTCGTATGAAATTGGAGAAAAGAATTTCAGTGAACTCATTAACAGAAGACTGATAGAACCAGATCATATTGATTCTTATGGCAGAGTACTAGCTTGTCATGTACATGATATGGTACTTGATCTGATTACATCATTGTCCTATGAAGAAAATTTTATGACCGCATTGCATGATCAGAAATCCACAAGTGTACCTAAAACAGTGCGCAGGTTATCCCTTCAATTCAGTACAGATGGACACGGAATGTTAAAGGCCAGCGACTTATCCCATGTGAGGTCACTTCTCGTTTTTCCTCGTGCTACCAACTTGCTGCCTCTTCTATCAAGCTTCCATATTTTGCGAGTACTAGATTTTGAAGGCTGTCATGATTTAGAAAGTTACCAAATTGATGATGTTGTGACTTTATTTCATCTAAGGTGTCTCATACTGAAAGACACAAGTATTTCAATCCTTCCTAAACAAATTGGAAAACTCTGTTGTTTGCAGACATTGGACTTGAGGAACACTAACATAAGTGAACTTCCCACGACAGTTGTTCAGCTAAGACAACTAGTGCGGCTATATATTGACAGGTCAGTGATAGTACCAGTAGGATTTGGGGGTATGAAATCACTGCAAGCCCTTTCACATATTTATATCTACAAATCCATGAACACCACAGAACTAGGGAGTTTAAGTGAGCTGAGGATTCTCCACATTTCAATTAGTGGGGTATGGTTTGCGATCTGTGAGTCGTTAACTGACTCGCTGTCCAACCTGAAAAAGCTCCATGAACTGCGCATTGTAGGTGGCGCTATATCCAGATTACCAAGGTGGATCAAATCCACATTCTTAAGACTTGGTACCTTAGAAATAAAGATACGGGAACTAGACCAGGAGGATTTACAAAACCTCGGGGCTTTGTCAAGTCTTTATGATCTCTGTCTTACTGTGGTTGAAAAAAATGGATCAGAAAGGTTGATCGTTGGCATTGATCAAAGCGAATTCCAGAGTTTAGTTAAATTTTCGCTTTCCTATGATGCAATGAGGCTGATATTTGCACAGCATGCTATGCCAAGGCTTGAATACCTTGAGCTTGTCTTTAGAGTTCAAGAGATTAAAGATTTTGATGTCGGTTTGGAAAACCTGCTATCTCTTAAGCATATCAGAACAAGAATTGATTGCTTGGGTTGCAGAGGTAATGAGGTGGAGCTTATTGAGGGTGCTATAAGGAAGGCAGCATGTGCAAATTCGAACCATCCTAGACTTGATGTGATCAGACATTTTGAAGACTTTATGATTAGAGATGATGAGAGATTACTTGTCCATAATGAATCAGACGAAATAAGAGAAGAGGTATGCTAATTCACTACTTTCTGTAACATTCTAATTAAATTAACGTCTACATCAGCATATACAGGTCACTGTAGTAGATGATAAAAAAGAAGTGATGTTCTAGGGACTGGAAATCGAATGGGAGGAGGGGGATAGTTTCCTAATGGAATCATTTTTCGGGATAGTTTCCTAATGGAAGCATTTTTCTCCCATGCTCCATAGCATCACTGTTAAATAGAATACCACACATCTAAGCTGCTTCTGTGATTTCATTGTACAGATCAAGGTGGAGAAGCTGGGCCCATGGGGTGGAAATGGTGGGGTCAGTTGGGACATCAAGGTGGCATCCTGTCGTTTGGAAAGTGTGACGATTTGCAGCGGCACAATTATCGATGCGATCGCATTTTCTTATTGGGACAGAAATGGGAGGCACCACACAACAGATTTTTGGGGTGGCACTGGTGGGAGCGCCGATACGGTGAGATATCGTGTACCTTCTGTTATTTTACATACTTCATATTTGTGTAGCCCAAATACAGCAAATTGTGTAGATTATTTATGAAGGACTCACTTTCACCGTAAGAGCAGTTTATTATACTGTACATACTAATTATCACTCTTCCCCCACAGATTAGTCTTGGCCCTGCTGAGTTTGTCTTGGAAGTCTCCGGAACAGTCGGTCCATTCTTTTCGATCCCCGCAGCTATAACCTCACTTAAGCTTATGACCAATCTACGCAGCTATGGACCTTTCGGAGTGCGACAGGGAACTCCATTCTGCACTAAGGTTGAGAATAACAACTGCATTGTTGGTTTCTTTGGACGTTCTGGTGCTTACCTCCATGCACTTGGTGTATACGTTTCTCCTATTTGAGCATTGGCCACAGCTTGTCGCTGTCCCTTTTTGTAATGTGCGAAATCAATAACGTGTATTTCTTCTGAATTTTGTTAGTCACTGACATGCTTTTTTTTTCAGAACATATCCCATCCTTGAATAATTTTGTTAGTCATATTTAACTTTGTCTACAAATTCTGGTATAGCCTATTGGTCGAGTAACTGTGGACCAAGTTAGGAGTAGTTGTTTGTGTATGTTGACACTGAAAAGCACCGCTAAAGACGAAACACAAGTTTTTTTTTTTTTTGTGCAAAGCTCAAGGTGGATGATCTTGTGCTCACGGGTCAGGAAGACAAGGAAGCAGCAGCTTGGCATTTTTACAATGATCTGCTGGGCACCGTAAGACAGGAACTGGACCCTCGATCTTCCGGCTTTTCATCAGGCCTTGCACAACCTATCATAACTTGATGCACCATGTTGACACAAAAAAATCACAGGGTTCAACGCATGCGTGCGTTCATCTTGATAAATTCACCGTTGCTCATGTAAAGAAAGAGAACAGATTGTACTTCGCTATGGTTTTCACTAAGTTTGTCTTCATCGACTCTACATTTTGAGAGTTTAGACAACATCAACCTTCCAAAAGCACTCCAGGCACCAAATCTTCCGATGACAAATCTTCCGAAGTGAGATTTTCCGATATCAATCTCCTTATGTCAAATCTCTCGATGAAAAATCCCCCGAAGTGAGATTTCTCGATGTCAAATCTCCTGCCGATGTTGTAACATCTTGCGTTTTCTCAAATTCAAGGAGTAAAAATTTACATGAATAATTCGGAAGTTAAATTCAAGTTCGAAAGAGATTCAAGAAAATCCCATAATAATTCAAATTTTTAATTTAATTTGAAATCCAAACGAGCGTTCAAACTTTCAACAAGAGTGTTTGAAATGTGGTAAACAATAAAAAAATTGTGGATTCAAATTGATCTTAGGTTGAAAAATGATAAAAGTTTAATGACACTTTATGAACTCATAAAAAAAAAGGATCGCACTGAAATTTCATTTCTAAACACCTAGCTGTTTTTAAAGTTCCTTAGAATTCAATCTATTTCAAATCTCAACTTGACTTCAAAGTAAAAGTTATTCCTCTTGAGGTATTCTATCATCCTGCAAAGTTTCAACTTGTTCAGAGCTTAAGAAATAATTCTTATCGACCTCAGAACAAGGTTGACTGATATGAAAGACAGCAGTTTTAAAAAATTGCTTATAAAGTTTTGCTAAACCACTAAAGAGTAAAGAAATAAATAAAAAGATAAGTTTTATAACATTTTACATGCTGATAAAGGATAATAATGTATTTCTTGTTTATTAAATGATTTGAATTAATTTAATTATTTTAATGCATAAAATGTTGAAAGAAACCTAACAAAATTTATCTCACAATTGAAGTTTTTATAAATTTTACAAGATTAAACTAATTTCTGAACAAAAAATAATTCAAAGAATAATTTAAATCAATTTCAGCCAGTACTGTTGAGGCCACACCAGATACCGTATAGTCACACGAGATCCGGCTGAGCTCCAGGCTCCGGCCATGGTGACTGGCGGCCGGCGGCGGTGGCGCTTCAGCCGGAGGGCGGTTGCCGGCGGTAAACACGGAACTTCTTGCACCGTAGCGGTCCTCGGGTTACGGGGAGAACAGTAGAGGGGTCCACAGGCCGGGGTTCTCACCGGAGGCTAGTCTTCGACGGCGGGAGACCCGCGGAGGTCGCGCGGTCGGTGCCGTTGACGAAAAGCAGCACGGACTTCACCTAAAGCTTTCTAAAGATGTGCAGAGGGCCAGCATGGTGTCTGGGCGTTGAGGAGGTCGGAGACGAGCTGTCCACTGCGAGGTCGAAGGGGTTCCGTGAAAGTGACGGTTGAAGCTTCCAAATCCTGCTCGTTTGGTCACGTTGTCGATTCACCACTCCAGATGAAGCGATACAAGTTGAGGAGCGTGTATTTCAAGGCAATCGGGGAGAGCTCACCGGTGGGGACCATATTTGGGGGAAGGCCGGCCGGTGGTCCGAAGAACTTGATTTGGGGAAAGCTTCGAATCCATCGCGCCCATAGAGGAGGGAGGCGAGCTGAGTTCCGCGGTGAGCTATAGGAGTCCCTGGAGAATCTCCTCGCCGGAAAATAGTAGGTCGGGGTAGGCTTGGTCGAGGTCTCCACGGCGGCGTGGTCGCAGGCGACAATGGCAGGGTGGCGATGAGCGAAAGAAAAGAGAGAGAGAGAGAGATGAACGGCAGCGCCGTTCTTATCCTTGCGCGGTGACGGCAAAGCGGCAAGCAGCAGCCAGGCAGGCTAGCAGGCAGCTGCGTGGAGCAACGGGGCAGAGCGGCAAGCGGTGAGCTAGCAGGTGCGTGTCTCTTGCGCGTGAGCGGCAGCGCTGCGCTGGCCAGCTGGGGAAGAAGAAAAGCGGTGCTGCCGCTGACTGGTGGGGCCTGCAGCTTTTTTCATTTTTCTGATTTCTGCCAATTTGAAAAGCTGCACTGTTTTTGCTCTGAAACATCACCTTTCCGAGCTCAATTTCTCATGACATTTTTCAGATGTGTTCAAAACTTTAAAATGAATAACTTGTATTTTTGGAACCTGATCAAATTCAAATTCGAAAAATTGTTAAAAATTTAGGAAGATATTTAAACAATTGAAAAAAAACCTATATTTGGCCCCTTTTAAACTCTTATATAAGTATTATAAAATTTTCTAAATTCAAGTATTGATAAGGCCTTTCAAATAAAAATTTTATTTCACATATTTTCTCTTAAAAGTTTGATCCTTCATTTTAAAATTTTGAATTTGAACCCAAATTTTGAAATTTTAGTTTGCATTCATTGTTCCCTTTTTGGAGCTAAATAAATTTTGAAACATTTTAGAGTTATAACTCTTTTCAAATAAACTTTTTTTATTGTGGGCCCAAGTTCAGAATCAAAATAAATTTTATTCTATAAATTTTAGAAAACAGAAAACCAATTAAAGGAGGAATTTTATTTGGGCCTTTTTTGACCTTTTGCATAGAATTTTACAAAATTTACTAAAATTCAGGTCTTTACAAAACATTTCAAATGAGATTTTTACTCACAACATTTCTTTGAAAATTTTGAACTTGCATTTTTTAAGTTTGAATTAAATTTGAAATTAAACTGGAAACTCATTTTGATTTCTTTTGCGCTCGGTTTCTGAAAGTCCGAATTAACAACTTGCTGCTTTATTCAAAATGTGAAGTGTTACCGCGCCGTCATCTCCAGCTAAACTCCTGGCGCAAGCATTGGCTATCACGTTCTGTTAGTGCTCCTAGATTAGCGGCCAGCCGCTCATGTATGATGTACCGTGCCTATTTATAGGCCCTTTGTATAATGAACTCATCAACGCTGCTTGCTTCCTGTGATTTACACTCTTACAATATTAATTGACAATATTCTAAAAGACTAGAATTTTTTTTAAAAACATTGGAAGAGCAGTGCTTTGTGCATGCCAGTCCTGGACTTGTTGAATGTCCTGTACACTTAGGTGGGATAGAGTGGTATTATTGTTTATGTAGTACCTCTGTGCTGCCAAATCACCGATAATTATGATGATCGCCTACGTGGTCCTGGTCATATAGGCTCAAGTGTGTTTCTTTTCCAGTCTGTGCTTAAGTATCAAAAAAGATGCTGTTTGCCACTCCCTCCGTTGTTAATTGTTTTATTAGGACAGATTTTAGTTAAAATGTATTTGATTTGTTTTCCTAAACAATTTAAGAACTGAGGGAATATTTGTTTACTCATCATGCCTTCACCAGATTCCTGTTCTTTTTTTTTTCTTTAGGAGCCCACGGTATTCCAATTCTGTTAGCATTGGGCCTTTATCTCTTCATTTCTTCAATATTTTTGCTTCACTAGCTAATACGTTGTTTCTTTATGAGTTCTAGAATGTACAGTGAGATTGTATCACGTACAAT
Source organism: Zoysia japonica (assembly GCA_001602275.1). Classification (NCBI taxonomy): domain Eukaryota; kingdom Viridiplantae; phylum Streptophyta; class Magnoliopsida; order Poales; family Poaceae; genus Zoysia; species Zoysia japonica. Next base: position 218,986 of record BCLF01000070.1, on the reverse strand, counting down.
TGCTGAAGGGGGTCCCTTTGCCTCAAGGACATCCTTTGTAAAATTCCTGAGGAACGAAATATTTAACATTGTACTTCGTTTTCTTTTAAGGAGAGAGTGATTTCTTAGCTTTATGGATAGCAAGGTTTGAGTTCTGTCATGGACATGGGCCATAGGTCCTGGGAACGAGATCACGAGGCTGCAGTGTTATTTATATGTACTTCCTCCTTACGAGGTAGCAGCACTATTTATACTAATCCCTCCGTTCATTTTTATAAATCATTTTAGACTCAAAATTTGTTCCATGATGCGAATGCAGTGATTAGGGTATTCAATTAGTTCATTTCACATGATAGATGGTTTTACTGATCTGAGGAGTGCGCTCATCTAGGAGAAATGTTGTTCTCCTCCAGCACCATCACCGCCTGCGCGCCTGTGCCTGGTACCAAACATTTAATGTATTATGGGTATAGATTTATGCATACAAGCATTCGGTGTACCGTGGTAAAGGAATAATTTAGTTTATTTTGAAAAGAACAGTATATCTATCTATCCGTGTTCATTTTGAAATTCACTTTTCTGTTAGACCCCTCTCTACTTCACATCTCCGCAACGCTGCGCGATGACTCCAACTTTCACAGCATTGACGTGTTACTGTCTTTATCGAGGACCAATTAACATTCTGAAGCGCTGAGCGATGACTCAAACTGCTACCACCCTTCTATCTCTACGGTGTCACATTTTAAATAAAATACTAATCATGAGAGAAAAAATAGAAGATACATGTTAGTACAACACTTTTTTTTCTTGAACATGTTCAAACGTCACTTGTTACTTACTGCAACACTTTTCTTCTTGAAACCTGTCCAAACATCACTTATTATTTTTAATAGGTTAATTAGATATATGCCATTACAATTTTCTCGTTTTAAAAATATACCATTATAATTCACGTAATTGAAACGGTGCCTTTACAATTCTACCTTGGTTGGAACCGTGCCATTATATACCATTTCTACCCGTTTTTGTACACTCTCCCTGTACAACTATTTTGTATGGTAGGATTTACCCCCGTAATGTTCCTATCTACTGTAACTCCATTCAAACTGATCGATCCTATTGCCTAATCTCTCTCTCCCTCTCTCTCCATGAACGAATGGATGGCTAATCATCTGAGAGCGGTGATGATGGACGGTGCGCGCATCACCGCTGAGCTGCTTCAGATCGGAGTTTTTCATGTCGCCGTCCGACAGGAAGCTTCTGTCACTGCATCGCCTTGCACGAGACTTGCCCGCCGACGCCGTTGCCGAGACGCCAGCACCGTTCCTGCACGCTGCGCTCGCTTCCATCTCACGGAGGTCAAAGCTCCTAGCCACCGCGTTTGACGACTCCATCGCTGTGCCTCCGCGAGGTGCTGCAGCGTTTGAAGGTGGTGGCCGCGACTGTACAGCGCGGAGCCGGATGCGGCTGCTGCGGCAGTCCGACGAGATCGAAGAGGAGGGGCGCGAACTGCACCAGGACCTCAGTACCTCACCACGATGCTCGACCTCCTCCCCATCATCGAGCTGGGCCTCGCCGAGGACGTTTCGGACCTCCTGTCCCTCGTCTCCCGTCACTGCCGGCAGTCCCCCTCCGCCGCCGTGGTGGAACAGGTGCTCAAGGCGAGGGTGTTGGCGCTAATACACGAAATTGAGCGGGAGATGGTACCAGGGTGGGAGAGGCTGGAGGAGATCCTGCAGGAGGAGGTGGGCGTCAACGACCCGGCGAATTGCATTGACGAGATAGAGATCTGGAGCTGGAGATCAGCGAGTGCTCCTCGGAAAGATGGATGGCCGCGACGCCTGCACTTGGAGAAGGCGACGAGGGACGGGGAGAACCTGCAGCGCAGTGGAGTAGCATAAGGCGAGGGCGACGGGGAGGAGCCGCGGCGAGCTAACCAGTTTCAGCGGCGGAGACGAAGGAATGAACCTATAGGGGCAAATCTGGGCCATACGAAATGATTGTACAGGGAAAGTGTACAAGAACGTGTAGCAGTCGTATAAAACGGCATGGTTCTGTAACACTTCGTGTGTTGAAATAGAAAAACTAATTTGTACATGTTCGAAATGCTGAAATCCGGGCACAAAAAGAAATCGAAACAATTCAAGCTAGTTCAAACTTTAAGTTGAATTTCAAAATGCGAGTTCAAATTTTTTTTTAATGTTGCAAAACAAAATTCCCTTTGGAAATCTCTTCTAACAACTTGAATTTTAGAGGTTTCCGTAAAAGTTCATATGAGGTTTAAAGGCTCAACAAAAATTATTTTACTCTAAAAGATGCCTGTCTTTAAAATTCAATACCATTTTATTTATTTCGATTTCGAAGTTGACCCCAAAATAAAAGTTATTCTTTTATAAAAGTTTTACCATCCTACCAAGTTTTAGAATTTTTGAGCTCAGAAAGTATGCATTTCGGATTAAATATTGAGAGCAGCATTGTAATTCGGAGAAAATTTGAGAAAATGAAAAAGGGAGCCGGCCCCACCTGTCAGCCACGCTGTTGGGCTTTCTCCAACCTCTGGGCGCCAGCGCAGGCATCCAGGTGCCGGCTTCCCTGCGCCTTCTCGCTGCATGCGCGCCACAATGCATAGGACGTGTCCCGACCGAGTTACTGCACCGCAGTATCCCTCTGGCCGTCGCCCTCGCTCCCTATCTCTCTTCCTCTCTCTCTCTCTCGCTCTCTCGCTCTGCGGACCGGGACCTCGCTGTGGGAGAGCCCCACCCGAGCCTTCCTAGCCCCCATTTCTCGGCGTAGAGCTGCACGTCTTGCTCCTCCAGCTCCCCACGAGCTCAGCTCCGCCTTCCCCGCATTGGACTGCACCAATTTTCGAGTTCCCCCAAAGTTCAAGTTTTGCCGGCGCCCTCCAATCCCCTCCAATGTCCGTGGCAATCCAAGGTTGAAGCTTCGATTCCTTGCAAGATTAGCTACCTCTGTGGCCGGCGTAACCATTGGTGCAAAGTTTTCCAAGCTCTCGTAACGTTTTGTGTAGGAATTTTGGAGGTGCACCACGGCTACCACTAAAACACGTGGACCTCGCCGGCGATGACCTCCTTCCGCCCTCCTTCGTCGACGAGAACCTCCTTGCCGAGCCTACCCCTGTTCCTTCAAAGCTCTAGGGCTCATACCCGAGGATCCTCGACGACCGTGCCGCCCGTACAACGCCGCCGAAATTGTGCACGAGATGCTCAACGCCGTCGACCTATCTCCGGTGAGGCCCTCGTCTGGGCGACTTCCTCTTGGAGCTCGCCATCCGGCGGCGACCCTTTTGGCACCCCGCCCCGGGAGCGCGATCGTCGGGGCAAGCGCCCCGGCGAAATCGCCGGAGCCGGAGCCGCTGCCGACCGAGCCATGGCCGCGCGTCGCACACGCGCGTGGAGCCGAGCTCCACCGGCGGGGGCCAGCAGCCTGCGGACAACGGCCCAAGTGGCCTCTTCCTCTGTGGGCCGGCCTCGCGGCCCAGTCCCCATGGGCCAGCGCCAGGCCGCCCATTTTGCGGCCCAGCCTCCCAAGTGGCTGGTTTCCCCTGTGGGCCGCGATGTGAATAGGCCCAGCCGGCTGAATTTTCAAACATATTTATTTATTTGGCAGAAATTGGCTTGGAACTTCAAAAATTCCTATAAAATTCATCTTAGCTCCAAAAATTACAAATAATATACCGTTGGATTCCCTGAAATATGTAAAACTTTCAAAATTGCATTTCACCCCTAGAAGTAGCTCTGTTAATTAAATTTAGTACCTCATGCATTTAGGAATCGTTGAAGAAGGCTAGCAACTTGCTCTAGTTGCTCTGGAGTCATCTGCAGTTGAAGATCATTCTCTTTTTATGCTAACCCTTAACAAACCGAAGACAAGCCTCAGTGCATTAACATGTTTTAATATCCGCAACAACTTTTGAATCTGTGCATGTGTCCTCATTCGCTTAGTTTTTAACTGCAGAGGCTTTATGCGGATATTGCAAAGCCACCACCGACTGATCTACTCAATCGTCTTGCAAATATTGATGCCCAACGACATCAGGTCAGAGTTGTGAACAATAATTGGACTGCGTTTACAAACTGATTCAAAGATCAACATTAGAAATATTTGTAGCTAGCTTTATAGAGTTAGAAGTATTCTTAGTGCAGACTGGCTGGAATGCATTTCATCTGTTTTCTGCACAACACTAGCAAGTTTTCTGTTCATGCACAACACTAGCAACTGGACATTATGGCTTGATTAGTCCCATAGTAGCAAGTTTTCTGTTCATGCACAACACTAGCAACTGGACATTATGGCTTGATTGGTCCCATAGTAGAAAGTTTTCTGTTCACTTTTTTCTAAAACATCATATTGCAGGAGGCTGATTATGCATCACATGAAGGTTCTCTCCCAAATGACATGCACAACACTAGCCATGGCAGTGATGGCAACAATGAGTGTAGCGCAGGCATGGATAGCAAGGATGATGATTGCAATGGCATGAGTGGCACTGGTGTAGGCAATGTTGGCAGTATCAATGGTGCAGATAATGGTGGCAGTCCTGTTATGGAAGAGTAACATGGAGCTGGCGTATGATCATTTTGGCATCTTTTGGTTCAAAGTCAAGAGATGCAAACTGATCAGTTTGGCATCTTTTGGTTCAAAGTAAAGGGATGCAAGAGTACTTTTGTAAATTTTAGATGCTAATATAGTAGTGACCAAAGTAGTGACTAAAATTGTGACTGCTATTGCTTGAGCCATCTAAGTAGTGGTATTCACTTAGCTGGTTGTAACAAGCTTATTTTGCTACTTCAACAATATTATGTTTTAATGTCATGGTTGAGACCTACAAATGATATGGGTGTTGTGGATGACATGATTTACTTTATATCTGTGTGTGTCATGAGAATTGATATGAATTGTGAGTGATTACTTTGTATTTATTAATTCTGGATTTGCGATAAAATTCCATGGTGGCCTGTGTAGCTTAGCAAATTGATCAATTTTCTGTGGGTCACAGTCATTTTCGTGAGGGTGATCTCGCACCAGAAGATTAATTTTCATGTGTGCTCTGGTCATATTTCATGGCGGCTTTCAAAACACACGAAAACATAAATTTCATGACGGCTTTGAAAACACAAGAAAACATAAATTTCATGATGGCTTTCAAAACACGAAAACATAAATTTCATGACGGCTGTCAAAACACATAAAACATAATTTTCATGACGGCCTTCAAAACACACAAAAACATAATTTTCGTGATGGACGACAGCCACGGTAATTCGTTCTATAACCTGGCGACATCTTGCATTTCATGAGAGCCACCTTCATGAATACCCATCGTGAAATACATTCCTGAGAGCCAGCCGTCATGAAATTGCATTTTTCGTGATGTGGAAGGCATGTGTGATTTTGTGTGACGGATGGCTGATATGAATTATTTTTGTGGTGGTCTTTTGTATTTTCGTGGCAGTTTTCGGCACGTTTTCTGGTAGTGATGTGGGCTAAGATATGAGAGATCCGAAAGATCAGCTCATGTATGAAGTGTCTGCGGAGAGATTTAATCCGTTATAATTTGTAAAAAGAGATAACTCTGAGGTGCAATTTTTGTGTGCACGTTGTCTAATTTATCTGTTGAGAACATTTTACCATGTGTATGTAGAAAAAAAAACTGTACTTTTTAAAATTTTGAGATAAAGATTAAATTTGTACAATATGACCGTTTCGAAGAGGGTCATTTACACTGTTACTACTTAAAAGTTTCCAAAAAAAAATAGCTCTCTATAGCTGATTTAGAAGGTCTACTGGGCTACTGCTAGGGTATGTCATTTTTGTAGCTATCATTTAATTAGTTACCATAAAAAAAAGGTTATAGCCAAAGATAGCCATTGTTTACTATAGCATCCCACCTTAAAATGAGGGGTTTGCTATCGAGAATCAGTCTCGGGTGACAACTCGACGAAGCGAAAGTCTAAAAGTACATACACAAGCACATATAAAATAGAGTACAAACTGAATTTTAGTGTTATTACAACTTAGGTTCTGGTTGAGTGCACAAAAGAGGTTCGAAATTCGATTACACAGCAGAAACGATACAACACGACGATACATAACTTAAAATAAAACTATGTCAGCCCATAAACATGATTTCATCCCTCCTGGCCACAATAATCGGCGTGAGGCATACTTGCAACAAAAATTTAAACAACAAACCCTAAGCAACTAATACTCAACAAGTTTTATCCGTCAAATTGGCCTTCTAAGACCGACTCCTAGCATGCATTAGGCCTGATCAACCTATGCTATAACAATCAAGGTTTCATACAATTAATTAAAGTGCAAAACAGCATGTACAACACTCTTACTATGATGTGACAACGATCACAAGTGGTACTCAATGACCGCGAGGGACAGCAATTCGAATCAATTTACATTCTGCAAGAGAAACCCAAGTAACACAACGTACGTGCACTCTAAAAAAAGTCACGTACGACAACCTTTCACAACAACCACATAGGACCGGTCCGAGTCTCACTCCTCTTGAGTACACGTCCTCCAAGCGATACCACACATCGGGGCTATCCGTGGTTAGCCTATGCACTCTCCCAAATATCATCACCAGAAGAGGTGTGGGGGATCGTTCAACCACTACGTTAGTTGAGTTAACTCGGTTTACTAGTTCCCATGATCACTAGCATGTTTTTGGTACTGTTCAAACTTGATCAACGGGGCCACAACGATCGGTCCTCAACCTACACGAACGGGGCTATGGCGGACAAGGGTCAACCTTGCCACCTCGACCTACACATGAACTTCCCCGTCCGGTCTCATTTTTCATATCCGTGTGAGATTATAGAAAACCTGAACCAAACCTATACCGGATAGTCTCCATACCACCCGGTCTTTCTACCAATGACCCAATATTATGCGTAGCAACATCTAACGTGAGGCTAGACAAACTAAACCAAACCGTTAGGAAAAATAGAGGTGCTATGTGCAACTAGGTTTCAATCGACTCCTACACGTAATGCACAATATAAGACTTGCATACATGTGGGAAAACAAGAAAAAGTTTGTAAAATATTAGGAGTGCACCGGGGCTTGCCTTGGGTTTGTGAAGTGTTAGCACAATCAAGAAAGGAGTTAATCACAGCAGCGGGATCCTCAGCAACGGGCTCGTCTTTAACGATGTTTCCTAAATGAATGCGAAATGCATTTGAATGAAAAGAAATAGAAAACCAAAGCAAGAATGATATGATGTTACTTAAGAGGTGGATGCCATGATGCGGTGCAGAAATGAGATGCAAGTTTATTTAATTATTTTATTTAGAATATTCCATTCATTAATTGCTAGAAGAAATTAGCTAAATTACTAAGGCCTCAATATTATTGAAGGAATAAGCATGGCAGTGGAATTAGGGTAACATGATGATTTGGTAACCATGTATTGCAAAATAAATCATCAATCAAATTAGGTTCAGAATTAAACATGTAAAAATGAGAAGTATTAAGATTAATTTATCTCAATAATGCTTCCTAATTAAGCATGTCCAAACCTACTTAATACTTCATTTACATGTGGTAACCATGATTAAAAACTAACAAGGTGAAAACTTCATATGCATGATACTGGAGAGAAGCTAAAAATCATGTGAGCATGAATGGAATTATAAAAGGAATGAATTATTTAAGACTATTTTAGTAAAGCATGTGATTATCATTTAAAAAAAAATGTATTAACATGGTTATGGTAGGCAACAACTTCCAAAGCATTTACTGTACACTAAGTATTAGCATGAGGGATTTTCAGCAAAGCTTTAGTATTTTATCTTGCTGAATTATGTTAGTAAAATTAAAACGCTACTGAGACAAGATAAAGCAATTATTAATAAATTACCCAGAAAGAAATATGCAACATGGTGAGTTGTGAAATGTCATGATAATAATGTATGCCAAAATTTATAATTTAAATATGCATGAAAATGCAGACATGCATTTATAATTTTTTTTTGTCTCTGAACTTTTTTTATTAAAATATTTGACAACGGTAAAATGTAAACATGTGCATCGTGTAGGTCTCTGCATAAGGGTTCTCAAAATTTTTCTTTTAGTATTCAAACCCCAACTAATGCCTTCATAGAAAGCAACAGGGTGAAGACCCTACGCTTTGTGCATCACTAAGCTGCTAATTACGTATAGCTTAAATTACCATAACTTCTTGGAATCATTGATTCAGTGTGCACAAGGCAGGAACAGAACTACTGAACTGCCATGAATTTGACTGCTTTCAAGGAATGATGGTTCATTTATACAAGGCTCCTTTATATCTTTAAGAATGGTCCTACTGCTTCTCTGGCAGAGTGGAGCATTGACTAACTGCTTGCAAAATAATCGTGTGCTTAGCTTAAATATCATTTATTTACATAATATATACTTGACTTGGTTAGCATATCATAGTTTAGGAGCAGATAACAACAAAGCCCCTTTTCGAGCTGCAGGCATGTTTTAAGTGAGTGCTCTTTGTTGCATTGCAGTGAGGACATACCGGCAAGTGCATCCAGGTCTGATGTGCTGCAATGTTTTCCTACCAGAGCTAGTACACACAAAGCAACAGATTCCCATCAAAGCTCACCTAGTGGCTTAACCAGCCAGCAGCCAGCAGCCAGCAGCCAGGCACTGGAGGATGTAGACGAGCGGCACAGGAGTGGTTGCTGCCGCAGCTCGACGGAGGTGGGATGTCACCATGGAGGCGCGAGTTCCCAACGAACATCGGCCAAGAACACCCCAAAATCCTACACATCGCGCCACAGATTTGAATGAGAAGTATTCTGATGGGTGCGCTCTGGCATGAAAAAGCTATGGTCGAGATGGATTAGGAAGTGCTCACCGGTTTCAGAGAGAGAGGGCCGGCGGCACCATAGGTTGGGGATTGGGGAAAAGCTCGATTTCCTGCACAACCGGCGATGAAATTGATTGATTCTCGATTCCTAGCAGTGAGCCATGTAATTAGGAAGCTAAGACCGAAAGCGTTTGAAGATACCTTGCTGGAATTGGCTAGATTTCACCGGGAATCAACCACAGGTCTAAAAACTCGAAATTTTGGGGAAAACCCAAAATTCGAGCTGCACTGTGTACGATTGGCGAAATGGAGCAGTGGGGAGCTTGAGAACGCTGCTGTGCGCTCGATTGAACAATATTTGGGTCAGTTTCTCTCGGGGAAGCGGAGGATTCTTGCGAGGTATGGCGACGAATATGCTTCTGTTGGCAAGAGAGAGTGAGAGAGAGGAATGGTGGTGGGGTGCCCCTGGAAGAAATAGAGTGGGAAGCAGGCGTGTTGTGGGAAAGGCCCAAATGAGCAAGGGATGTCAGGTGGGTCCTACATGTCAACCGAGCTCAACGTTGAAAGATTTTTGGGTGCAGTAAAAACAAGTAGCAAACGAATTTGGATTGGATTGAAACTTCATAGGATTGTTCTTAAACCTGTGCTCTCCACTCTAACCAACATGCACAGAAAGATTAAAAGGAATTGGAACATATTCAAATTGGAAAACAGCCACCCGATAAGGAAATTCTGAACTTTTGAAATCAGAGCAATTCTGCCATTTTCTGAGGGCATAAACAAATATATACCGAGCTCCAACAATTTGAAACTTTGCAAGGAGATAGAACGTTTAGAGATTAACAAATTTTGTTTTGGGATCAAGTTGAAATACGAATTGGATTTTAATCTACAGAATTTAGAAAACAGGTAATCATTGAGGAATAACAATTTTCCTGAGCCCTTCTAAGAAGGACGAACCTTATTAAATCTTCAGCAGTTCAATTTTAATAGCATTCAAGTAATATCTTTGTTTCTTATATTCAAAAAAAACTTTTTTTGTAGAGTTTTGAAATTTTACTTTTAAATTTGAATTCGAATTTCATATTTGAAGATTTGGTTTGACCTCCATCTCATTGAGCTTGGTTTCTCCACAAAATTGAGTCCAATCCAAAAATCTCGGTTTCCTGTTTTTAAGAAGAGTGGGATGTTACATTTACTCTCCATTTAGCTTCTGCTAGCTAGAGGTCCAAACACAGCATGGGCTACTGAAAACGAGCTGTGTAAAGCCCAGATCTGAAGTTGCTAATAAAAATTAAAAGGTGCTCTCTCTGTACTTATAAATGGCATAGCTACCGCTACTGATGGAGATGTTTTTTCTTAGCTAGGTTTTGCCAAGACCACCGCAAAGTGGTTTATTAGCCTTCTATTTTTTATGGCTTAAAACACATGGTTTGCTTATTAATCTGCATTTTTATTTAATTTTGCCAAGGGTAGTCAACTGATTGTACTCTATATGGTACTACCTGTAAATGTAGGGTCCGTTCACTGCAGATGAACTGCATAGCAGCAGCGGCTGCCGCTGCAGCCGTCCATAGCAAAGTAAAACGTCTATACCGCTTGCATCTATATCCAACAAAATTAAGTGCAGCCGAACGGACCGTAATTCACTATTTTTGTGTCGTGTAATCTTCTCATCATTCTGTTAAGCTTACTTCCTTCATTCTTTAATTGATTTTACTGTTGATTTATAACATCAACTTTAATCATTTATTTTATTTAAAAAGTTTGATGAATATCATAACAAGTTTGTTATAATTTAATTTATTTTAAAAGTTATTTTAATTATAATTTATAATTTTTTATATTTAAATTGATTTTTTTAAATTAATGATCAAAGTTGATTTTAGAAGCCCAACAGCGATATCATGAGTAATCGGTCCTGTGCTCGATACTTTTTGTTCTTTCCCCCACGGTGACTGCTCTGTACGGACCCGTAATGTGTACGAGAACACCAGAGTACAGTATATCTTGACGAAGCATAAGATTGGATGAAATTATAACATTTCACAATTGATCCTTTTGAATAATGTGTTTTCAAAGTTTTTTTAAGTAAATATAGCACCTAATTAAGCTAGTAGGCCAATGGCAAGAAGCTACTTCTTGCCGTGCAGCAGCTGCATGTCATCGTGCCTGGCCTTCTGCTCCATCTCCGACAGCTCCACCGTCCTTTTGTCGAGCCAGGAGATGATGTCGCGGAAGACAGTCTCGATGTTGTCCGTTGACTCGCCGGAGGTGAGGGCGTGCCACATACCCGGGTAGAGCTTGAACGTCTTGTCCTGGCTCGCCGCCGACCGGTACAGGAGCTCGCTCACCGACGGGTCGGTTACCGTGTCTGCGCCGCCGTGGACGATCAAGAACGGCAACGTCACCTATAAACGCTACACACAGGTCTCGGTACAGTTTTTCATCGTAATGAAGCAAACAAATTACAACTAATTGCAGTAGAGAATATCAACCAAACATTAACCAATTTAATTTGGAAAGAAAATTACAGCTTCCCTCATGTTCCCTCCTCCCATAAGTCCTCCCATGATGTATTGATTTTTTTATTGAAAAAAACTTATATCACGTTGGATCTATAAAGAATTAAGGGCTAATAAAAATTCATCACGTTTATGGGAGCATGCGTGGGAGAATAGAAGGAAAATTCGAAGCACATATATAGCTCTGTGAACCGCTCCATGAGATTTAAGTAATTCAACAAATTAATGTCATAACTTTATTTGCTTTGAATTGAGAATTACTCTCTCCGGTTTTAAAATATTGACACCGTTGACTTTTAACCTCAACTTTGACTATTCGTTTTATTCAAAAAATTTGTTCAAATGTGTAAAATTTTGTTATTATTTGATTTATCAATAGTGAAATTTAAATCACAACTAATAATTTTACACATTGATATAAATTTTTTGAATAAAATAAATGATCAAAGTTAATGTTAAAATTCAACGGTGTCAATAATTTAAAATCGGAGGTACTATATATCAATGTCAAAGAAGCCTATTTTTTTGTCTAGGGTGGATATTAATATTACGAACACTATTGACAGATTAATATTACGATCACTATTGACTTGTCGCTATAGTAGCCATGTGATCTAGAGCAATTAATTGGTGTCGTTGATAGGTCAAACAAGCAACTACGCCCTTGTTCACGTTGTTTTAGCTTTGGACAAAAAAAAACGAGAAGGAAAGATAGAGATTTATTGAGAAGAGAAAAAGTATATTGGAAAGAAAAAAAGGTGTATTGAAAAATGAAAATAATATATATTGAGAAACAAATTTTAAATGCTAAAATGACTTATATTTGTGAAAGAAGAGAGTACTTGAATAGCCATGTTCATCTAGCAGCTTACGTGCCGCGTAATCGATGCATTGCTCAGTGCGAGCTTGCGGAGCCCACATGTTTAAGAAAAGATCTCACTTTCACCAATATCACGCTCCACAACCAAAAGATCTAATTTTGGTGGATATATGCTTAGTGCCGCTTTTTTTTTTTGGCAGTGAAAGTCGTAAATCTACTTGGAGCGCAACGGTAAATCGATAATTTTCGCCCAGTTATTTTTAGGACTAACTAACCATCAAACAAAATCGACAGGCATAACTTTAGCAACGAACTAATGAGCTTATTTAGAGTGCAGTCTAAAGGCTCAAGTTATGGATAAACATGAATAAAACCAATATTTAGCAAAATTCCTGAAACTAGACTCTCTTAGAAATTTATAACTTTCTAAAGAAGCAAAACCATAGAAAAGGCATGTATCTGACCTGCTGCAGGAGGTTGGCCTCGAGGTCGAGGCTGACCTTGAGAAGTTCGTACGCGGTTTTGAGGCGCGGCTTGCCCTTGTAGCAGTAAGGGTTGCCGCGGATCTCATCTCTCTTCTCCTGGGTCTTGTACGCCGAGTCGATGACGTCTTTGGTGGGTACGATCTTCCAAGTTGGGATGATGCCGGTCATGGCCTTCAGTATGTTCACCACCACGGGGTGAGGTTTCATGTCATCTGCAATCTACAGCGCGCCGCACATCAGTTCCTTTAATTTCTAAACTTTTTAAAAAAACTGTCATATATCACTAGAAAATAGTATTTTTTTGTGTTTACTTTTATACTTTTTTATAGGTCGTTCTAGCTCTGAGCACGAAAATTTAAAAAAAATGAAAAAGTATGGTAAAAAAAAACGAGAAAGAAAGAAAGAGACAGAAATAAATATTTATTGAAAAGAGAAAAATTATATTGAAAAAAGCGAGGTGTATTGAGAAGTGAGAATAATATATTTTGAAAAACAAATTTTAAATGCTGGAATGACTCATATACGTGAACGGAGAGAGTAGTCGGGTTATTCGAGTTGCTTGCTCCTGATGTTGTTTGTTTGACGAATTGACGTAGTTTTGAATTGAATTAATATTTAATATACTAGTTGAAGGTAGTGGGGTGGGTGGCATAAGATTCCATCTCCGTATGGTCGACAAAATGTCATCGTGCGAATAAACAACGGCAACTGTCTAACGAAAGCGCCGCCGGGCCACCCGGATCGGTTTCGAGAGAGAGAGAGAGAGAGAGAGAGGAATAGGCCACCAACGGGCCGCGTAAAGCCAGGAAGGAATTAAGAGAGGAAGTACCTTACACATGGGCGCGACTAGAACCGCGCCGCTCCAGAATTCAGGCCGGGCGCGGTGGAGGAGGAGGGCCACGGCGCCGCCCATGGACTCGCCGAGCAGGAACCGGCGGCCGCTGCTGGTGCGCGTGGCGGCGGCCTTGGCGACGAAGAAGGCATCGCAGTCCGCGACGAGGCCGCCGAAGTCGGGCACGTAGCCCTGCAGCCCGTCGGAGCGGCCGTGGCCCTCGTAGTCGAGGCCGAACACCGCGAACCCGGCGCGCGCCAGCCGCTCGCCCGTCCCCCGCATCGTCACCGCGCACTCCACCGCGTACCCGTGGCAGAGGAAGACCAGCGCCTTCGGCGGGTCGAGTTTGGGGATCCACGCGCAGGAGAAGAGCCGCATCCCGCGCGAGTTCTTCACGTATTCCTGCGCACCGCACCATCGTTAGTTCCTTGGGTTAGCAGCGAGGCCGGAGTAGACGACGCGTGACGGGTGGATGGGACGTCGCTGATTACCTCTTTGTATTCGAACGCGGCCTGCTCGCCATGACCGCCGCCGTTGGTGCTGGTCATCGTGTTCCTGGCCAACGATTCGGCAGAAGCAGAGAAGATGAGAAGAGAGGCAGAGGCAGAAGAAGAAGATGGTTGGTTACCTCGCGGGGGCTATCTGCCAATATATAGTTCCATTCAAGATACTAGTACAGTTTAACTCGGTCCTTACGTCCGTGTGCACCATGTGCCGGCGTGAATAAATAATCTTTAATCCGCTGGCACCCAATCGACTCAATCATCAAATCGTTAACGAACAAATGTTCTTTATTTCGTTTCGAGCAAATTAAGCGCCGATTTTTCTCCGGAAAAAAAATTCTGTTTTGAGAAAAGATCCACCTTTTCCGATAGGAATGTTGACGTCGGTGGCTCCTTGCAGATATCATTATTTTCTCCACTGAGGACTTTTTCTCCGGGACAAAAAAATAAGGAATCGGATGCTAGTAGCACGTCGTCTCTGACGTTGACCTTCGAGATGAGCCCCATCTCACATATGTCGGGCGCCACTAACTCCACAAACAGCATGTCGCGCATACCTCCCTGCTACGCACGCGACAACCCAAACAGTTTTGCTACACATTATATTATTATTAACAGCTAATGATTACATACTGCCTTTTACTTATTAAGACCAGCGGCTTCTTCGTCCGCTTTACGTGAAACCGTATCAAACCGTTTCAGAAAGAGCCACTTCTCCTTCTTTTTTAAGGAGCTAGAGGTGAAGTTAGGAGCACAAAAAAATGATTTTTTATGGCTGCTTTGTCTACGTGACATTTTTCTTTATTAACTACTTTTACAAAATAAGAGAGCTCACAAAAAATCCGTTTTACCAAACATTTTTAAGAGCTGAAGTCAGAGCTATCGAACCCTTTTTTTTGCAATGAAGCCAGAACCGGAGCCGTTTTTTGAGCAACCCGAGCCCTACCAAACAGGGCCTAATTGGTTTCGCCAGAAGAGAACAGCTTACCTGTGTGTTGGTTCGTTCAATTTTGTGTGGCTGCACGGCGCTGTCTCTACTTGAGTGTTAACCACTTGATGGTCAAATTAAACCTCCGTTCGATAGGGATTATGGTGCTGCTTCTCTAATTGATTATAAACGCTTATAACCTATAAGTGATCTTACCCACATATATTTACCAAAATATATTTTTTTATTTTGTACTAAGCACCTATGAGCTACTAATAACAGCTTTTTACCAATTCTGCCTTCTCACCCCCCTTAATCCATATTAGATAAATTATTTTTGCCAAATAATTTTGACATAAAAAATAAATTTTATGGATAAGCTAGATAATCTACTTTCACCAATAATCTAAAATATTAACACTACTTCCTTTTAACATTGCATTTGACTATTCATCATATTTACTAAAGTATGATAAATATGATACATTTTATTATAATTTGGTTATCATTAAAGGTATTTGAAACATGACCAAGTAATTTACATACATTTCAATATTTTTTTAGAAAAAACTCTAAGATGACTAAAATATCAATATATTAATATCTTGAAATTGGAGGGAGTACTAATTAAACACGTGAGTAATGGACGGAGAGATAGCAGTTGATCGGTACCAGTCACTGGGCCCAACCGAACAGAGCAATCAGCCGATTAAATGTGACAGTGTTGGTCCGATTGGGTTTATTGAAAGAAACTATTTTAAGTGACGTTTATAACTTTTAAAAATCATATTTAACCATCGCTTATTTAAAATTCTTCTGAAAATATTGGTTATTTTGTTGTGAGTTGTTTCATCAAGTAAAAATACTATGATTTATTTATTTTTATATTTGTGGAAAAATTAAAATTAAAATAAATAGTTAAAATTGATATCTAATTTTTTTTTAAAAAATAATACTTAAATTGAGACGGAGAGACGTATCAGCGCGAGTTCGAGCTACATCAATTTTTTTTTTCTTTTTGCATGGACGTGATTTTTTTGAACGGACTCTATTTGAGCTCCCTTAACGCCTCCCCACAATCGCGGATCAGGATCGTCTACCTTCACCCTCGTGAAGTCACGACGGTGACATCAGCTCCATCTGCCGTCCAATGAATCCGACGGCTAGCAAGAAGCACGAGTCTTTGCTAGTACTAGTGCTCGCACAATCAAATCGCAAAAGGAAAAATCCTCACACGATCAGTTTATGACATTTTTCTCAACTTGTGCAGGGACCTAGCACCAATATACATTTTAGTCACAGATTATTTTGTTATTGTCTAATACTCTTTCCGTTGGAAAAAAAATATGTTCTAATTCTGTGCCATTGATCTTTAGCCAATATTTCTCATTATAAATTTAAAAAGTATAAATTTTATATTAACTGCTAAATTAATTGAATCTATATTCATCATCGGTCAAGATCAAAATTAAATGACACAAAATCTAAATGTCAAGTTTTTCTAGGATGGAGGGAGTAACACTTTCTTTTGAGTCACATTTTACGTTTTTTTTGTTTTCGTGTTATCTAAATTTGTCCAATATATAGATTTGATTAACCTTAACAACATAAAACTTGCACTTTAAAATTCGTGATAAAAAATATTTCCATAATATATATACTCCCTCTGATTTTACAACATTGATGTTGTTGATTTTTAGGTTGAACTTTGATCATTTGTCTTATTAAAAAGGTATGTTAAATACAATATTTTGTTATCAATGGTAATTGAAACACAACTAGTACTTTACATACTTGAATTTTTTTTATAAAATGAATGATCAAAGTTAAC
>BCLF01000070.1:117001-201475 GCA_001602275.1 Zoysia japonica | reverse complement strand
TCAATATTTCAAAACTGAAGGGAGTATTTATTTAATTTATAGAAGCTATTGATCAAAGGTCGGTGGCACAAAAGTCAAACATAAATGTTTTCTCGGCTAGAGGGAGTATTGTTATAATACATTTAGAGACCTAGATGAGAAGAGGGAAACAATTTATGAGACCTAGAAATGCAAAACAAGAGTTTGAGATATTACATTAAAAGTTCAAATTTGTTTAGAGAGCCAGAAATATAAATCAGAGTTTAGTAACTTAGATGAGAAGGAGAAAATAATTTAGGGAGCTAGAAATAATTTCACTCTATTTTTATTTTGATGAACTCCTACGTATTCAAAGGCTAGTATAGTTTTAATCAATTCAGAGGCGAGCGTTATTTTCAGTGTTCTGATTGGCAATAATTAAGTTTTAGGCTCCAATTGGTGGAGATTATGGAACTGCTTTTGCTACTGATTATCACAACTTATGCTGTAATCTCTACCAAACACTTAAAAACCATAAGTGATTATGCTCATAATCACCAATAATCATTTATATATTTTGTACTAGTACCCATAGTTAAGCTGCAAATTGTAGCGTTTTACCACTTCTCCTTCTCCACCACCTATAATCCTCATTGGATAAGTTGTTTTGCCAGACATTTTGACATAAAAAATATATTATATGCATAAGTTGGATAAGTAATTTTCATGAATAATCTAAAGTATGAGCAAATGTGAATAATCATAATCCCTACTAAAGAGCCCCTCAGTGTGTTGAAGCATGGGTGCACCCCGGCCGCTTGATCGAGTGTTTGGCAAAACAACTTATTTGATATGGATTATAAGTGGTGGGAAGGGAGAAGTGGTAAAAAACTACTATTTGTAGCTTATAGGTGCTAGTACAAAATGTAGAAGTGATTATAGATGATTATGAACATAATCACTTATGGGTTCTAAGTGTTTGCTAAAAATTATGGCATAAGCTGTGATAATCATTAGCAAAAGCAGCCCATATAATCTCCACCAAACGTAGGCCCGAAATCAATGGCCCCGCAGACAATCCCTTTCACGGTTTCACCTCCTCACTCTGGCGACTGTCCCCATACTAGCTTTCTATCAGGTGCTGAGTCTCCATGCTGGAATCACATTGCTGAGATTGCTTTTTTGCTTATTTTGTAAGTAGATTTTATTTAAAACTTAAGAGGCTTCATGCCTTCTATAATCTGCATGAATATAAGACAGATTCTGAAGTAGACCTAAATCATTATAGATGATAGATGACTGCAGTTGCGAAGCTAGCATACAAAATACTTTGGCGCCACTCTTTATTTATACCCAAATTTATACAGAAGATTAAGGTAAAAACTCACAACAATTAAGGCAAAATGTGTTCGGACCGTGGTGCATGTATACACTAGGGAAGGCTCCCCGGAGCCAAAGCCACAGCGTCATGCCATGGCGAGAGCGGGGCGGCGGGCAGCAGCGGTGCGCGGGTGGTGGGCATGGTGACTTGCAGAAGACAGGGTAAGGTGGGGCACGACCGGCAGGCACGGTGGTGGGCAGCGGCGCCACTGATGTGGAAGAAGACAATGGCGTTTGTTTATATAAAAAGCTCAAGGGTCATTTCAGCGGCTAGTTGATGTCTCCATGGGCATTATAGCTAGATCACCCTCTTCACAGGCATTCTGGTGAGTGCTAAAGTAAGCATGGGCATAATCCCAAATTCCTCGTGCTAGAGTAGAGATCCTATGAATTGGATTGTTGAGCAGATGCATACCTCTATCAACCACTAGCATTGAGGATGGACGTCTCAGCTACAGAATGCAGCTTCTTGGAGACAATTATAGTTTTAACAGTTCTTTTATTTTGTGTATATTGTTGTAACAATATATCATTTTACTGATTAATTTCCTGAATTTGCATACATAGCATGTTTTGTGTCGGCTTGAAACAGTTGAAAGAAATGAATAGATCCCTTCAAATGTGATCATGGCCCCCATGTGTCATGTTTCCATACTCCGATGGCTGCAAATTTATCATTGATAAAGTTAGATATGGTTCTTATATTATGTGTTCCTCCAACTATTTGGTGTCAGTATTATCCGTGTTTAAAAATCTTAGACAGCCTGGTAACGGTTGCATTAGAAATAGGGGGTGTAAAAAAGTGAGTATGAAGATACCCTCTAAACCTATCTTAGATTAAGAAAATGAACAAAGTTTTTAAAATCCCATCCACTTCTGAAATACTAATTTATTTTTTAAAAACTAAAGAGTTTGGAGGTAATTTTTGGTGCCGTAAAAGTCGATCAACAGAGGTAATGGACCTTGTTCGAACAAGCGGATGACCCATGATGGAGGCCGGCAAGCGGCCCGCCCTGACTCCTTCACGCTTGACCCCCCCCCCCCCTCCCCCCACCCATCCGACCATAGGGATCGCAGCGCATTGCTCGACCATGAGGGTTAAGAACAGCCTCAACATCCGACCTTCGGGGGTTGGGCACCGCCTCTAGCCAACCGGATGGCTGCAGCAATTGATAAAGGGAGATATTCCCAACATGAACTGACACCGCAGGCGCTATACGCCAAGCCATGGAGAAAAGCTAGACATGTCCACCACCCGATGAATAGGGATGGTAAAGCAGCTAAGAGCCGTTCGCACTATACCCGGAGGTGATAAAGCCACTCGACATGAACGCATGGGATAGGCCACTCCCAACGCACAACGTTTCCACACTAAGCATGGTAGGAGACACAAGGACCTGCCACCTGTGGAGCTGTCTGCCAAGGCAGTTCGAATAGACTTCGCCCCCCTTGCATTAGAGATCGATAGGTTTTGTTCCCTATATAGGTTGCACCGGGGAGCTCTCAAGACACAGATAGAAGAATTGATCAATCACACACACAACCGCCCTAGGGTTCTTGATCACATGAAACCCTAGCGCTCTTGTAACCACCCACCATCAAAGCCCTTAAGGTTAATACCGACACCCCTGCTGGACGTAGGGTATCACGCCTCACGGCAGCCAGAACCAAGATAAATCTCTAAGTCTCTCAAAAGACAAGGCCACATCAACAAGAAGAACACATTTTGTCGTCCTCTCCCTATTACAAATCTTAGTTTCAACCTTAGGCCCTGTGGCCCCTGTTTGGCTACTATAGTTTTTCAATACCAACGAATTGAGAAAACATGGTTTTATAAGCCACTGTCAACAAAACCATATTTTAGAAAAAAAAATTCATGAGTGAAGTTATTAAAACTACAAAATGGTTGCACTTTTATCAATACTATAGTTTTGAAAACTACAAAATTAATTTGTTTCTTTCTAAAACCAAATTTTTTTTGACAAACCATATTATTCTTTTAAAACTCCAAAAATACTTTGTATCCAAACATGGCTTACTTGTCATCGCAGACTCTTCAAGTTATCTCAATTTGCTTATCATCTTTGCTCCCTAATATATATTGTATTATTTTTCATACATATCTATCTCTATCTCCCTCTTTTTTTGCAGTACATTCCACATTTTTACATCTTCTTAATTCATGTGCCCAGATTTATATTGAAGAGGAGTCAATAGGGATGAAGGAGATTTTCTATTCTCTTTCAAATATATCTTTATATCTATCTCTCTTCTTACATATAATTCACCCACCCTTATCATCTCTCTTTAATTCTCATGCTTAATGTCAGAATGACAAGTAAATTGGAACGGAGCAAGTAGATAGGTAAACTTGAAATTATGCAGATTTTGAAGGTTATTTACTTGTATTATAAGCTTCTTGGTAACTTATGTCATTTCATGCATGTAATTGTTTATATCAATTTTGCACAGCATCATCAGTATTCTAAGATTGATTGAGACTACAAACACGATATCCTTGAAAAACATGAAAATCGTTATCTATTTGTTTCCTCCATTCTTAAAATTGTTTCACCGTTAACTTAGCATCATCTTTGATAATTCATTTTATTCAAAAAATTAGTTGAAATTTATAAAATTATAAGTCATGTTTCAAACAACTAATTTAATGATAAAGCAAATTATAATAAAATATATGATATTTATCAAATTTTTTAATAAGATGAATAGTCAAAAATGATGTTAGAAATTAATAATAAAAACAATTTAAAATGGACAGATTATAATTTAATGATCTTTTATGTATCCTCTTCCTCTGGCCAAAGAGAAAATCAAAAAATATCCTCTGACAAAAGCAGCAGCTAACCGTCCAAAATGATTTTTTTTTTTGCTATTATAGTACATTTTCTAACTGCGGTTTCTCTGAAACGGTATCTATGTTATGGGCTTCTCTAAAATGGTACTAAGTATGGTTGATAGTTCTCTAAATAAGTATTATCAGGAAAGTAATTTCTTTTTATTTTCCATTTTTAACATTCCTAAATTCCTAAACTGTCCCTCTGATTTCCTTTATACGTAACGAATCTTTTGGTCGTCTTTTCCTCCGCAGAGCTACTGGAAGAGAGGCAGCTCCCGCTGCAAGCGGCAGCGAGGTCCAGCAATTAACGAAGGCGGCTCCCCTCCCTCCACAGGGCTGCGGAGCGCGCCCTTCTGGCTCCCCCGGCAGTTCGCCGCCTCAACCGCATCCCCGACCCCCGGCGGCAGCACGCGGGGCCGTCTGAAGGTGGCTCGCGTCAGCAATGCGGTTTTACTCCTCGTCCTCAAGCAGCCAGGCCGCCTCCACTCGTCGTCCCCCACATGCCCTAGGAGCGACCGGCAGTAGCAGCTCAACTTAGAAATTGCAGTTTTGTTTGATGTTGACGTGCCAAAATTTTGTACTACTCGACCTGTATGCAATTTTGGTTGAGAAATTTACATTGTTATGCCAAGTGATTCTTGGGAAGAATTCAAGTAGAAATTGTTGTCATTCTTCTGTATGTTAAGCTCGCGGTGTAGTGTTGTGCTGCATTCCATTTTAACTGGAATATGGTGTTGCGATTGCTACTCACTCTTTTGCAAGTGCATTCATATCATCACTTTGAGGTTAATTTTCTTCTATACCATCAAGTCAGTCAATGACTTTTACGATCAGACTCTACATGTCAATGACACAAGGTGATGGTATAAATAGAAAACACATCTAAAATTATGGTATAGATGAAATTATTCTTTCAAAGAAATCTCTAGCTGGGTGTTTGCCTTCAGAGTTCAGAATGAGGCATTGTTATGACCTGCAGATCGCAATTGTTATGACCCTCGATGAAACTGCAATCCATCTCAATTGGTTCCTCTCTATCCATGGCAAGAACATGTAACCTGTTGTATTGTAAGCGTAATTATTTTAGTAATTTAAAAACAGCACAAAATAATCAAGGAAAAACTGGGGAGATGGAAGACTTGGCGCTGCACGAGGATCGTTCAAGAACATCGACCAGCCCGCGTTGGGGCATTGCGGGGGGCGCCTGCGTTGGACAGCCGTCGCCGTCAGGGAGCTCGAGGGCGCGTGGCTGGCTCGGCTGCCTGAGACATCTAGGACGAACAGCACTGCGCCGCTAGAACGAAACGAACAGAACAAATGGTAGTGATTAGGTTAGGTCTATAGAAAATAAGTGGGGTAGAGTAGGAATTTAGGAATGCTAAAAATTGAAAATAAAAAGAAATTCCTTAAAATCCCTGATAATATTATTTTAGAGAGCTGTCAACTACAATGGTACTGTTTTAGAGAAGCTCACAGTATAGATACCATTTTAGAGAAACTATAGTTAGAAGGTACTGTAATAGAAAAAAAACTCGAAAAAGGCCATGAATTGACATAAGCAGCTCGTACAAGGACGGCTACAGCTGCTTGCCAAACTTTTTTTCTTTAGTAAAAAAAATAATTTCTATTTCTGATTGTGAGGAAACAATGGACACTGATTCTTTAATATGACTACGCATATTTTAGTGACCGAGGATAAACTGGTGCATATCTAATTGCCTAGTTTTTTCCTTTCGCCTAGAAAAAAGGATAACTGGCATGTTTCTAGATTATCCGTGGCACTTGAAGGAAAGAACCGAGCAAGCGAGAAGGAAAGCCTCGTGATTACTGGAGCGGAATCCGCCAAAATAAGAGGGGCGTTAGCCGTTTCTGCTACTGAAACATCATTACTTGCATATCAGACTACCTTATAATATATTTTTTTTGCTAAAAGGGAGTAAATAAATATAAATACTACAACAGGAGTTAAAAATGTATTCAATGTCATTCAATGCTTAAAACTACTTGGTTGGCAGTCTGCCAGCCAAAAATTCATTTTTAGCGAAAGGGATTTCAGACTAGTGGTTGAGTAGCCTCAGCAGTACCCCTCAGGTCTTAGGTTTGACTCTGTGTGGGTTTCAGAATGAGGGTAGAAAAATTTCCTTGTTTGTCCCCCACCAAAGCACAGTCTAAGGTCTGGCCCAGGTCATTGGGCATTCTCACGCAAGATATGGTGCCACTGTGTAAGGGTGGGGTAGGAGTTCGGAGGTTTTCTCGGCCGAGAAAATGTCTTCTTAATGAAATGCCGTGTGGTCGGTCTTATCCCGTAGCTTGTGTTTTTTATGTCATTCAATGCATTGAATTATTCCTTTTGATTGCACATGCCACCCTTAGAGTATTAATAGAGCCAAGAACCCACTCCTTTGCGACGAAGGTAAAGCATGAAACATATCATATCCATGGTGAAAATCTTGCGCATTGGTTCTCGGTCTCTGGATCTATCGGTATTTTTCACCGCCGACACGTAGAATTTAGAGAGGGAGGAAGATGATGCATCGCGTGTTTGGCCCTTGGTGGCCTAGTCTTTCGAGGACTCAAGATTTATCCTGTTTCAGGTGCAAACCGTACATCCAACAGTAATGTGTTGTATTGGCCTTTAGACGCTTGAGAATTAATTACAAGGTTGAGGATGATATGAGTAAACCAGTGTGGTGTCTCATGTCCGTGCAAGTCTATGATGAGGCCTTGTATAGGGTTGATTAGGTCGGGGTGTAGTCCCTACGTATCTTGTGATTTTGTGAGATCTTCTCGCCACGTGGGGGCATCATCGTATATTGTCTTGTCCTTCGGTGGAAATAGAGACGTCATTACCCATCTTATGAGTGCTCTTGCCTTGTGTTGCTTATACACTGACAAAGAAAAATAGAAAAGGATGTGCTAAGCATCTGAACTGTATCGATCGTTCCTATATTGTTTTTAGTAAACATACATGGTAGCTTGGATAATTATTTAGACTTTTTGCAGACTTACAATTAAACCTTTTTCAGGGGCTAGATTTCACTTTTTAGATCATGAAGATCAGTACATGCATAGAAAAAATAGTAAAGGCAGGGGGGCATGTGCCCCCCCCCCCCCCCCCAAGTATCACCACTGCTTCTAGAGTAAGTATCCAGTTCCTGATTGAGTTAGAGTTGAATGACGATGCTAGCAGAATAACAAGGCAAACTCGCTATTCTTATCTTTTGTAGTGCGTTTGATTTCTCCCATCGGGTGAATTACCACCAGCCTGGTTCAGTTGAAAATGACACAAACTTAGCTATTGACAGTCAGTCTGCAAATCAGTGTAGCATTTAGGAAGTCTAGATTCTGCAGTGATATTTTATATGAATGGTGTGTTCAATGTTTTTTTTTTGTTGTGTTCAAATGTCTTTTTGTTGATTCTCTTATTTTTGTTTAGAGGTAACGAAGGAAACAAGATAAGAGGTTGTATTAACAGCTTCTTTACAATAATTTGGTGAATTTTACGGATCTCTCCATTGATTGATCCAACAAAATTCATCTTTAGTCAAGGAGATGAGAGCTATAATGGCATCAAATTCATCCTACAATGAACTAATGAATGAATAATTTAAAGTATCTTATATCTGGTGCTTTTTACCTATTCTTTTAGTTGCCGTACATGTTTGTCCTTTTACATCATCCTTGTGGAACAAATCCATAACTAGGTAAAGTAATAATTTTATTTTTATATTAACAATTTTTTGACTTGATTTTATTTTTATAATTTTTTGAGGGGGTGTTTTTGATTGGGCAGGGCTATATTCGCAGTTCAAACAATTATTAAATGCTTAAATGGCAAAACTGTACAGAGAAATTTTTATGTTTGTGTACAGTATAACGCAAACCTAGATAGGTGTTTTCAGCGGCATATGGGCACCAATTGTCATGGTATGTAAATAAAATTACAGAACGTTGGTCACATTTTTATTCATTTGCCCTAATTGTCTTATGTTTACTTCGTGGACATAAATATGGTATGCCATCTCTTCTACTGCTTTTGTGGGTGTTTCAGACGCTCTCGGTCGAGGTCACTACTCTAATAATTTCTTAATTTGTGATGCTATCATTAAATGATATTTAAAATTTTGAGTTGTGAGATCTTACATTTTGCTTTCAATATAAATACGTACTCTTGACATGTTGAGGCAATAAATGCATTGTGGCAATAAAGAGAGAGAGGTTATTTAATGAGGCAAAAGATTTTTTTGTTGACTTGAAAGTGTCTAATCTACTTTTATTGACTAAGCATCTTATTCTTAACTAACAGCAAGTACTTAAGCAGAGGAGCTTTTTTTTACGTTTAGAATTCACTCATCAAATCCTTAAGAGAGGAAGAATTGACGACAGGTTAGAACTCTAAAACATTGATGGTTGTAGCCTTAAAGTTCAGCCTAACAGGATAGTTCCATTTTGTGGGTTCTATTATCAATTTATCACAGAAAAGGGCATGTTCGCGCCATCATCTTCAACAATATATCTGTTACACAGTAGCCACCTTTCCTTCTTTAGATATATGTTTGAATATCATAAAAATATCAGTATTAACTTTCTTCTAAATTACCATGTACCAGCAGCCCTTCATATGGCCATAAACTCCAAAGAAGGTGATGAGAATGAGCTGATAAAAAATTAAACTAGATGTTGACATACACAATGCAGTTATAGCATTCTATAAATCCTTGATGATTATACTTGGTAGCATTCTACTAGACTCTAATTATCAGAGGTAAATGACTGTTATATGTAGTATAGTTTCTGTTTTACTATTATCTTTTTTTAGATAACTTAGATTATTATGGAACATTAGTTTAGTGTGTTCTCAAGTATGATAAGTGAATATAGATCAATTAGTAAAGTTAGGGGGCATGTGCCCCCCCCCCCTCCCTGCTGAAGACCAATATTTCTTCAATATTCTTTTCTCACTCTAAACTCAACAAGCGAGACTTGGCTGTACGATGGTGCATGTGCAGATCGATGATGGAGAGATAGACTGCTTGGGGTAACTGTTGCCGTACAATGTTTGAATATCATAAAAACATCATTATTCACTTTTTTCTAAATTACCATGTATCGGCAGCCCATTATATTGCCATAAACTCCAGAGAAGGTGATGAGAATGAGTTGATAAAAAAATTAAACTAGATGGGTCTATACACAATGCAGTTATAGAATGCTATAAATCCTTGATGATTATACTTACTAGTACTCTACTAGACTCTAATATCAGAGGTAAATGACTGTTATATGTAGTATAGTTTTTGTTTTACTATTATCTTGTGTTAGATAACTTAGATTATTATGGCACATTAATTTGGTGTTCTCAAGTATAAGAAGTAAAACATTCTTGGAAGACCTTTAGATGATAGAAATTGGGAAAGTATGTGCTACTCTAGCAAAGTTGTCCATAAATTATCTTCCAACCATAGCACGGGTATTGAACCTGTCATTTTATATTCATATTGTGAAGAGCACACATATAGATCAATTAGTAAGGTTAGGGGGCATGTGCCCCCCCGCTGAAAACCAATATTCCTTCAATATTCTTTTCTCACTCTAAACTCAACCGAAAAGTGCGAGGATTGGCCGCATGATGGCACGTGTGAATATCGATGACGGAGAGATGGACTGCTCGAAGCAACTGCTTCCGTACAGATATATGTTTGAATATCATAAAAACATTAGTATTCACTTTTTTCTTAATTACCATGCACCGGCAGCCCTTCATATGGCCATAAACTCCAAAGAAGGTGATGAGACTGAGCTGATAAAAAAATTTAACTAGATGAAGACATACACAATGCAGTTATAGAATGCTATACATCCTAAATGATTATACTTGGTAGTATTCTACTAGACTCTAATTATCATAGGTAAATGACTGTTATATGTAGTATAGTTTCTGTTTTACTATTATCTTATGTTAGATAATTTAGATTATTATGGCACAATAATTTGGTGTTCTCAAGTATGAGAAGTAAATATAGATCAATTAGTAAGGTTAGAGGCCCACTACAAGAAAAATCTCCTGTACATATGCTTTCTAAGAGGCTTGATATGTTTTGTTTCATGTCTAATAGATTATAGATACGCTTTGGTTAAGCGTGTCTGGAGCGTCTTCACACGGACCGTGTCAAAGTTTGTATCCACACATTGGTAAAGCGTGTCTAGAGAAGATAAGACGCTAAGTAGACACATCAAAGATGTCTCTACACTTGTTGATACAATTTTATAGACATGTTTACATAGCGTGTCTATAAGTATAGACATGTTGTATAGTTACGTTCTATTGCGTGTTATAAAATGTAGAGACGCTTTCGAAGATACGTTTGTTTGTGTGTCTATAGAACATACAGGTATGCTGTTTTTTTAAATGGAGATTTATACCATATGTCTAAAATAGTTATTTACAACATTTGAAGATATATAGTTATAATGCAACTCAATTATGACATCGTACTTCAACCATTCATCATCGTCAAAGATATGCAATGTATATATGTATCTTACAAGAGTACTTAATAGAATAAAATATTTTTATATAAAATAAAGTACAAATAACATTGAAATGAGTTCCATTAAGCCTCTCTAAATAACATAAATCTACGTATAAGCTTTTTCACGTATCCAAGATCCATCTCCCTGCTAAGATAGAAAATAATCTGATTCATCAACACTCCATATTTACACTCTTCCATTATGCTGCAAAATAAAAGTAGAAAAGAATGTGATACAACTTCAAAAGTTATTGGATGCACGATTTCAACATAACAATATTTGAAACCACAATTAGGGCAAACAAATTACCATGGCTGATGTCTTTATGCACGGGTTGGAGCTTGAGCTTTGGGTTTTGGTCTTTTCACCTAAAGAAGCGGGATGGATTTGAGTACATTAAAAATATAGGAAATTACAAGAAGGCGCTAAAATTGTTATACTAGAGAAAAAAAACTTACATGTGTCCTCGGCCAAGCAATAGAAGAACCAATAGCATCTCTTAAGGTATGCAAATTTCCATATGGCCTGAGCAACCTTTCATTTCCAGTGTCGCTAACAATATGACCCGTTACGCCAACACACTCTTCTCCAAGCATGTTCCCACCGATGACATGTGTGCTATCAGTAGTCACTAAGTATGCTAGGGCCACAGCTCTACCACTGTTGGTTTGTGACACCAGAACGACTTGCTTTTGACCCTACCATTTGTACAAATTGAAATATATTATATATGAAACCAAAACCAATTTACTTTAGAAACAAAAAAGCATGTTGTATCATACTGGTTTTGATCGAACATGGTGTACTACTCTGTTGTTTTGAGCTCCCTACATAGAAATTATATCAATAGGATACTACTGGGAAGCAATATGTGCACAGTAACTTATTTCCATCACATCATATACCTGTTTCATCTTATTATCTACAAATGCACGTGGTAAAGCTATTCCTGCGCAGCCCTTGTTGGCTTCACTGCAATTTTCTATGTGCACAGACTGTTGAAATGGAATAGCAAGTCAGCCATGTGTGTTTTTATGCAACATCAATTAACTATATGGTGTTTCAAGTCACATACTACAACACTCTTAACATACCTTAGCAGCTATAATGTCACATGGTACTGATGAATTGGCAAGTTCCCCTGATCCTTTAGGTTGATTGTGGACACGAACTGACTGCATCTTGAGTGACCATTTTTAAAAGACATTAATGAAAGTCTACATTTTGTCACCTGTTATCAAAACAACTTTGAAATTATCATCACATTACCCTCACCTTGTTGGTTGGAAACTGCCCATTAGCACATGATTCTTCATGGCTATCATCAGAACTACGATCATTATCACAATGATCATGTTGGATATTGTAATCATCTACTCTTTCATCCAAACCAACCTACAAAACAAGAACATATGAAACATGCATAAACATATAGTGCACTGATATTCACTCATTTTTCTAAGGAAATAGAACTCCTAGGTGCGTACATCATTTTCTGCTGATGCCTCCTCATTTCTCCAATCTCTTTAGGAAAATTTTCTGCCAGGAAACCTTCCATGCGCTTCATCTTACTATTTAGGTTTGCCAGTTCGCTTTTCATTTCTTTAATTTAAGAGGGAGTCATTTCCTCCTCAGACGATTGCCCAACAAAAGTTAAACCCCTGAGAAACCTTTACTTGGCTCCAATATTTATTGTCATAGTACCCACGTGATTTTGACTTCTTAGCAACTAGGTCATCAAACACCTCCT
Source organism: Zoysia japonica (assembly GCA_001602275.1). Taxonomy (NCBI): domain Eukaryota; kingdom Viridiplantae; phylum Streptophyta; class Magnoliopsida; order Poales; family Poaceae; genus Zoysia; species Zoysia japonica. The sequence goes on along the minus strand of BCLF01000070.1, from coordinate 188,996 downwards.
GAAAATCTTTTGTTGAAAGGTTACCATTGTTTGTCTCTTTTCTTTTTCCTAACTCATCAAAAGACTTATCCTGAAACAATAATATGCGCAGATGTTTTAACATTGTGGTGAAATGTTATGATTAATGTAAATACATAGAACAGAAAGTACCATTAATGTCTTCACGATATTGTTAACATAGGTGCCATCCTTTTTTTTGTGACTTGCATCATATAATTCAATCTTGTGGACCTTTCCTTTCTTCTCTTCTTCCTTCAGAATAAAGAAAAGTAGAGGATCTAATTATATTTTCATTGGATTACAATTTATCAGATATCTATATATAAGGTAGAACTTTCATCACCATCTGTTTTTTCAGTCTAGCATGGCTTCCTGTTGTGCGTGGATTCTTCTGTTGATTAGCAAACTGAGACTTAATTACACATAATTGCTGCAAAGATTTCAATCAAATCAGTAGTTATATAGAGAATAATTTATTTTTAATTCAGTCGTAGTGATCGATAATAAGAGCACTCCATTGATGCTCATTGACACCTTCTGGAACATCTTTCAGGATTTCATCAAGAGATCTATCTTAAGGATTGGAATACTTTGTCTTCAACATAGACTTGAAGGTTCTCCACCTACAACTAACAGTCCATAGGATCCAGTCCCTTGTAAGATGTTTTGTTGCAGCAGGGTAGATAAATTTCCCCTTAAACCAAAAATTGACATAATATTAGTTGACAAAACAAACATGAACGATAGCATTTCAAATAAAAGTTTACCTCAACATCTCTGATTATTCTCATTTTTGGTTCTTGAAATAGTTTATTGTCCCACCTAGGAATGTGCTGTTGGAAATTAATTCATATTCTTGAGTTAGAGAAAGTCAATTTGTATTTGACTACTATGAGGAACATACAAGATCATTATAATTGAATTTTGATGTTTCTAGGAGTTGCAAGCTAGCATGAGTTGTAGTCTAGTTAGAAGAGGTAGTCAAATTGTGCTTAGCTAGCTGTATTGCAGCAGTAGTGGAGTTGGTTTTTGCCTTTAGACAGCTGTAGGACAGCTGCAATACTAGAGGCTTATGATGGTTTGTAATGCCTATATATATGTACAATGAAAGGAAGAAGCTTGACAGCCCAAAGATGTGAGTTTTGTGTCAGAGCTCCTGCCTCCTCCTATTGTCTAGTTTCTAACATTTGGTATCGGTTTGTTACATGCCGAAGCTCATGCCAGCCGACAAGTCTATCAAGGCTGTTGCAGGCAGCGAAAGTGAAATGAGGATGCCAGAGAGAGAAGGGAGGGTATCCCTTCAATACTCGGTGCTGAACAGGACAAACTATGGCGCTTAGGCAGTGAGGATGAAACTCCTAATGTGTGCTCAGGGCTTATGGGATGTAGTTGATCCCAATGTTGAGCAGCGGATCAAGGATGTAGAGAAGGACAAGATGGCCATGGCAATCATCTCTATGGGGCTTGGAAATGACATGCTATTGCAACTTGCTGAGAAGGAGTCTACATTTGACATGTGGATGGCACTGTGCTCCATGCACATGGGGGCTGAGAATGCCAAGGAGGCGAAGATTCAGACGCTGCGCTGGGAGCTCGAGAACCTTTCCATGGGTGAGGAAGGGTTGGTTGATGAATTCGCAGCAAAGGTAATGCTGCTAGTTGGCCAGGTCTGAGGACTTGGAGAGAAGATTGAGGAGACACAAGTCAAGAGACTGCTGCAAGCCATCTCCGATAAGTTCATCCATATTGCATTACCAATCAAGCAATTTGGAGATATGAAGAAGATGACTTTGGAAGAGGTCATTGGTTCCCTAAAAGAGCATGAGGAACGCATCAAGGTATGAGGAGCGTGTACTGAGCAGCTCTTTATGGCAAAGGGCTTGGAGTCATTGCGAGGTCGAGGCCGTGGTCGCGGCCGTGGAAATGGAGGTCGTGGACATGGAGGCGAAGGACGCAGGGTCAAAACCAAGGATCAACGCTACAACTGTGGAGGATATTGGCATCATTCATATGAGTGCCCTGCCAAAGGAAAAGGCAAGAAGCAAGAGGAGAAGGGGCTTCTTGCTGATGGTTTTGGCACGGCTGATTTTAAGCGAGCTCTATTGTAAAGATGAGGAAGAAGACATCGCTGCGGTGATGTGAGAAAACAGTGATGCTGCGGTGTCATAGGAAGAAGACATCGCTGCGGTGATGTGAGAAACAGGTGGTGCTGTGGTGCCCCAAAAAGAAGACAGCACTGATGTGCTGGAGAAAGATGGTACTGAGGTACCACAAGAAGTAGATGGTGTTGCGGTACCATGTGGAGATGAAGTGGTGCTGTGAGACCATAAGTAGATGGTGCTGCAGTGCCATGTGGAGATGAAGTGGTGCTACGAGACCACAAGAAGACGGTGCTGCGGTACTATGATGAGGCTGCGGTGGTGCAAGGCTGCAAGGAGAATGGTAGCTGTGAGCTGCTAGAAAAAAAAGGGTGGCTGCGAGCTGCTTGGAGAGAAGGGTGGCTGCGAGCTGCTTGGAAAGAAAGGTGGCTGCAAGCTGCTGGAAGAGAAGATGGTCGCACGGTGGCGCTACTAGCAACGTGCATGAACGAAGAAGAGGAAGCCGCTGCGCGTGGCAAGAAGATATTTCAAAAATATGAATTAAGGGGGAGATTGTTGGAAAATAATTCATATTCTTGAGTTAGAGAAAGTCAATTTGTATTTGACCACTATAAGGAACATACAAGATCGTTATAGTTGAATCTTGATGTTTCTAGGAGTTGCAAGCTAGCATGAGTTGTAGTTAGTTAGAAGAGGTAGTCAAATTGTGCTTAGCTAGCTATATGGCAGCAGTAGTGCAATTGGCTTTTGCCTTTAGACAGCTGCAATACTAGAGTCTTATAACGGTTTGTAAGTATGCCTATATGCAATGAAAGAAAGAAGCTTAACAGCCCAAAGATGTGAGTTTTGTGTGAGAGCTCCTGCCTCTTCCCATTGTCTAGTTTCTAACATGTGCAACAGTGTCATTGTTGGTTTCATTGCTATATATCCAAAATACTTTCCAAGAATGGAAGCTGATCTTTCCATTTGGTACACCATTTTCATCTGTCCCTACAATCACCCTTCCTCTAATGCTAACAAATTTGAGATTCCAAATTTCCCCAAAATCTGTCTTTCCTCTCCATTTGGCCCTACATGTAAGAACAGTTATATGATGCATAAGTTCTACATATTGCACATAGGTAAATGACAGTAAAATATTGATATAAAACTTACAGATTATTTTAATTGGACTTGCAGGCTGCTGGGGCAATCCGGCTAATATGTTTTCAACTTCAGGAGGACCCTGCAAATTAGTTTCATTGATATGCTCATTAACTGTAGAGTCTTCCTCATCGTCTTGCATATGTTCGACATCCTCTGTATCAAAGTTCAAGTTTCGCAGTCGTCTTGGTCCCCTCGGCATAATGTATTTTTCTGTAAAGACAGAAGAAGTCACTGATGGAAGTGGAACAATACAGATCAAACATTATCTGTAGAGTCTACCTCTTCCTCTTGCATACTGGGTGAACTATTCATAATCCTATCTGTCGGGATCATGTACCCCGGGTACTTCACGACCCGCACTCGTACGTGTAAGGACCCGAGTTAGAGGTCGGACGGCAGTGTTCGGGCGCGCGGCTCGACCCCAAGGTGACCTACGAAAGCCGCATCATCACGAAGGCGCCGACCTCCGAGAACCGACCCCTGGAGATCGACCCCTGGGAAGGAAGGTACGACGTAATGGCGTATTCACTCCAGCGGCCAGCTGCCAACTACCTTGACGGGACGGGATAAGATTCTCCACGATAGCACTCCAGCGGAAGCCGCGGCAGTCGGCGGACAAGACTCGACGGCATTGTGGCTGACACAGCAGTGCCGAACAGGCGCTACAGCGCCCGCCGCTGCGTGCGACGTGACAGATCACGCCCGCGCCTGGGCAAAGCGAATGATGGCGACAACAGTGGAAGGGCCCACCTGTCGGCGAGGCGGCAGGATCGTGTGGGACCCGCCGTTTGTAACCCCGAGCCACCATACATAAAGAGGATCTGAGGAGCGATAGAAGGGAAAAAAAGAGGAATAGACAAAAAAAACCAAACCAACGAACTAGACGGCGAACACCGCTAGAGCCCAGGGTTCTTGCGTCCCCTCTCGCGAGCAACCCCTCTCATCCGAGCTCCAAGCATTTTTGACCCATTACGGATCCTCTCGCGAAGAAAAAATCCGACCCTTGTACTATTATCATCAAGATAATCTACTCCCTGGACGTAGGGCATTACACCGCTCGAAATGGCCCGAATCAGGTAAAAAACCTCATTGAGTCTCCCGAAGACTAGGCCATACCGAACACGAAAACACACCGCCCCCACGATCATATCTTCGTACTGTGCCGGTGGTCAGAACGCCGACACTATCCATAATTACATATCTAACATTAATAGTAACAGGTAATGTAATCAAAATATAATGTGTTATATGATGCACATTGGAATTTCACGGAAGAAAATTACTAATTTGCTATTCCAAATACTTTTGCAGCAAATGTTCTGAAATATAAAGGTAGGCATGGCGGTCCTCATGTTGTGTCTCCGGTGAGAAATGTGGAGACCAGGACCCCCTTAACCAACCACTGATTGAGGCGAAGCCATAAAGTAAGACTGAGATTTGAGATTACCTGATTATGGAGGAGGAACGTTTGTCATCAGAACAGAGACTGGAGGAGCCTGCGCCTGGAAGAGATCAAGATTTAAGCACTTGCGTATGGATGAGACTGGGATTCCAGATCACCTGTCTATGGAGAATGGGTTTTCAGATTACCTGGAGCTAGAGGATCCTTGGCGTAATGAGCACCAGAGCTGGAGGAATCCGCAGGGCTGCTGGCTGCAATAGATCGGTTGAGAAGTCAAGGGCGTGGGGAGTTGGGAAATATGACCAGACGTGGTGGGGAGAGGGAAAAGGGGACCGGATCGGGGAGTTTTCTCGCTGAAACAAAGGGCGGGAGTAAAAATTTAGGCGGCAAACAAAAAAAAGTGTGATAAAATACACCCTCTGCCTCAAAATAAGTGATAGTTTTTTTAAAAAAATTAATGCTTAAAAAAATAAAGTAAATAATATTTTCATAATAAAATAAATATTGTACCCCCTCCCTGCTGAAGACCAATATTCGTTCAATATTCTTTTCTCAGTCTAAAGTCAACTGAACGGAGCGAGACCTGGCCGCACGACGGTGCGTGTGCAGATCGATGACGGAGAGATAGACTGCTCGGGGTAACTGCTGCCGTACAGATATATGTTTGAATACTATATAAACATCAGTATTCACTTTTTTCTCAATTACCATGTACCAGCAGCCCATTATACACTACTACAAAACCTGGCTACGGTGTCACTCAAAAAATTATAACAATATCGACCGAACGTAACAGCCGACACTGACAAGTCCCGATAGCTTCTTAATGTTACGACCCGACACTGTTGTGACACCAACAGTGTCGGACGCAAGTGACATCATTCGACAAAGCGACACTAATTTCTCACATTATACAATAGCGTCGGTATCGGTAGACGTCACGAGCAACCGATAGTACAAAACACGACACCAGTGTCGGTCATTGCTTACTCCATCCACATCGGACACTAGAAAGAAACACTAAAGTGTCGACAAACATGATCTAACAAAAAGTGACACTGATAATGAACATATCAGTGTCGGTCGGGCTAACGTCAAAAAGAACCGAAACTAGTGTGTCTTAGCAGTGCCAGTTTTTGGTGTCGTAGTTCAGACGACACTGCTACCACCTGTATTGTATCGTTTATGATGATAATATGTCCGACATTATTATTTCATGTATAAATACTCGTCTCCTTCCTCCCGTCGGGGCACTCTGTTTGATTTTATTTCGAAGAGTGTGTCCGTACGGCGGCCGGGAGATTTGGAATACAAGGAGAGACGGTTTTCATTTCGATCAAAGTATATTGCTCCAGGAGGTAAATCCATGTCATGTTTGGAAGTTTTGTGGTCTTATGATGTGGTTTTCATGTAGATTTAGAGCAGAATATTGTGAGAGTAGTTTGAAGTAAACCTAGCGTGTACAGGCATAGATTTAGGGCGGATATTGCAGATCCCAACTACTTTTGTTGATCTCTAAGAGTATTAGTACATAGTTAATTAGCTAGATCTCTAGTTTACATATATAATAAGACCTACATTGCGGTGCGGGTGGGGGCAGGGGAGAGAGTGAAAAATTAATTGTATATCTAGTTAATTTTATATCCTCCATATTAATGTTTTCCCTCTTTATTTCTTATGTATTAGTGATTTGTGAAGATGGAGGACAGATCTTAGATGTACAATGGCGCTGGCGGAAATCTATTTCTATATTTCAAAAATGTCACTTCATCTGTCGAAGCCGCTAAGACCAGAAATGTACATATGAAAACAAATAGATTATGGTGTCTGTGTAAGAAGTGCAAGAATGTTGTAATGTTTGACACGCCCGAAACAATCCGTAAGCACTTGTTGTAAAATGGTTTCGTTGAGAACTACTCAATATGGACCAAACATGAAGAGACACAAGCGAATACACCAAGCACTGGAGAGCAAAAAGTTGAGATTGGATACAACAAAGAAAGGTAAGAGGTGAAGTCAGCATCAAAGAGGCAAGGTCAGAAGGAAACAACACAGAACATAATGATGAAAGAAACAACAATGATTATGATGTGTTTCATGAAAGTCACGATATTGAAGGCTTCGATGTCGAGGAACTGTTGCACCACATTGGGCGCGAGGAAATACTGAAGAACAAAAAAGAGGCTTAGATAACTTACAGATTTTGGAGAAGGCTTCGAAAGACCTTCTATACGCTGAATCAAACGGGTGTGATAAGGAATACACGATATTGCAAACGATACTTGATCTTCTCATACTAAAGGCCTAGTATGGGTGGTCAGACACTAGCTTCAATGAATTGCTAGAGCTTTTAGCCAAATTATTACCGAAACCAAACAATTTGCCAACTACCACGTACCTTGCAAAGAAATTGTTGTCACCATTGACACTGGGCATACAAAAAATACAAGCTTGTCTGAACCACTGCATATTATACCGCAAAGAGTACGCAAACGAGGTGAAATGTCAAGTGTGCAATGCTAGTCGGTGTCACAACACGAAGGGAGGCTCCTAGGGAAAGGAACAAAAGGAAGGAAAACATTCAACGATCAGAGTTTTGTAAGAGTCCAAGATGCACATTATAGCATCCTTCATCAGTTACATATTGCAACGCCATACATCCAACAACACTTGCAACAGCTTCGTGAAAAAAATGAACATTCCACAGAGGATTGGATCATGAAAGAGCACAAAAGATGTTTCACGTCATGGTTGAAGAACCAAAACATCCTGATTGGTACAGCAAAAGATGAAAAAATGATGTGTTTATTGGCCGATGGTCCTTTAATGTTAGTTACATCATGGCAGGCATATGACATCAATGGGTTCACATTTTATACCAAGGCAAAGGATGACAAGAGCCGGCACCAAAACAGTGGTGTTAGAGTAGATGCCGAAGACAGTGAGGGGAACAAGAACACATATTATGGATACATTGATGAAATTTGGGAACTCAACTATGGAACAACTTTACAGATCTCTGTATTTAAGTGCCAATGGGTCAAGCACCCACAAGGTGTAGAGGCGGATGAAATGGGCTTCACCCTTGCGCCCCTAAACAACAAAAGTCACAAAGACGACCCATGGATACTCCCACAACGTGTCGCACAAGTGTTTTATGTTCTCGAGCCCGAACTCAAGAAGAAGCGCATTGTTGTCCCTGGAAAACAACGGATCATCGGGGTTGATAATGTCACAGATGATGAAGAATACAACCAGTTTGATGAGGTGCCCTTTTTGCGAATACAAAAATGATAAATATCTTTGAAGCAAGTCTCAATTATTCATCACTTGTTTCCTACATGCGCAATGATAGCGAGGGGAAATTAGTTCAAGCTAAGTAATTAAAGTTGTCATAGTTTTGTAATCGAATTATTTGTAATATAATTATTAAATATTATATTATAAATGTGTCTATTTGTTTTGTGATATTAAGGATAATATTTTTTCCTCCGTTCCAAATTACTAATGTTCCATACGTTGTAATATATAATTTATATAATGAAAAAAAACGTACAGCAATATGTCCAGATTGGACATTGCACGGCCACTGCAATGTCCAATCTGGACATACAGTTTACATGCTTCCTTGAGAAACGTCAGAAAGCCAAGGCTTATAAACCGGTCGACACTTGCAAGAATAGTCGAGTGGGACTAAAGTACAAGCAATAGTGTCGGTCAAGTATGACGTAAGCTGCAGACGACATTACATAAATTAATATTGTTGGTCCAAAATGACGTCAGCAGAAACGACAGTACAATGGGTTATATTTAAAAAAGAAGAATGTACAACGATATGACTAGGTTCGTTGTGGAGGTCACGCAAGTTATGCGTAACCTCCACTGCAAACCTGTGCCATACAGTTTACACAATTTCTCACTTACAAACAGACAGCCAGAGCTTATAAGTTGGTCGACACAACCAAGTATAGTCGAGGTGGGACTAAAGTTACGTTACATAGTAGTGTCCGAAAAGTATGATGTCAGCGTAAACCGACATTACGATATACAATAGTGTCGCTCCTATACGACGTCAGCATAAACCGATATTACAACTAGCAATAGTGTCGGTCATGTATGACGTCAGCAGAAACCGATATTAAAACTAGAAACCGAGAACGTTTACTAACTTGTAGTAATAATATTTATAAACTTACATAACTTGATAACATAATACTTATAAAATTATAAAATTACTACTACTACTTATAATAACTACTCTTTCATGTCCGAGTCCTCCTCTTCCTTCTCCTCTTTAACAACTGAGTTGGCCACCTCGGTGGAGAAGCACTTGATGCTCGCCTCTGCCTCTCTGGTCGCTGCGTCGGGATGGGACGCCAGCTAAACGAGGGTGTCAAAGAGGAAGTCAGGCTGGCATTCCTTTACCGCAGACAGTATGCAGTCCGCAACTGCCTGCGCTAGCTCCCGGCTCTCCGACTCCATCGTCTTAGGGAGACGACTCAGCATCCCTTCCAGCGGACCCATAGCATGGAGGAAGTGGGCAGGAGACCCCCTTGGCGTAAAGGGAGCTGCAGACTCCCCAGTTTCAGCTTCTTCACAGTACCGTTCACCTTATTGAAGATGTCTGATGGCATGTCGGTTTGAAGCCGGATGGACCCCCGCAGAGCATCAAGATCTTGGCATAGGAACACCCGCAGAGCCTCCGACTCCTGAAGCTGCCTCTCCAGCTCCTGCACTCTCTGGGCCGCCATCTAAGAAGCGCACGGAGACGAAAGATGGTTGGGAGATGGTTCAAAGAGATGTAGAAGACGAGACGGTTTTACGAGCGCAGTTGCAACCCCTTTTATAGCCCTTGGATCCTTCTAGTGGGCCCGAGATAATAGTGTCAGTCAAGTATGACGTCAGCATAAACCGACATTAAGTGTACAATAGTGTTGTTCATGTGCGACGTCATCAAAAACAGATATTACAACTAGCAATAGTGTCAGTGAATGTTGACGTCATCTTTGAGCGACATTTACAGTAGAGTACCAATTAACATATCCCAAAATCTCGATGAACACATGGATAAGATCATTACAAATTACAGTACTAATATTTTACAAAATCATTACAAATAGAGTACATGTCTTCAAGAGGTTTGACAAAGCCTGTAACTGCAGGGGCTGTGTCTACCTCCTGTTAAACGGCGGTGAGGTCCTCGGAGGACTATGCCTGTCACTGGTCTGGCTCAGTCCGCGCCCGGAGGGGAACATGGAGATAAAAGATAAGATGTATACTAGAAGACTAGAAATATCATGATGACAGTAGTGCAAGAGCGAGAGAAGATGAGGACGTTGTTGATGAGCGTCCGCATGCTCTTCACCTTGCGTTGACCACGGCAAGGTAAAGAGCATGCATACATTCATCAAAGCGTCCGCATGCTCTTCACCTTGCGTCAGCCACCGCAAGGTGAAGAGCATGCAAACATTCATCAACAACATCCGCATCTTCTCTCGCCTTTGCACTACTGTCATCATTATATTTCTAGTCTTCTAGCCTACATCTTGTACATTATATCCGCGTTCCCCACCAGGCGCGGGCCGAGCCAGGCCAGTGACAGGCACCGGCCTCCGAGGACTTCGCTGCCGTTGAGCAGGAGTACACATAGACCCTGCCGTTCCAAGCTCCGTCAAACCTCTTGAAGATAGTTCTCAGCTCTGTCAAACCTCTTGAACGGAGTTTGAACAAAGTTTTGGGCTCTGTCAAACCTGTTGACAGAGATTACAGGACACCAAATTTGAGAATGAGTCCTGAGCTCACAGCCATAAACCCTAATAACTTGATCTGACAACCTGCTTCAAATGAGAGTAACAGATCTGGTAAACAAATGATGTTACAAACACATCTGACAATCGAAATATAGAATATGTATATGCTCACCCAGTGACCAGGCTACCTATGCGCGACTAGGCATCATAAGTAACAACCGAAGAAGGACCATACGCGTGGCGTGACGGGAGGAGGCTAAGGAGCGTGCGGCGGTTGAGGGGTGACGGCTGTCGGGTGGGAAGCAAGGGGGGCGGGATTCGTATATATCGGCGAGATTGAGTAGGGTTTAGTTAGTAGTGTCGGTCGGTATGACATCACCAATAAACGACATTACAATGACAACAGTGTCAGTCTTTTACTTCTGTAGTGTCGGTCGGAAGTGACCAAAATTGCAACGTCACTCAGCAAACATAACAAAACATTTCAATTTTTTTAAGCACCAAATGTTCTATTTTTTGTACAATATTTTCTAGATGATAAGCAATCCTATTTCATTTTAGAACATATTTTTTTATAAATTTTGTTATAACTTTCCACCTACATTCAGCATTTTTTATACTCATAACGTGTAGTGCGATATAATTGCTAACCTATAGTTCTATTTGAACTAAAACTTTCAAGAAAAGACTCAAAAAAATTCAAACAGAAATTTTTCGGGTTCCTTACACAATGCAATTTACAAAAATCAAATTGTAGATCAAATATCATTACATACGTTGAGAAAAAACAATAAAAAATTGTTAAACTTATTAACAATGTCGAGCAAGATGACATCAGCTTAGACCGACATAGCAATGCCACAGTGTCGGCTTTTTACTTTTGTAGTGTCGGGCGGACTTGACCGAAATTACAACGTCACTCAGCAAACATAACTTAAATTATTTCAATTTTTTTTTACGCGTCAAATGTTCCATTATTTTGTACAATGTTTTTTAGATGATAAGCATTCCTATTTCATTTTATAACGTATTTTTTTATAAATTTTGTAATCACTTTCAATGTACATTCAACATTTTCTTGTACTCATAACGTATAGTGCCATAATGATTGGCAACCTATAGTTCCATTAGAACCAAAATTTTCATGAAAGTACTTAGAAAAATTCAAACAGAAATTTGTCAGATTCCTCACACACTGCAATTTACTAAAATAAAATTGTAGGTCAAATATCATTATATACTTTGAGGAAAAAAATTAAAGATATTCTTAAAGTTATTAGCAGTATTTGTAGTGTCGGTTATCGTGACGTCAGAGTGCCCGACATTGTTAATCTTACTATATAAGCAGGACTTGTTGCATCGTTCCACACTAAATCTGGTGGCCTTTTCATTTCCCATGTGACGCCGTTACGCTGCCAAAATTTTTCGCCAACCCTAAACCCGCCGCTATCGCTCCCGTCACTGCTCCTCTGGCACCGGCCGGGGCAACTCGATGGTCCTTCTTGGCTCCGGCACCGTTCGCGGTTGCACGTCATCCTCCGACCTCCGGCTGCGCGTTCGCCTCCGACCTCGACGCCCACCGCGTTTCCTGCTACGTACGGCTCCGGTTTCCTGACGTCTCCTCTCCCCCTCACCCACTTCGGAACCCTAATGTAAGTACCCTCAACCATTCTTTCTCAGTAAGCCGCCTTCCCATCCCCATTCTGGCAATCTGCAAACTGTAAGGCGCCTCCCCTCCCCCATTTCAGCAATCTGTAAACTATAAGTCGCATCTTTTTCCACCATTGTTCCTCTCAATTCTTATGGCTTCGAAATGCTATATGACATTTTTGATGTATATACATATTAGTTTTTAGTTTATGGATATATTATAAGACCTTCTTTGACACAAAGGTAAAATTCCTGATTTCTATGTTTCTCCTGTGAATTTGATCTGATTCCTGTGAAATTCTTGTGCGAATCCTGTGAAATTGCTGTGTGAATTACAATGTTAGTTTGATGACGTCAGTGACCGACACTGTTACCGTATAGTGTCGGTATTGCTGACATTATCTTTGACCGACACTACTATGACACCTGTCCTAAATTCTCTTATATATAGGAAGGTTGCTATTGCTATATGTCATCTAGATTATAAACATAATCTAGTATAATCAAACTGTAGGCACAATGTACTTTTCAGTTGTATTTGTGCTCGATGATAAAAACAGATTAAGTGAGATGAGAGTGGCAGCATGGACCATATATATCTTGCGACTTGTGATACCGGATATGTGTTGCCATACGAGTCAAGGATCTTAGAGTGTTGGAAGGCTATTAAATTGGCAACCCGCACTGAGAGCAAAAGTCTTTCTATTCTGTACCCTCTTCTTTTGTTATAGATCATTGGATCTCTTTCATGATATATCCAAAAATATGGGAAGGCTTGGGTAGTTGACTCCATTGATCATAAGAGAAGTACAGAACATGATTTCTTAGAAGTCCTTGATGCATAATGACCTCTAATATCATTTTATTCTTTAGTGATCTGATATTCATAATCATGACACAATATTTCTTATCGGTGACAGCTCTTAATTACAAGTTCTACATCAAGCATGCAGAAAAACACCATCCAAAATAGAAAAAAATATTGCACAAAACACATTTTCCGGTACTACATCATCATAATTGAATAATCTATATCACTATATTTTTATCTATATCTTTGAGACTTTTAACCTTTCTATTTTGTTCCCAAAGTGCATAAAACAGGCTCCTGGCAGTGTGCATTGTTGCTACTATGTGTGCAAATACATAGAAGCTGGCTGTGGAAAATACATGACATTGCCCAACGATGATTATGTATGGAAAAATGTAAGTACTTGTGTAGTTTTTGTAATATTGTCATATGCATTTTCACACTGTATTGATATTTGCATCATAGTAATTACTAATTATGTTCTTACTATTGGCAGGCAGGTGCAAGTGCAAGGAAGCCAATTTGATGAGCCACACTCAATGACATTGCATCTCGGATGATCCGCTTCATAATGCATGAGTTTATTCATCCAAGAGGTAGATATTATGAATTTTTAGGTGATGTGGCAGCTTATCCAGAACTTGCTAATTAGTGTGAGAAATATCACAATTCTGAACTAATTCGCCAAAACTTTGAGGCTGGGCAGAAGAGAATTAATGAACAAAACCGGAGTTGGCCGAGCAAATGAAATTTTAGTTGTTAATTCTACGTGAAGTATTCATGTCTATTTGTAAATTAAGCTGTTGTAGTGGATGAACTTGTGTACATATGTGACCCTATACATTCACTTTGTGAATACATTGTCTCTGTCAATATATTTTATTAATCTGTTATTTACATTTGATTTGTGTTATTAAGATGGCTCTTATTGAAATACATGAAAGTGTCGGTTTTGTGACGTCACATAAACCGACACCACTAATCAGGAAGTAGTGTCGGCCATGTGACGTCATAATATATAACATGAGAGTTCTGTAAACAATGTCAGAAAAATTTATATCCTTGAGACCGACACTGTTGGTAGTGAGTGCAGTGTCGGATGCATGACGTCAACACAACCGAAACCACAGTGAAAATGTCAGTGTCGGTCCATGACGCCATAATAAACGACACTGGTGTAACTAATTGCAGTGTCGGCCAGATGATATCATGCTGTCTGACACTGCCGCTGTAGTTACTTGTGTCGGCCGGGTGATATCATGCTAGCCGATATTGCTGTTTTTGTTACTAGTGTCGGTCAGCTGACATCATGTCGTCTGACACTGCTTTTCTAATTCCTTGTGTCGGTCTGTTGATATCATGCGCCCCGACATTGCTGTTGTTGGTACTACTGTGGGTCAGGTTACATCATGCCGTCCAACACTGCTGTTTTTATCGCTAGTGTTGGTCCTGCTGGTGTCGCTAGTGTTGGTCCCGCTGGTGTCATCTCCACCAACACTGAAGACACAGCTATCAGTGTAACATCCCAGGATTTTCAAATCAATCAAGGAGAAGTTTATCTCAAAATTCATTCCGTGCGATTTCAAAATTTCTCCTTTTGATTTTTCTAGCGCCGGAATATTTTAGCCCGTGGGCTTTTTGTTGGGCTGAAATTATTTTTGTTCCAAACCCTCAAATTGATCCCTCCTATAAATACCCCCCACTTCTCTTATCTCTTATCCCTCAATCTTATCCCCTCTCACCAATTCTCATTCTACCCTTCCTCTTTTCCAAGCGAGCGGTAGAAGAGATCGGGCGAGCGTCGCTGCTACGTCCGCGCCACCACATCGCCGCCGATCCGCGTCGCCTCGAGCCGCGCGCCGCTTCCTCACGCCGTCCGCGCGCTCCCGTCCTGTGTACCTGCCCCGACGCCGTCAACCGCGACCCTGTCTCCGCGTCATCGCTCGATCCTCGCATTGTCCGCGCCGTCCCCGAGCAGATCTCTGATTCTCGTCGCCCTGGTCTGCGTCGCGCGTCCGTCGCCGCTCCGTCCTGCGCACGTCGCCGATCCAGCGCGCCGTTTCCGTCCTCGTCACCTGTTCCCAACTTTGAGCCGCGCGCCGTCCCAGTTTTTGGTCTCCGCCTGGCTTCGTCCACGAGCCGATTCTTCTCATCTGTCAGCGGTGCGTCCTTCATCGTCGGTTCCACTGCTCTCTTCTGTGGTGAACTATCAAATTCCTCTCGTGTTTTAGATCTAATCGTGGAGTTGGTTGCTAGTGAGGGTAGATAGTTGGTTGCTAATCAATTTGCAGTTAATCGATTTGCGGTTAGTCAGTTTCTTGTAGTCTAAATCTTCAAGGATTTTTAGGGAACTCTATTTGGTCTCAAAAGATTTTCAAAATTGTTCCGTTAAAGTCGTCTCGTCGAGAACGTCATGTAGAATTTTCTGGGAAACGTTTTGAGCACATTTAACCTAGTAATTTAAATTTGGATTTAATTATTCGAATTTAAATTGTCGCCTACCTACTCTCACCCCTGTTCGTGTTGTGTTTGGCTGGTAATCTCGAGGAGGAGTACCGCGAGCCCGCTCAGTTCGACGACCCGGATTCCAACTACAATCCCGAGCTACCAGGCAAGCCGCGTTCCTTGATCACTTTTGTACCTAGTATTTTAAACTGCATGTTTTGTTTGCAATCCTAATTTGCATGCCAATTGTTTTAAAATGTGCTAGCAACATTTTTAAGCCGTGCCTATTTATTGTTCCATAAAATATGAGCCCTAGGATTGCTTTACAATAATTATTTTATTTTATGCTTAGCCATGCTTAGTTGCATTTATTTTTATCTCACACCTATCACTATAAAAATGGAATTTGTGTTAAATGATTTTGAACTGTGATTTAAATGTGTGAGTTTTGCAAATAACTATACATAACTATTTAGTGGGGGCAGGATGGAGTATGAGGAGCTGGTAGACTTTTGAAAAGTCTACGTGGGCGTACCTGTGGCGGGTACAACGGGAAGATCCGGGCTAGGATATTTCTGTGAGACTTGTTTGTTGTTGGCGTTGAGATTGGAAATAGTGTCTGCCCCGGCAATTAAGGATCGAGTCCTTCGAGTCTTGTACGCTCAATTGACAACTATGCACACTACGTTACCTTGTATGGGCAATGGCTTGATCTTGAAGCTTGCCGAGACTGGTTGTTTACTCGTGGGTTAGCGGTGACGTGTTAGTACGGCGTAGAGCTATGACTCCCCACATGAGATCGAGATACCCCACCTAATCAGTGGTAGGCTCTTTACAGCTCCAGAATTCAATTACGTAGGCACTTGGAATCTCTATCCTGGAGAACGGATAACGCCAGTTAAAGTTTATGAATGAGTCTTGTGTATTCGTCAGGATTACTACGGTAGTTCCCATTGACACTTCTCGTGGGTAAAGGTGCATAAACTCTGCAGAGTTACACTCAATGCGCATTGCCACGTCCTTTTTAGAAGGACACCCCCTGAGTTGTGCTCCTCGTTGAGTATTTTTGTTTTCCTTCCTCCTCTTCTATTTCAAAATATTTTAGACTCTGGCCTTTGAGCTGTGACCAGGTGTCGAGATTACACCGGCATTTAAAATGAACCCCCGTCCGAGATAATGGAGATCTCTGCGGGGCAAGACAATAAAATTGGATAGATTTAAAATAAAACTTTCTTGCATCTTTAAAATAAAATAAAATATTTTAAACTTGCATTTAGCACTTGAGCCAGCCTTTACCCTTGAAACCATTTGCATGCATACATTGTTGATAGGTAGTACGCGGTTTGCTAAATATTCGTACTCACGGCTTTCTAATTTGTTGTTTTCAAATGATACCCACAGCTTCGACTTCAACTACGTCTCCGACGGACCGTGAAGTCAGCTCCTATGCTCAAGCGTGCCTATGTTGAGGAGGTTCGCCGCTGCTGTCATGATGTTGCTTTCGTTGCTGCATTCTATAGATTTCACGATAGTGATCGTTCTGCTCTGAGATGTTTCCGGCCTGCGTGCCGATAGACCCCTTTGGAGGATTTTATTTTAAGAAATTTACATTGACTTGGTATTTTCTATTGTCGTTTCTTAAATGCTTCTGTTATGGTTTGTTGATTGATTGCTTGTGATGTCGTGTTTGCCAATCTCCTGGGATTGGCAAGGTCACGAAAGATCGAGACTTATCGAAAGGAAAGAAAAACCCTATCGTTACGATCAGTGTCGGCCAGGTGATGTCATTTGACCGACACTTATCAGTTGATTCAGTGTCGGTATTTTCGGCTCGACATTAATTACTGTTTACAGTAGTGTCATGTGAGAAGTGTCGCACAGTTTGATCGACACTGCGGAATCTTATGACTCGACATTGAAGGGTCTTTTCGTAGTAGTGATATTGCCAATAAACTCCAAAGAAGGTGATGAGAATGAGCTGATAAAAATTTAAACTAGATGGGTCTATAAACAATGCAGTTATAGAATGCTGTAAATCCTTGATGATTATACTTAGTAGTACTCTACTATACTCTAATTATCAAAGGTAAATGACTGTTATATGTAGTATAGTTTTTGTTTTACTATTATCTTGTGTTTGATAACTTAAATTATTATGGCACATTAATTTGGTGTTCTCAAGTATGAGAAGTAAAACATTCTTGGAAGACCTTTAGATGACAGAAATTGGGAAAGTATGTGCTATTCTGGCAAAGTTGTCCATAAATTATCTTCCAACCATAGCACGGGTATTGAACCTATCATTTTATATTCATACCGTGAAGAGCACACATATAAATCAATTAGTATGGTTAGGGGGCATGTGCCCCCCTGCTGAAGACCAATATTCCTTCAATATTCTTTTCTCACTCTAAACTCAACTGAACAGTGCGAGGCTTGGCCGCACGATGGTGCGTGTGAAGATCGATGACGGAAAGAATATCATAAAAATATCAGTATTAACTTTTTTCTGAATTACCATGCAACAGCAGCCCTTCGTATGGCCATAAACTCCAAAGAAGGTGATGAGAATGAGCTGATAAAAAAAATTAAACTAGATGGGTCTATACACCATGCACCAGCAGCCACTGGCGGTCCTTAAAGGCTCCTGCTACAAAGGAAGCACACCGGTGGGCAGCGACTGATGCGGCCGTGTGCGGTGGGCGGAGGACGGGGTGGTGCGTCGGTTCAGCTCGCGGCTGCTGTCGCTGGAGGCGGACAGGGAGTCCATGCCATCGTCAACATGGGGGCAGAGAAGGCGTCATGCTGCTCAAGGAGGAGATAGTGCAGCAGCTGTGTAAAGAGGCGCACCACCGGTTCCGACGGTACCCGTGGCACAGCACAGCTACTACAAAGCAGGCAACGTACAGCCGGCCGTGACAGCCACTGTGGCCTCCACGGCAGCCGCCGGTGATCATGTAGAGGACGGTGGTGAAGAGGCATGGGACCTCATTCCATTCTGCAATGGTCAAGGTAATCTGAGTTGATCCTGGGAATGCTCAGATTTTCGGCCTCTTTGGAAGTGGGGAAATTTTTCTTTTTCCTATGAAATTGATTTGATTCATGTGAGTCCAGTCGTGTGAAAATACTGTGTTCCAAAGGTGGCTTTATTCTTTCTTTTATTACTTTCGGTTTTAAAATATTAGAGTAAAATTCACAAACATACAGGTATTTTAGCAATATTATCACAAAACTACAGATTTAATCTATAATTTCAAAAAACTACATATTTGCTACAGTAAATTTCGAAAACATTGCATAAAATATGTATTTTTATGATAAGTTGGATACAAAATCTGTAATTTTGTTATAAATTAGATACAAATATGTAGTTTTTTGAAATTATGGTTTAAATCTGTAATTTTGTGATAATATTGGTAAGATACATGTAGTTTTGTGAAATTTATCAAAATATTAATACCGTTAACTTTTATCATTACCTTTAACCATTCATCTTATTTAAAAAAAAGTATAATAAAAATTAAATATTTTTATAGTTTATTAAATGTATTTAAAACATGCTAACAGTTTTATAGATGTGAACAAAATTTTAAATAATAGAATGGTAAAAAAATGTTGTTAAAAGTTAGCGGTGTTATTATTTCAAACTAGAGGGAGTATCGATAGAAACTTTTAAATAAAGCTGGAACTGGGTAAGGGGAGCCATGGCTTGGTGGTAAAGTCTTAGAAACAGCCTCTTGAGGCTACGTACAAAAGAACCGAAATTGTCAGATACTTCCCTAGTTGGACTGCCTTTTCTTTTTTATTATTTGTAGAAACTTGGCATGGTAAACAAGAATTGTTTTCTAAGTCAGTAATTTCTTAAAAACTGAATTAGATTTTCTCATATAGGTATATGCTTGTATTCTATTGGTGAAGTTTTGCTTCCTTTCCGCTGCGCACATTCTGCTTGGCAATGTTCATGTCTAATGCACTTCCATCCCCTACTATTTGACGATGTTGACCACCACAACATCTTGTTTAAATGCTAACTATTTGCTAGTAACTTGCATATTGAAGAATTCCATATGATTTTGTGTTTCGTATACTACTGAGCTGGTTTAGTGTTGTTTCATTGATCTCTCTTTTCATTTTCTAGATTTTGTTTACTAAAAGCATCACATAGTTAGTTCATTTGAAACAGTTGGATAACTTATGGATACTCCCTCGGGGAAAAATATTATGTAACACCGGTGCCACGCAGCACCAGATATTAACATTAGTTTCCGTGTTATCATGAGCGGCTAATATTATCACCAATGACTAATATTGAGACCCGGTGCCACGTAACACCAGTGCCACATAATTTTTTTTCCCTTCCTCCGTATTTTACTTCTTGATGTTGATTAGTTTAATTTTGTGGTACTACTACTCCCTCCGTCCTAAAACAAGTGTCATTTTATATTTTTAAATATTTCTTATTCAAAAAATTTATGAAAATATTATTTATTTTATTGAAAATAATTAATTATTAGAAATATTTTAAACATAATTTGTTTGTTTTTATATTTTTCATAATTTTTTTGAACAAGATGAATAGTCAAACATTAATTTCTACAACACTTATTTTGAGATGGAGGGAGTACTAACCAACATCAACAATTAAAGTACGAAGGAAGAAAATAGCAGAATATAACAATGAGTAGCCTCTATTTCATCTGGAGCTAGGAATGAATACCATTGAAAGCTAGTGGCTCAAATTAGAGATCTAGTTACCAATTTTAAGTTTACTTCGTACCAGAAAATTCATGAAAATTTGAAGTTGACAGAATTTGCGTTTCATTCCCTTTCCAGTGGGTCACATCTATCATCTGGTGGTGAAAGAAATCCTCCCGCATCAAGTGAGTTTGTCCCTATAGCCACACATATTCTCTCAATTTCCTCCACACTAATTCCTCACCCATGACTTGCAGGTGCCCAATTGGCCAGTGCGGCAACAATGTTGATCTGCAACTGCTGCTGGAGAAGGCTCACGCTCACAAGGCACGGCACGGGCATCAGAGACCTCCAATGAAAATCTAACCACCAAATCAGCTGCTTAGTCAGTATGTTAGGCCCAAGTATACAAAGTGTTGCTTTCGTGCCCTACTGTGAATCATCTGATAACGTAGCTATTACAACCGGAAGCCATTTTCTGCTTTCATCTTTGGGTCAACCTTTTCCACGTATTTAACTCGATGCATAGAGTAGGACACCGGTGGAGCATTGTACATTGTGTTCGTGGAGAAGGCATCAGCAGAAGCTGAATTACTGCAGAATCCCCCNNNCCCCCCCCCCCCCCCCCCCCGCCAAGGCTGAATCATTCATCATGAAATTTCAATGCAATGCAACGTGCTAAAGCTTTTAATTTGGTATTGGACCTATTAAATATGTCACCAGCAACATGTAAGATTTATCTGCAAAATGTAAAATCAAGTATATGGCAGCACTTTGTCAACAAAAAAGAATCCACTAGATGGGAAATTGAAGAAGCAACACATGATTACATGAATCCCAGCAAATTGATAACTGTTGCCAAATCTCAAAAACGAGCTGTTAATGCTGATAATATAACTCTCAAACATATACTGCACTCACTCCTGCACTGCCTCTGCCTTTGGAGGGGGTGGTGGCAAAACCTCCTTTACCATATCCAAAAATTCCTGGACCCGTTCATCTTCGTCACAGGCTTCTCCCCGCTCATCCCTGGAGAATCGCCTCCCACATTCATCTATCATCTGTAGTTGGGGATGAAATCAAATAGATCCGTAAGGAAACATGATTCTATTCTGACAGAGAACATTATCACTGAAAGTGCCTGCAAAGGCAATCAGTTCGATCCTCTGACACATGAATCATACAAATGTAATCAGTAAGCAGTTATTGGACGAACCATCACCAATGCCTCACACAATAGCATTGAAGAACCTACAATATATTTTGCAGAAGTAATTGCACTGTTGATCTACGCTACTTAAGTTTTAACTGCCAAAATATTGCCAAAAGAATTCAAAATTTCTTTCAGATACATTCATGGACAAAAAAATCAGATAGAAATACAAGTTATAAAAAGTAAAAGTAATTAAGGACACAAAAAACACTTTTGTTATATAATATTTCTTACACTATAAGATAATAAATTAATTTTTTTGAACCAAGATAATAAGTTAACCTAACTAATATCTCAGCTATTCCAGAAAACCACTTCCATAGAGAACCAAAACTTCCAACTGCAATACCTTCGTTACCATTAAAATAGTAAAATTGAAACTCAAAAACCATGCTCATTATCATCAAGGTAACATGACAGTACCGCATAAGCATCAGCAGCTGAAGATGGTCTCCAGTTAATCACATTGAGCCTATCAGCCTCAGCAAGTCTGAAACCCTCACTTCTCTTCACAAATTCATGTATCAATTCCCTTGTCTGGTTGCAAGCAGGTGTTTTTAAGAGATACTCATATACCTAATTGATGATGATTATTACCCCATTTAATCAATAATATGAGTAAATAATTCTATGTAAAACAAATTAAAAAGGATAGAACATAATTTAAGTAAATGAGCAGGAAAAGAGTAAGTAACGACCTTACACTCTGATGCAGCAACAGCTCCCAAACATCCCATGGGGTCAGTTTTGGCTCCTCTTGATCTCAAGAAATCAAGGACTTCAAAGTTTGTAAGGACCCCAGCATTTGCTTTCTTTCTGCAGAACAATGGGCACTGATTATTTCAAACTTTGAGGCACACTAATTATTTGCTGATAAGCACCCAAATACACTCCAGAGTCCAGACCCATGATCCAGGCCTGCGCATGAATGTCCTTCACAATATTCTGTGACAACAAATCAGGATCTCACAACAAGATGCCCCATGAACCCTCGGAGAAGAAGTGAGGTTGAGCACTTAAGTAGCTAACACCAAGGTTAACAAAACCGTGAAAACCGGTCCGGTTTTCACGGTTTTTGGTAAAACCGGTCCGGTCCAGTTTCACTAGACGATCGGTTTTCCTTTTAAAAAACTGAAAGAAATTTAAAATTTTGAAAATTTTCAGAATTTCGAAAACTAGTAAAACCAGTGGGCTAAAACCGGTAAAACCAAAGAAACCAGTTGAATAACCGGTGAAACCACTCGATAAACCGAAAAAACCTACCGGTTTTCGATCAAATTTCGTTCAATGATTTTTCAATTTGGAGCGGTCCCGTTCAAACAAAATCAAAAACCTTGGCTAACACTAACAGAATGGTATGCCCCATGTATTCCCGACAGAACTTCCTGTAAATCCACAAAAAAAAATCATAAGGAAATTTCCGTTAAGCACTAGTACATTAGCGAAGTGATAGCGCGCATTCAAGGGCGAGCATTAGGTTCCATTTAACATGACAACACGTAACTGACAAAGATAGTCTGTCATTTGCAGCTGAGCATAACATAGGAGAAAAAAAAATAGA
Organism: Zoysia japonica; assembly: GCA_001602275.1. NCBI lineage: Eukaryota > Viridiplantae > Streptophyta > Magnoliopsida > Poales > Poaceae > Zoysia > Zoysia japonica. The sequence goes on along the minus strand of BCLF01000070.1, from coordinate 166,224 downwards.
TGAATTAAAAATATGTGAGAGGTTGGTGAGAGACCGGCACTGACATCTTCATCGCTGCTGCAGAGCAGGGGCCGCGTAAATTTCTTCGTGGAAATGCCGCGCCTGCTCGTTGGCTGGATCAATCCTGCGCGCCCACGAAGAAGATCCTAAACCAAACACGCATTGATTGTATTAGCGGGCCAGCAATAACAGCGCGATTGCAGAAGCAAGGGATGTAGGACGAAGGCAAGGGAGAGCAAGGCGGAGGCGTCGACGAGGCGTCGGCCGGCGGGGCGGATGCGGAGCCGCAGGAAGAGGCAGAGGTGACGCGACGAACCGGCGAGGCGGGGCAGCGTCGCTAGCAACGGGGCAGAGACGCGGGACGACGAGGCGGCGCGTCGGCCGGCGGGGCGGACGGAGTGGAGGGGCCTGAGGCCGAGGGAGCGGCGGCACGGAGCGACTGCGCGAATAGGCCGAGGACTAGGGGGGCGGCGGGGCGGCAGCCGCCGGCTGGGAGCGTGGGAGGGAAAAGATTTTGGGTTCCAGGTGCAGGGGCTGATTTTAGAGTAAATTTCTTATTAGCTATAAAAAAATTATAAGTTTTTTATCAGTTACTTAAAATTTAGAGGCAATTGTATTTTTACCCTAATTTGACGTTCAATTGTAAGTTTATCCTTTTTTTTAAACTTGTGAGTTTACCTTTATTTTTAAAAAATGAAGGCTTGACTGACCCTACTCTGTTAAGTACAGTTAACGGTGTTAACAAGAATGTAATACGACAGAAATGCCTTTGTGATTTTACCCTTTTTTTCTAGTAGGTTTATGATTTTACTCCTATTTTGTTTCAACATTAATAATATTTAGACATAATATTTTGAAAGAATATTTTCATATGTTTTTAAAATGATTTTTACAAGATTTTAACAAAATTTCAGCAGCATATTAGCAATATTTTAAGCCCACTTTGATAATTATGAAGATACAAAATGAAAGTGTAGAATTAAATATCTAGACATTTAGTTAAACATGACAAACCTGCAGGAGATCCAATACCTTTCTTCAAATTCTAGATGAACCATGTCTAGCTTTCTATAGACTCTGTCTCTGTCACTCTATATGCCATTGAAAATAGATGGTTGCAACCATCGGTTGCAACAGCGATGCCAGTTGACCTCTTGACTTTTCAGTCAAATGAGTAGAATTCATAGCAATATATGGTCTGCATCTTTGCAAAAAGCCATCTATACATGGTTTGAGAGAAAAAAAACATCTAAAACAAATATCACCATTATGCTCTTCGGTATCTAGCTCTACAACACTACTAGGAATACGAGTAGATCTTAGAAGTTGAGCCTGATATGTAGGAAGCAAGTCATAACTGTCATCCCATTTTCCATTTATCATGTCAAGAGCCCTCTGCTTGCCTTTAAAGACTCTGTCATATGGAACCTCTAACTTGTACTTTTTCTTGATCACATCTTGCAAATTTTTTGGTCTCATGGTCGGATCATTCCTCAACAAATCCATCACTCTATCTGCAACCCATTTGTTTGAGGTCATCGTGTCACCACATTTGTTGAATGAATCACAAATATGTTTTAGACCACTTATTTTGACCTATACCAAAAGAATAGACACAATAAATTAGATTATTAATAAATATTCAGATCTAAAATCAAGCGAAATATCATATCATGCTAAAGTAAGAGAAATAATTCAGAGCTAAAGTTACCTTGCAACCAAGATATTTTTTGCTCGTAGATGCAAAAAATGCCAATTAGAGCCTTGATCTGCTCTCTTACATACAGCCCTAAATCTTGACTTGTCTTTCTTCACAACATCGAAAGCATCATCATTCAATATAGCACGATGAGTAACAACCGACTTGCATTGATCAGTATCTGGGAACACCACATCGACATCAATACATGGATCATCTACATCATATGAGAATGTAGGAACATCATCCTCATAAAAAATTTCACTATCCGGCTCAAACTCAGAGTCAGAATCGAACTTAGAGTCAGATGATGTTGCCAAGTCAGTGTCATAGCTACTTGCACTTAGTGCTCTAAGTGATTCAGTACCAAAGTCTCCACCGTCCTCATCATCCTGTGCAACAGTTTTTTAAATTTTTTTTACTGCAGTGACACTCACTACAAGAAATATGCTGATAGGTGATGTTCACATTCTATCATAGATTGAAGAAAAATCGTCACAAAATATCATCTGTGATGAAAAATTGCTTCGTCATGTATCTCGCGTCATAGATTAACTCAAGTGACGTTTCTTATTTTTTTCGTTATAGATTGATACATCTGTGACGTTTCTAGATCGTCACAGAGTAGCTCAGGCCTAACCCTGGCCCAATCTTTCATGATGAATTAGATCCTCACAAACTTAATACTATATGTCCACAAATATTTGACCTATTCAAATTTTATTTTTTCAGCTCACTTTTCTCAGCATGGCACAACCCACATAAAACAATCTCATATATCCAATTTTCAAGAAACATTTATTAAACATTATCTCATTACATACAAAAGTTATGATCCAACGTGACATACAACAACATAAGTTTTTATTCAGAATGAAATCAAGTCTAACTTTTCATCTAGCACAATATATATGTAACTTGCAATATCTAACATGCTTGATTGACTTGGCACAAACTCAACTTTTATTTTGATCTCAACCTCATCATGTAACCTGCAAATGGTATAAGTACATGGTGAGTTCAACTAGTTTCATACATTCCTCAATACACAAATCAAAGTTCAATGAAAACTACTTTGCAAAGACAGAAGTGAAAATTGAACATTTTTGATAAATTCTTTGTAGAACCATGCCCTTGACAAGAAACACATAAAGGTATACATAACTATAAAGCCCGACTCTTTCCACTAAAAATAGTTCTTTTACAACTAAAAACTATCAGTAGTGCAGTACAAAATAATGAACTTCTTAGCTTACAAAATATTTTCAGATACTAACATATTCATTTATTCCACCTACTTTCACTTGGACCAGACTCCACAATCCAAACAATGAATCTTCTTGGCTTACAGATATTAAATAACAAGGATGATTGCTATTTAATACTAGCAGAGATACTAGAGAGAATTATTTTCAGGCTACTGATATGTTCACTGACCTCCACACAATCTTTCAGGCTATTATTTTAGAAAGCTATGACAATGATGAAATTCCACCAGGCATGAAAAGGTATCTTAATTATGCACCTCTAAAACATAAGAGAAAACACATACCTGTTGGGAAAAATGGGAAGTCCTCCATCGCTCTTCGGCAAGAATCTAGCGGCACGGACAATCACTCGGCAGGGGCTTCGAGTCCCTATTCTTCTGCTACTGCAATAATCAAGAGGCAGATGTGAAATTTCAGTTTCGGGAAGACCCAAATTCCTCTGCTACCGCAAACTCATTTCAGAAATGTCAAGAAGACTTGATTTCAGTAATTTCAGGGATAAATATCAGCAGTTGAGTTCTGTAGTAATGAAGACACAGTTACCTGCCTTCTTTCAGCTCAATAGATCATATGAATGGAAGATCCTCTCTGCTTTGCCTAGCTGTGGTTTTCTATTTTGCCGACTCGGATTATTTAAACACCCAAGCAATCAAATTTGGTACAACCTGATGCTAGTAAAAGTTTATTACGAATTAGAGAGGTCTCCTCTTTTGCCATATCCAAATTTCCAATCCCTTTTAACTGCTTGTTTCTTGCCACATTTGATTCTAAAATGAAAGGAGCACACCAGAACAGAGTTATTAGATCGTTGCATGTATATTGTTCCTTAAAAAAAACCTAGAATCTAAAAAAAGGCATTATAAATACTTTGCACATCACAGTGCAGTGACGAGAAGATTGGTTACTAGCAAATTTTGTAGACTAAGAATCTGCAAAATCGGATACTAATTTGCTACAGATGTGCTTCTACATGTACAGACAAACAATAGAGGAGGCCTACGTATTTACAGCCCGTGGCAGTACATCGAGGACAAGGATGGGTGAGAAATTTTGCCTGCGGCGCCGTTCTCGCTCGCATATAGGTTTAAAAAAGTTTTGACCGGTTTTCGTAGTTTTCGGTGAAACCGATCTGGTTCAGTTTTATTGGATAATCGGTTTTTGTTTTAAAAATTTTAAAAATTTAAAAATTTGAAAAAAATTTCAAATACCGAAAACCAATCGATAAACCAGTAAAACTGGTCGGCTAACCAGTGAAATCGGTAGATTTTAAATTTTAAAATTTAAAACCGTAAAAACCAAAGAAACTGGCCGGCTAACTGGTAAAACCGCTCAGCTAACCAGTGAAACCGATCGGTTTACTGTAGCAGTTTGTTTAAATTTTAAATTTTCGATTTAGAGCGATTTTCGACCGATTTTTTTTAATTTTCACAGTTTTTATTAAACCGGTTTTAACGAAATCACAAACCCTGATAAGCAAGCCAGCGCCACCGCGGCCCGTGCAGCTCGCCCGCGCTGCCGCGCTTGACTCCGTAACAGCTTCGTGCGCGGCCGAGTTCGCTGGCGTAGCAGCTAACAGGCACCACCACACGCCCGCGCCGTCAGTGAATCCATGGCACAGAGCTCGCGAACGCTGCTGCGTTCGACTCCGTAGCAGCTTCGTGCGCCGTCTAGCTCGGCGACGCCGCCACACGCCCGCGTCGCCACCGCATGTTCCGCCTCCACCGCCACGCAGATCTTTTTTTTTTTTGAAAACACTGGGCGCGCAGATCTGAGAAAGGGGGTGTGTGGTGGGCGGGGAGAGAGAGAGAGAGAGGGGGGTTGGTGGAGGGTTAAATAAGAGATTTGATTTGATACGGGTTAAAATAGAATGTATTAGATGTTGTTTCTATCTAATGTTGTTTATTATTTTACTAATTTTTATAAACTCATTATTATCTATGGTTTGACAAAAAATATATGTTTATCTTTTATGTAATTTTAAAAAGATCATTGTTTCAATCGAATATGAGCCTTGTACCGTAGTGGTAAGGCAAACCCAGGAGGTGTGCTTTCTTATTACTACCTCTATCCTAAAATATAAATATTTTTGGGTTTGATAAAAAATCTAATCTTTTAACTTTGACTAAGACTATTAGAAAATTAAAAAAAATATACTAGATATGATCCAGTGCTTTGATCACAGAAGCTGTGGTCAATAGGTGACGATTTCTAGTCTAGAAATGACGAAGTTTAGTGGTCACAGAAGCCTTGGTCGATCTGTGACGATTTGTCGCTCCAATTCTTTGACAATGTTAAATGTTTTCATCATAAAAAAAATGTCATTCACGAGGTTGCTGGGCAGCGAGGTTCCATGACAAATTCGCTAGGATCATCACAGAATGTCCTTATCCGTGACGCTTCCTCAAAACATCACTCGCATTTCATCACAGATCACCAAGTTTGTTGTAGTGACTCTTGGCTTTTTTAGTTCTCTCATTTGTGTTTGTGGCAGCCTCATTTGTGGAGATTGTCAACTCTTGTGTCGGCTGGGATGGATCAGCAAGAAGATCTATATTTAGTGGAGGAGTTCTTGGTGTTTCGAGCATTCTCTTCCTCACTTTGGGGTGGCATCGGCGTTTTGCTGGAGAAAGTTGCAAAAGTCCACTAAAATCTTTGATTTCAGTATGAATATAGACAACCTTACTGTCAAGATTAAGCTCAATCACTCTAGAAGTCTTTCATCAGTTTTAATCTCAAACGCAACATCTTCTACAAAACGCCACAAGGTTATGAACTGCTTTGAACCATATGCAGTGGATTTCAATGTAGTCGATCCATTTCAGCAGGTCGCAGCCATATGCATCAACAACAAATGGTGGCAAAGTTGTTCTTTGACGCCATTGCTTTGGTTCCCCATCCGGTAAAGTGAAATAGGAAGCAACTTTAATGATAATCTGTGAATCACTGTGATTGGACCTACAAATCATAACACAACTTATGCAAATTCAAAAAGAAGTACCAACCTCCTACAATATGAACCTAAGTGATTAACTAACAGACCTAGGCAAACACAAAGTAACAAATTTTTTACCTTGTGGATTTCTGGTTCAGCTCCATTGAACACTTATCTAGGAATCTCAAATCAAAGATCAATCACGCATCCTCTAGCCGCCCGTCCGCCCGTTCTTGCCCGCCTGGTCGTCTGCAGCTGCTCCCGCTCGCCACCCGCGCCTGTCGGCTCGGCCACGCACACAGCCCTCCCGCCCAGCCCTGCACACAGCCGCACGCGCTCAGCCACTCCCGCCGGCCGCCCGCTCGTGTGTTTTCGCCCGACCGCCTCTGCGTGCTCGCCTAGACGCCTGATGCAATTAGGTTTGGGAGGGTTCCTCTGCTGTTTAGTTGGGACCTAAAGGTGCTAAGGGTATTTTAGTCCTTTGTCATTTTCCTAATCATTTATTCTTTTTTAAATTAATTGACTCCGGAGTTAACTGACGGAACAAGAACGAGGGGTTAACGGTGGTTTCAATTTTGAAAAAACAGGGGTAAAATCACAAAGTTTAAAAAACAGGGGTAAACTCACAATTGAATGTCAAAGTAGGGATAAAAATACAATTGTCCCTAAAATTTTTAATTTTTTTATCAATCAATAAACCCATTTTAGCAAACGTTGTAGTAATCAATCATATCTCACAAATTCTATTATGGCCCACGTACTTAAAAAGAAATAAAATAGTTTAAATTAAATTTTAAAAAATGAATTTGAATTTGGATTGAAAGTGAGAATTTTTGCTTGTGAAATTTTTATAAGCCACATAACGATACAGTGTCCACTAAAATGAGTAACGATAAAACTTAGAAAAAAATTGATAGAAAGGTAAGTAAGTCTTATTCAAACCTTTAAATGTATAGGAGCGACGAATAAGAAAAAAAATTTAATATTGATGGCTAATAAAAAAAATTGAACATTTCGACTGGTCAACAAAGAATTTATAGTTTTTTTATGGTTAATTAGATATTTACCCTGATTTTATATTGTGGCCAGGGGAGAGGGTGCTGGGCTAGTGGGCTATCGCTGAGCCGCTGGTCGGCCGGCCGTTAGCTAATGGCTAACAGGACCTTAAGCGGGCCACCTCATTTTCAGGCCGTGCCATGGGTCTGGGTTGAACCAGACATGGCCCACCACCACGGGCCCATGTTAGACTGGGCCAGGCCAAATTGAGCGGGTTTCGTGCCGGCCAATTTACACCGGCTTGAATACCCAGCTATAGCTAACGCTTAAGCAGAGAGGATTATTTTGAAAGCCGAGCTAGCTGTTCTGATGTTTCAGCAAGGAGGAAAGAATGGAAAGAACTGTGGAGCATGAAATTACCATCAAAAATCAAAGTGTTTTGTTGGCGCCTTGCTCTAAACTCTATACCCACAGGTCATGTTCTAAAAAGTTGAAATTTGGCAACTAGTGCAGAGTGTAAAATTTGTGGTGCAATTGAGGACACATGGGACCATGCATTGCTCCACTGTACAATGTCTAGATGTGTCTGGTCACAAGTTGATGAAGACCTCACAGAGTTAATTGCCGCTTTACATTTTTCTGATCCAATGCAATGGGTTTTCTTTATGTGTAGCAAAGTTCGACAGGCTGATGGTATAAGAATTTTGGTGACATGTTGGGCAATCTGGCATTCGAGGAGAAAAGCCATTCATGAAGGAGTGTTTCAGAGCCCTTTCTCAACCATAGCTTCAGTAAATCGATTAATAGAGGAATTGGAGATTATCAAAGTATTAGAGCTCAAGGGGAAGAAGAACCAACATCAGCAGAAGCAAATACTTGAGAAATGGATAGCACCTAAACAAGGACAATTTAAAATAAACACGGATGCTGCCATTGCCCAAACAAAGTCTCATGGTACTGCTGTGGCTATTTGTAGAAGTGACCAAGGGGAATACATTGCAGCCAGCAGCATTGTCATACCAAATATCACTGAACCTGAAACCTTGGAAGCTATGGCTTGCTTGGAAGCTCTAACGCTTGCTCAAGATTGTAACATCTGTAAATTGACAGTAGCTTCAGATTGTCTAAATGCCATCAAGAACATTAAAGAGATGTCTAGATGTTCTTATATGATGGTTATCCAAGAGATATTTGCAAAGTCAAAATCTTTTGAGTGTGTACAATTTGTACATGAAGGTAGGAGATGTAACAGAGGCTCATACTCTAGCTAAATATGCTTGTTCTCTCCAACCTGGCCGTCATGTTTGGCTCGGGGTGCCTCCTGATTTTTTGGATGTAAATATTCTGATTAAGAAATGAAATTTCCTATCTTCCTCTCAAAAAAAAAAAGCTATAGCTAACGCTTAAGCATCTCCGCAGCAGGTATTTTGCAGTTGATGTCCGACAACCTTCCCCTCCAATTGGGGAGTTTTTTATTATTTAATTTTTTTTAATTAATATTTTAAAAAAATCTGTCTCAAACTAAATTTTCAGACCATTTAGATTGACGTGACTAATTACACGTAAGCGACGACTTTCACGTTGAATTTTAGTCACACCATTACATTTGACGTGACACTTCGAGAGTTGTTGACGTAGGCAGAGTTATTCACTGGTTAATGTACAAATAGTACCCTAGCTACATTCTAGCACAAACAAACAAGCACCCAAGTGGCTAGTAGGGATGAAAACAGATGGAAACGGTGAGAAAAAAACTTTTCTTGTCCATATTTATTTTATCGAACGAAAACGAAAACGGTAAAAGCGGTAACAAAAATGATCGGAAAAAAAAACCAAAAACTCGAAAATAAAATAATTCGGACGGTAATATATCGAAAACGGTTGAGAATCGGTAATTTAAATTGGGAACCATAAAACTAAAAATCTAATATCGATTGGAGGAAAAATATATTAGCATATCCCATTCATAATAAGTCTTTTTAAGATTTGTTAATTTTTCCGTCCCAATTTTCAAAGAAATCCTCCAAAGAACCATAGTCCAGTGTCATAATTGTACGTTGCCAGAGCTACCAAGCTACCTGGGAGCTCCGTCACGCGGCGTGCTTGTGGCGGGCCGGCGTGCACGCGCGCGTGGCCGGTGCGCCGGGCGTGCGTGTGGCCCGCCTGGCCGCAGGGGGCTCCGCATTTGTTGGTTCGGCTTTGGTGGGCTGGTTTCCCGAATACAATTAAACGGGATAGAAAGCAGAATTATCCCGTTTAAAAACTGGATCTTTGGTTAAACGGGCAGGAAAATGTGTCTACCCGTTTTTGATCTGGTATCCTGTTTTATTTTTCTTGTTTTCGTCCCGTTCCGTTTATTAGTTTCAAAAACAAAAACATCGAAAAAATTTGCTTAATACGGTATAGAAAGACCGGTCAGGACGGGCATTTTTCGGTGCCATTTTCATCCTAGTCGCTAGCAGCTCCCTAGTAGATTTGTGAGGTCCCAGGTTCAATTCTCAACTCCCACACTTTTTTTTCATTTTCCAATTTTGTTCTAACAAATTTTTTTGCAATCGCATATATGTTTACATTGCTACCAAGACTCTTAAATTATTCTTACAGTTACGATTTTTTTATTTACAGATCGATTGAAAATTATTCCTATTTATTTATATAAATAATATTATTTTATATAAATATTAGTAAAATAAAAATTAAAATGATTTCCAAAATACTATTTTCAAATGAGAATTTATAAAAAATCAAATGTTCTCATGTCATTCCCACTTTCCAATATAATTTCTCTTTTGTCAACACAAATTTCTCACTTTCCTGTACACTTTCTATTTTTTTCCAATACACCTTTTTTACAATCGCAAATATATTTCCATTGTACCATGGCACATAAATTATTTTTACACTTAAAAATATTCCCTCCACTCCCTTAACTATCATTCCAGGACGCGGGAAAGATACATAAATTATTTTTACACTTAAATATTTCCTCCGTTCAATTTTAACTATCATTGTTAGAGCGTGGAAATTAAAAAAAATTATTGGAAAGAAAGAAAGGTGTATTGAAAAAAAAAAGATTGTACAAACATTGTACCATGGTACATAAATTATTTTTACACTTAAACATTCCCTCCGCTCACTTAACTATTCTTCCAGGTACATTAAATATTTTTACACTTAAATATTTCCCCGTTCACTTTTAACTATCATTGTTAGAGCGCGGAAATTAAAAAAATATTGAAAAGAAAGAAAGGTGTATTGAAAAAAATAGAAAGTGTACAGAAAGTAAGAAATTTGTGTTGAGAAAAGAGAAACAATATTGGAAAATGGGAATGACAGGAGAACATTTGAATTTTTATAAATTTTCATTTGAAAATAGTATTTTGGACATCATTTTAATTTTTTTTACTAACATTTATATAAAATAATATTATTTTTTATAAATAAATAGGAATAATTTTTGATCGATCTGTAAATAAAAAATCATAAATGTAAAAATAATTTAAGAGTCTTGGTAGCAATATAAACATACATGCGATTGTAAAAAAATTTATTAGAACAAAATTGGAAAATAAAAAAAATGTGGCAGTTGAGAATTGAACCTGGGACCTCACCAACATAATAGGGAGATGCTAGCCACTTGGGTGCTTGTTTGTGCAAGAATGTAGCTAGGGTACTATTTGTACATTGACCAGTGAGTAACTCTGTCTACACCAACAACTCCGAAAGTGTCACGCCAAATGAAATGGCGTGATTAACACCCAAGTCACGTTAATCAGATTGGCGTCGTTAAAATCCAACGTGAAAGTCGTTGCTTACGTGTAATTAATCACGTCAGTCTAAATGGTTAATTTTCACTATAATCACACCATTTCATTTGGCGTGACTAGATCCTGAAAATTAGTTTGAGACGGATTTTTTTTAAAATATTAATTAAAAAAAGTTAAATAATAAAAAAAATCCCAATTGGGTGGTCGCCTCGCGGTTTCATATATTCCATCGATCGCACAACCAAGCAGTAGGTTTCAACAGACAAGCGCGGGGTGCATTCGAAAACCCATACGTCCGAATCAGTTAACTGATGATGTGATCATTTTTAAACTGCTTTTAGATATTAGTATTGAAAATTGTTGGAGGAATACAATAATTTTATTCTCAAAAGTTTCTTAGAACTTTTTAAAATTACCATTTAAGATGTTTTAAACTTAAGCAACTATTGGAGATGCTCTTGCACCGCAGCTGCAGAGATCATCCTCAAAAGGTACCCTACTGCACTAGTCTCCATGACCATGGCTAGGGATGAAAATGAGATAGAAAAATCCGGTCCCGACCGGCTTTCGAATACGTATTAATCAAATTTTCCTGCTCACTTTCATTTTTGAAACTGGTAAACGGGAACGGGATGAATATGGGAAACCGGAACGAAAACAGGTAGGCAGTTTTCCCGTCTGTTTAGGCGGTATCCCGTTTTTTAACAGGATGATCCTGTTTTTTACGCGTTTAACTCAATGCAGGATAGCAGCCAACCCAGCTCGCGCCACAGTATAAAACCCAGATGAAAGGCAAACCCTAGCAGACTAACAGCACGCTGCACGCCCGACCCCGTCCGCACTCGCCCCACCGCCCGACTGCACTCGGCCCGCCGCCCGACCCCGTCTGCACTCGCCGCGCGTCCGGCGCTCTACCGTGTCGACGCACCAGGGCCAAGCTCCCGCCGCCGTCCGGCCCCACTCGCCTGTTCGTCACAGCCCGAAGCGCTCCTGCCGTGTCCCGGGTCACTAAAAGTACCCGAAATCTCGTGTATACCGTACTTGTCGCATGATCAGTGACAAGTACAAACGATTAACACATGAAATCACAACTGTAAATATATCTATCAATTAAATTTGAAAACTTTACAAATTACTAGCTCCAAGGCCAACAAAAATACCTTCAGAGTTGCAAATAGAGAAAAAGTAATTAAAAAAATCAATTTTCTAGCTTGAATGTCCCATGTTCGACCACATGCATTTTGACTGGAAGTTAATCTCCTAGAAATCGTTCCTCACCACGAATCTTTGACAGATCTGAAAGCCAAATTTACGAAGACAAGCTATGCGGGTTAATATTAATTGCAATATCATAATCAAATGCAAAGCCAACATAAGGATAGGATAATATAGTTTAATTTTGTATAAAAAGCACTAGACAGTCTAAAAATAGTTAATGAAATTTACTAGGTTGAAGTGATTAAATAAATTCATAATAGCATCATATGTAGTAATCGCACTTGACCTCAATGTCAAGAATTCCTAATCATTCACGATCACCAAGTCATGAATACAGATATTCATCTAATCATGCACAATCAATGTATGCAAGACCAATGTGAGTCATTTATTATTCTACTCTAAACAAAGATCCATCATTAAGAAGCTTGATGCCGCAAGCACGATTATTCGAATAGATTTATTACTCTGCAGAGTTTGTATGCTGTACCCATGGACCGTGAGTGGCTGTCTGTGGTGTAGCTAGCACCGTGCACTCACGAAGTGTGCACATCGGTATCACATATTGCTTTTTCACTAGTCGTCCGTTATTCTTGCCTTCCCTGAACAGCATTGATTCCTCATTTACCAAGATCTAACACCCTAGAGGCTAGTCCTCCTTACGTTGCGTGAAAGTATCGAGGATGCAATCAATTGTATCGATAAACCTTGGACCTAACACTGTAGTGATGAAGGTCCCTCTGGATACATTCACTGAGTGAATTATCCATACATGCAGACTACTCCTAGAAGGCAAAGTAGCTTTCAACTAACTACTTGGCCATAGCTGGCCTATACCGGCATCCATGGTCGCAAGATATTTCCTTAAGTCAAAAGTCAAATGTAACGGTCCTTTTGTGATGTGACGGATCTCCAAAGTAACCATCCTCCTATCTCCATCTAACCAACATATCATCGTCATAAACTAACTATCATGACAACCCGTCATCACCGACTCAACACTAATCATCTATTAATCAAGACTCCTCTAACCAATATTTAACTACACTAATAGATTATTAGGTTGCATTAATATTTATATTTAGTTATAGATCTGCAACTAAGCATGTATCCACGATGTAAATAAATTGCATCGTGATCCTATGGATTAACCCATCAACATACTTATCCTATGGTTACAAGGAAAAATACTAACTAGCTCAACAAGGTAAACATGAATGACAATAGAAAATATCTACCATTTACCCAATGAGCAAATTTTATTTGTATAAATTATGCACAGATTAACCTACATTTGAGGCATTAATTTCATTTGCAAACATAGGATCAAAATGATCAAAGGGGTGTGCTTGCCTCGCACCTTTAAATAATTGATCAGATGTAGTCTTCTTCTCTTGTCGATCTCCACATGGTGATGTCTTTCGTTGGTTCACTCACGTTTGTATCAAATCCAACATCGAAAACACTGTAGAATCCAAATAAAGCCATCCAAGAAAATCGACTGCAATAAACACCAAATAATTCGAATAAAAACCAAATAAGAATGAGGGGTGCACATTTTAAAATAATACATGATGCATGAGCTAGCTTGTCGGAGTTTGTAAGCAGAACATGTTTTTAAGTATATTTAAACACTTATTTTATATATGTCATATTCACATATTATTTATTTTCCTTATATCATAAACCAATATGCATGGGATTATTTTCAATTGAATTATAGAATGTTAGACTAACACTATTCTTTTACTAGCGTGCATCACTCTGAAACAACAGTACAAGTCCTAATTATATTAAAGATCACCTAATCATTTCTACAACAGCGTCCTGGTTATCACTGCTCCATGAATCAAGGTATTTGCATTTTAGCAAAATTTCAAGTCAAGTTGTCATCTACAAGTTTAATCTTTATCCTGTCAGTGTATTCTCTCCATTGTCATTATCAATTAATTTGATATTTAATTAGTTTTACAAAAATAAGGATACATGCTTGTGCATATGAATGCCATGTATCAGCATAGTGAAGTCCTAATAGTTACGATTATATTAATTTTCTACGTATATGAATAAGGGATTATGTAAGCTTACAAATGGGTCCATTTTTTATAACTTTTAATAGAACATATTTACATTTAACACAATTTGATATATGATTTTGTGTAAGAATTGTTCATATGCAGTCCTAAACTGTTTCAAATAATACACTGGAAGCTCAGTAAGAATCCTAAGAACCTTATACTAACAATTTCTCCTATGTTGCATTACTTTAAAGCGACAGCACATAACACCTAATTATGTTAAGAATTTCCTAAATACATGTAGCTGCTTTTACGTGACTTTTTCTAGAATTAATTAACAGAGGGAGCTAAAGTCTTGGGTGCAATTTTGTAGCTAAGGAAGGCAGAAGCTGGGCAGCTAGCCTGCCGAGAGCTTCCTTTCCCTTTCTACCTGCGTATTCTATTTCCTTGCCTGCTGGAAACTCATACAGGCAAAGCACGAGCATACAGCATCGGCTCTGGTCCAGCTCGCCGGCAGCAAAGTCCACTATAACTTCGCCTGGGACGTAGCAGGGTAGGTGCGCGAGCTTGAGCGCTGCCTCCTGGTGGTCATCTTGCCGGCAGCGCGCAACTACAGAGGCGGCGTGGAGGCTGCCGCGGCGGCGCGGCGAGGCCGGGTGCAGCGCGCGATTCACAGATGACTTTGACTGATTCCAGGCCACGAATATCCAACTACGTGAGGCATAGAAGCTCACCTAAGGCTCAGTCGGGATGGTGATGGCTGGAGACGTGCTGACGGTGAGCGGCGACGACGCACGAACAGGCACGACGGTGACGGACACGATTTCTCTAAAGTTCTACACCTACAATCACATGGATGTGGTCAGTAGGTTGTAGAGGTGCTCTAGGATCGAAGAATAGAAGCAGACCTCACCGGAGGAGCTTCAATTTCTGCCAATGGTGGCGGCGGCCACGATTTGGGGATTTTTCGGATTTCTCTGAAATTCACGCATTTCTAGGTTGGTTTTTCGCTCTGAAAACTGTGAATGGCTAGAGGAAGGAGCAGGTCGCTCGGGGAAAGATTTTAAGGCCGGGGAATGGCGGTGCTCGCCGATATTTCTCACGCCCGGGCCGGTGAGAGATGGAGGGAGAGGGAAGCGATGAGGCCGTGGCGGTGTGGCTTTGGCTTGCTCCGTAAGGATGGGGAGTAGCTGAGCTCGCCTATGCTCGGCACTGCAGCGACGCGCGTCGAGCTTCAGGTGGCGGGGCGACGCGGTTCAACTGGGAACCTCGTACGGAGGAAGAAGAAAGAGGGGGTGAGAGAAGGGAGCCAGGCTGGGCCAAGCGTGAGTGCGTGACTTCTGTTTCTTCTTTCTTTACTCTTTTTCTTCCTTTTTTTACTTATTGTATGCCTAATTTGTCAAGCCTACGTTTTAAATTTAAATGTGAATTTTGGTGAACTAATTTAGATGAATTCTATATGATGTTGGTAATATGTGAAATGAATGACTTTTAAAATATGGGAGAATTCAAATATGCAACACTCAACAATTTAACATAATTAGATATTTTTAAATACATTATATAGGGCTCTATTTTTTTTTTTAATGTGACAGTTCCCCGGCCGACGCGCCCGCCAGGGACGCGGCCGACGCGGCGCCGCCTGTCACCTGTCACTACCGCGCCCGCCAGGAAGCGTCGCGTCCGTCGCTCGAGCCCCTCGCCGCGCGTACCGCCCATCTCTTCGCCTGCCATGCCTGCCTGCCGACGCCGGACCTCATCGCCAAGGCACCCCACGCGGCCTCCGGCCACTCTTGTCTTGAACTATTATCATGTCGTTTGAATTAGGGATAAGTGCGAAGAAACTATAAGAATTTCCAACCTTTAAAACCGAAAATTTAACTTCTCGAAGTATTAAAAACCATTTAAATTACCTCTAGTCAGTTTTAGAGGTGATTTTACTGTTTATTAATCCACATGTCAATTTGAAATAAGTCTAATTTACCCTCTCAACTATCAGCGGCAGTCTACTTCACACCTCAAACTTTAAAATTTTGACTTTTAACCCAATGAAGTATTAAAATCTGTCTAAATAATCCATGTGTTGTCTAAACAATTTGCAATACTTTATGAGGTTAAAATCTGATTTTTATGTTTGAAGGGTGAAGTAGAACAGTGATAGTTGAGGGTTAAAATAAAATTATTTCAAACTGACGTGTGAGCACATAAACAGTAAAACCACCTCTAAAACCGCCTAGCGAGTTATTTAAACGGTTTTTAATACTTTGAGAGTCAAGTATCCGGTTTTAAAGATTAAGGGTGAAGTGTACCTACTCTCATAGTTCTCATAGTATATGGTCATATTGTAATTTGTATGATTAGGAGACCTTGAACTTATATCATGCCGTATATTTCATGTTTGTTTGACTATATGCTATCTGTATGTCACAATTTGCTCTATGGATTTATGATATAAAGATTTATTATAGATAGTATATGCTAATATCTTTTACCAGTTCTCGACCGTTATCGATATATTACTATTCAAATTATTTTGTTTTCGAGTTCTCATTATTTTTCCGCTCATTTTCGTTATCGTATTTCCTATTTTTGTTTCCGTCCGCTAAAATAAATGCAAAAATGGAACGGGATGTGTGTTTTCCCGGCCGTTCTCGGGAGCTTTCATCCAACCGTCGGGCACCATCCCCGCCGCAAGAGGCCAAAACATTCATATCCGTGCGTGCACGCCACTAGAATCCCGAGATCTGGGGCCAAAACATCAAAATCTAAGCACCATAGTGGGAGATCAGTGCAGCAAAATCCCCCCCAATATGCTCGTGACGAGGAGGGAGGGGGCCATGAAGTGCGGTGGCAATGGCAGCCGGAATCCTAAAACGGGGTATGGCGCGCGGGTAGACACACTGCAACGTGGACGGCAGGCAGGGCCAGCAGCACACCTGGGCGGCGGCCTCGCTCCTGAGGGATGCCAGGCGGCCAGATCTGGTATAGGGATTTGGAATGACGAAGGAGAGGTGTCGAAGCAGGGTGCGGCCAGCTTTGGAGCTCGCGGAGGGCGTGATCAGCTTGGATCTTATCGGTGGCAGCGCGAGATGAGGTCAGAGGCGGTGGCGCGAGACGAGGTGAGATTCTAGCTGGCCAAGTGGGAACCAGAATTCGTCATTTTAGCTCGGCACGAGCAAGGTTCAGCACGATGTGCTGTCCGGTCGAGCTGGTTCGAAGTACGGTATGGGCCTTGCCTGGGTTAGGTGCAGGTTCGTTGGCACGGCATAGGCACGGGTTGTTAGCACAGCATGAGCACGGCCTTTTTACAGCGGCTCGATTAGGCACGACGCCCAGCCTTTATAGCTCATTAGATTCGGCACGGCACGACACGGCCCAGTAGATCTGTGAATTTTTATTTGAAATTTAACATTAAATACATGTAATTTGACTACTTTATATTTAAAATTTAATATCTTAAGTATTGTATAAATATTTTTCAGTAATTTTTAGGATAAAAATGAAGTTTTTTTTTCGAGCTTCGGGCTCTCACGACACGGCACGGCACGGGCTATCTAAAAACACCCAGGCTGTGCTCTGGCCTAGGTTGGCGGCCTGCAAGCCAGCACGGCATGACCCGATTCTTTATTGGGCCATGTCAGGCCGCCTTGAAGAGGGTCCGATTCTTTAAAGTTCATTTCCCGGTCTCTTTTAAATACACAACAGCGACAACCTGTATTCTCCGTCTCTTTTAAATACTCATCAGTGACCACATCAGTGACCGTTGTGAAATCCTCATCTCTAATGTAATCACATCAGCGATGGTTATAAAGTGATAGATGTCAAATTCACATCTTCGATGTTCCTACATCAGTGATGGTGTTGACGTCTCTTTAACGCCGAGTTTGGACAGCACCTAGACAATCCCATCTCAGAAGGGACCTGTAGAAGGAGGATTGTCCTAGGGTTGATCCGAGCTTGGTTAGGCCAGCCGGATCGCCTTCGATCATCACCGAGACGAAGAAAGAATAGCACAAGGATCGAGTAAGGGAATTAGTGTTTGGAGAAGAACGAAAATGTAAAGGCAAATGAAAGGTTCGATTGGGATGCCTCTTAATCGGCCATGGGCCTCTGTTTTATATAGGTGAGATGATCTTATCCTGCAGGGCAACGGATCCCTCAAGTTTGAAAAGAAATTGGAATTAATCTGCTGAAAACCTTCCAAAATTGACACCACCTGAGTGTCCGGTGAAGTACCGGATACTCCAGTGACCGAAGCCTCTGGTAGAGTGCCAGAATGTCCGTCGTGTAATTCTAAGAATCTGAGAGGGCTCACTGAACAGTTTGGTACAGTGCTGGACACTCCAGTGGGTTAAAATGCTCCAACCCAAGACGGCTTGCTAGACCATCCAGCATGTTGCTGGAACCTCCGGTGGGTTGAACACCCAAACCCGAGAGGGTCTGACGGAGAGTCCGGCATGGTGCCGGATACTCCGGCATTGGACAGTCCAGCAGGGGACCGGACACTTCGGTGGGCCAAGTGTCTGGAACCCAAGAGGGCCTACCGGACCTTTCGGCAGTGTGCCGAACACTCCGGTGAGCCTGGTGCCCCCAACCCGAGACGGCCTACCGAATCCTCCGGCAATGTACCAAATACTCCAGTAGCCCTATGATTTTTGGGTATCAACATACGCCTCTTGTTTTTTTATGAAGTTCTTGCTACATAAAACATTCTAAGCACCCAAAAACCTCTAAGGGTGATGGTTCTCTTTACTCATCAGCCATTGTATCAATCCTAGCAATGATATTCTTCAAAGCGACCATCTTTTCTCTTACGCTTTTTGCCATACACTTAGATAATATTTTTTCGAGTATCGGCCGTTAAGTGCCCCAGGTAATGATTCCCCTCGAACATCTTCCAACATGTATGCATTTGGCTTTTCGGCAATGACTTTTACTACTCTATATGGCCCCTCCGAACTAGGAGACCATTTCTCAAACTTGTTGCTTCTTGATCCTACGGGCAGAATTGTAAAGTTTTAACTTTCACCTTCTTGTTGTAAGCTCTAGCAACTCTTGTCTTATCTTTCTCAATTTTCTTTAAGGCACTCAGACGTTTATCGGTGACCTCATCAACATTGTGTAGCATTAAAGTCCTATACTCATCGGTGGATAAGTTATTTTGTTTAGCTAATCTTAAAGCTCCTAAATTTACCTCGACGGGTAAAACAACCACTTTCCCATACACAAGTTCATAAAGTGTTACCTTAGTTGTCTCGTGTCTATATATCCGATGAGCCCACAAAGCCTCCGATAAGACTTTATGCCACCTCTTGGGATAGTCCTCTATATTTTTTTTTGAGTTTGATCAACATTTTATTACTAGACTCGGCCTGACCATTGGCTTGAGCATAATATGAAGATGAATTGAGTATCCTAATCACATAGAATTTGGCAAACTTTTTAACATGACCGGACGTAAAGGAATTATCTTGGTCCGTAGTCAAAGTTTGCAGTATATCGAATCTATGAATAATATGCTCGGTAAGAAACTCAATTACCTCTTTGTGCGTCATGTTCTTGAGAGCCACCGCTTCGGTCTATTTGGTGAAGTAATCCGTCGCTACTAACACGAAGTGGTGCCTCTTCGAAGATGGAGGATGCATTTACCCTATGAAGTCCAATCCCCAACCTCAAAATGGCCATGGCTTTATGATGGGGTTCATCATGGCAGTGGGTGCTAACTGAATATTGTCAAACCTTTGGCACTTTTCGCATCCCTTGTAGTAGCGATTGCAATCGGCAATCATGGTTGGCCAGTAGAACCTGACCCTTCTCAATAACTATTTTATTTTCAAAGCCGATTGATGCGTACCACAAATGCCTTCATGAACTTTTCCCATAGCCACTTTAGCTTTATCATCATCTAAACATTTCAAGAGCAAATCGTGTCCCGTTCGACGGTATTAGTCATAGTTAATTAAAGTATATTTGAAAGCTACATGCCGAACCTTCCTATCCACACTTTGGGTTGGACTACGAATGTATGAAATTATGGGTGACCTCCTAATCAAGTGATTCGGCACTATTACAGTTTGACATGTTAGTATCCAAATGGTCTAGCTGTAGCACCTCAAGCATTGGTCTCTTAGTGACTAAAAATTTACCTCTACTAACATTGTAATCCAATGCTTGTTGTGTCAGCTCATTAGCTTTAATGTTTTTTAGTCTAGGCACATGATGTATATTGAACTCATCCATCCCTCCAATGATGTCTAGGCATTTGTCCGAGATATCATTCAATGATCCGTCTAAGCATTGAAAATTTTCCACGACTTGTTGTACTACTAACAATGAATCACCGAAAGCCTCTACATTCTTAACCCTCATGTACTCTAACATCTCCAAATCGAACAATAATGCTTCATATTTAGCTTGGTTATTTATACAATCATACTGTAATCGGTCTGAGGATTCAAAGTGTGCATCATAAGGAGAGACTAATACCACACCAACATCTTAACCCTCTTTACAAACTGATCCATCAAAATACAACTTTCAAGGGGCAAAAGTTACATAACCAACATCTAGATCATGCTCCAAATCAATCCGATGTTCAACAATAAAATTAGCAACAATTTGACCTTTCATGGATTTAAACGATTCATAAGCCAAATCATATTCAATCAATGCATAAGCCTATTTACCAAGCCTATCACTAGAAATCGGCCTATAAACATATGTTTAATTACATCGGTTTGACAAGCAACCACACAAGTACTGGATTGCAAATAATGTCTCAACTTGGTGCAAGCATGATACAAGGAAAAACATAGTTTTTGATTAGAGTGTACCTTGTTTCAGCATCCACCAACCGTCGGCTCACATATGTGACCACGTACTCCATCCTTTCGGCTTCTTGCGTCAAAACAGCACCAACTACATCATCTTTCGCCGCTATGTAGAGACGGAAAGGGACTCCTCCCTTAGGCGCCTTAAGAACCAGCGGCGAAGACAAGTATTCTTTAATCCTCTCAAATGCTTCTTGCATTTTTGCCCCTCAAGTGAATTTGGCTTCATTCTTTAGCCGAAGAATAGAAGTAAATGCATTGATCTTTCTCAATAAGTTGGATATGAATCGCCTTAAGTAATTCACTTTTTCTAAGAAGCTTTGCAACTCTCTCTTATATGTAGGCACTTGCAAGTTCCTAATTGCTTCTATCTTCTTAGGATCTACCTCTATACTCTTTTTATGGATTATGAAGCCTAAAAACTTCTCGACCGATACACCAAAAGCACATTTGAGCAGGTTCATTTTTAAACCGAAATGGTGCATTCGGTCTAAGACAAGTTGCAAATCAGCTAAGTGAGAGTTTAAAGCAGCCGATTTGATCACCACATCATCTATATAAACCTCTATGATAACACCAATCGAATCATGAAAAATAAAGTTCATGGCTCTTTGATATGTGGCACCAGCATTCTTTAACCCAAAAGTCATGATAACCCATTCAAACAATCCTACAAAACCTAGACATCTAAAATTAGTTTTAGACATATCCTCTTTGGCCATAAAAATTTGATGGTATCCCGCATTACCATCAAGAAAACTAATAATTCTATGACCGGAAGCATCATTAATCAACATATCAGCTATGAGCATAGGATATTCATCTTTAGGAGTGGCTCTATTCAAATTTTTGAAATCGATGTAAACTCTTATTACCGGTGTTCTTCTTCTCCACCGGCACGATGTTGGATATCCACTCCGCATACCTGCAAGGTCTTGTGAATTTCGCATCAAGTAATCGGTTAATCTCCTCTTTAATTCGATCATACATGTTCGGATTGAATCTTCTCATCAGTTGTTTAAAGGGCCTAAAACTAGATTTGATTAGAAGCCGATGCTCAACTTGTTCGCAGCTCAACCCGAGCATTTCGTTATAAGACCATGCAAAACAGTCAACGTATTCTTTTAGCAAACTGATTAGCCTTACCTTGTAATCGGCTTTCAGATTTTTGTTTATATAAATTGGCCTAGAATTATCATTGCTGTCAAGATTCACCTCCTCAAGAGGGTTAACCGATGTAAATTCTTGTCCTAACTTATCCATGTCTTCTATTTTCTCTATAGCTTCGCACATATCATTTGTATTAGACCGATAGTGTTCCACTCGCTTTTGCAACCAATCAAGATTAAATCACATTATATGGTTGAGCTGATTTTCCATCGGCTTTACATTGACGGGTACAGAACCGTCTCTAGTCACACTAAGAAAATCATAATCCGTCAAATCTAAACCGGTCAAGCACTTGACGGTGTCATGTGGCAAAGAAGATGATTTGGCCATAGCAACACAAGCCGATGCATCCACATGAACAACCTCTACATCATTACCAACACATTGTATCAAGAATTGATGCAATTTACAGAGAACACATCTATTGGCATGAATCCAATCACGCCCTAAGATCAAGCTATAACTACCGTGCACATCGGCAACAAACAAGCGGTAGCCATGGTCTTGCTCCCAATGGTGACCTCCACATAAGCGACCTCTTTAGCCTCGATAGAGTCTCCTTCTCCCATACCATTCAAAGTCATGTTGATCCGGATGAGCTCGTCATCGGCCTTACCTAGCTTCTTAAACAAAGAATACAACATTAGATTAACAATCGCACCGCCATCTACGAGCATGCGAGAAATCAGTGTGTCATTGATATGACATCTTACATAGAGGGGTTTCAAATGGTTCTCTGATTTCTCGGGTTTCTCAAAGATAGCACTTTTGGGCTCGAAGTCGAATTGTGCCATGACCTCTTCTTGTTCTATAAGCGAATAATCGAAAAGGGATAAGAAAATGGTGTTAATGTCCATACCTTTCCGAGGCGGTGTAGGCTTGTAGTTCAAGAGGTCATCGTCATCGAACTCGGACATATCAACATCTCCCGTGGGTGAAGGCGCTGTAGAATCCTCTCCCAAGATGGCGTCAGCCAAGCTTAGTGGTTTCGGAGTAGCCACCGCTTCCTCCGTCACCAGTGGAGTGGGAGCTTCGGGCTCCTTAACCCTCTACTGCTTACTTTGAGGGACCATCGGATTGATCTCGTTGAAAACTTCGTCCCTCTTCTTCTCCGCCTTCTCCTCTCGAATCTTTCGAAGGCGCAGCCTTTGAAGCTTCCTCTTTTAAGTGTGGGTCAAGCCAGCGGACACCGCCTCGGTTGTGTGTACTTGGAGAAGCTCTTGCTGCTGCTAGCTTCATCATCATGGAAAGCCTTTTTGATCGGATCATCCAAAGTGATTGGCCCCGTGAAGACTCTCCCGATTTTAACATCGGTTGCACCGATTTTCACGATACCTCCAGATGTGCTCTCTTGATGAACAAAAGTAGAAGGGACAGGTTCATTACCTTGCTTCGGGCGCCACTCCTACTTAGGCACGGTGGTGGAGCTCCCTCCTTGCATTTTGATCGGTCGAGACTCCGTCCGATTCAGAATAGGGCCAGAGGGCCTTGTGAAGACATCTCCCCTTGGTCCGTTACACCCTGAATGAAATGGCGGGTACGGCATCGGTGGAACGGGCATCGGTGGCATGGGCATCGGCAGCACCGGCATACATAGTCTCATGTATGGATGCCACATCGGAAACGGTGGGCAAGGCATAGGATGGAACCATGTCGGTGGCACTCTGAACCCATATGGAGGAAGAGGAGGAGGCCCCCGGACATCCGTAGCTAGCCTCATCTCTTTCCTAGGTGGGCTGCCTCCCCTCGGTGGTGACCTTAGTCGCTTCATAGACCGATTGTTCAAATCGGTCTTTTGGTTCTTATACTTAGCCATAAGACAGTCGAAGGCGCTTTTGTGCCCTATCTTTCAATCCGTGGCTTTGTCTTAGTTTATCTTTCATCTGCTCACCTCCTGATTCTTCGGCTTTATCATCTTGGGCTGTGGAGCTTGCCCCTCGGGTCTCGAGCCTTGGATGGTGACTTTAAGAGACTCTTGACCATCGGAGAACTTCTCGAGCACCACATTCCTAGAGGCACCTTTCTCGCTTGAAGAAATAGGCATCTCATCCCCGATGATCACGTTCTTCCTTTGGTTGCATCGGCTTGATGAGGCCGAACCAACATCTTGGGGTTGAGCTTAAGAGTGTTGACGAGGAACGAGTGCTTGTCGATCTGCATCTCTTTAAGACTCAATCGTTCCTCATTAAGGGCTGATTGGACCTGTCAACAGAAAACATTGCAATCATTAGTAGCATGAGAATAAGAGTTATGCCATTTAGAATATGCTCTATGCTTAATCTCATTTGCCGGAGGTAAAGTGTATGCAATCTTAATGTATTCACCTTTGTACAGCTCATCAAATATTTTGTCACACTTAGCTACATCAAAGATAAATTTCACATCGTCTTTTTGATTCTTATGAATCGGTTTGAGCAAATCACAAGCAAATGATTTGGCCTTAGAGGGCCAAACAAACTTGACAGCTAGAACGTCATTGGAATCATCATCGGAGCTATTCGAATCATATTCCACGATGTGCACGGTGTGGTGGGTCTTGTAGTCATGTTTTATTTCTTTGCTTCGGCTTTCTTGAGCCGAAGCCCTTTGCTGGAGGTGAGTGAGTGTAAGAAAATCGTGTCCCTCCAACTTCTCTCTAAGGTATGACCGCAAACCACTAAAAGCTAGTCAGCTAAGTCCTTCTCAGAAATTGTTAAATTGAAGCATTTGTTTTTAACATCTCTAAACCGCCAAAGATAATCAACTACGGGCTCGTCTTTCTCTTGCCTAACCGATGTCAAGTGTGACAATTTCAGTTCGTTGTCCCCAAAATAAAAGTGGTCGTGAAACTTGCGTTCTAAGAACTCTCATGTGTAGATAGAGCCCAAGAACAATGAGAAAAACTACGAGAAAGCGGTTCCGGTTAGTGATAAAAAAAGGAAGCATACTTTTAAAACCTCGCTAAAACCTGTTTCTCCTAGTTGTGCTACATATTGGCTAATGTGTTTCCAAGTGGTTTTGCTATCTTCGCCATTGAATTTGACGAAGTCGAAAACACGCCATCCAACGGGATATGGGACCGAATCAAAATACGCAGGGTATGATTTTTGATAAATTCGGTCTCTTCCCTTAAGGTCTACCCTAGCTTTTCGTGAAATTGTTTGTTCAAGTCCTCCTTGATGCGCGTCATACACTCCTTTTTGTTGGTAATGGGTGGCCTAGTAGATATGCTCGGTGGTGGAGGCTGTATGCTTGTTTTTATGGCGCTAAATAATTCGGTAGGTACAGGGCCATGAGGGATTCTTGTACCGCTCGGTGGGATAGGCGGTGTGCTATATGCGACGGTACGACAAGGAGGAATAAAACTAGCCAATTCATTCAATCGGCTCGTGTCTGGATTGGGGATGCTAGTGATTGGCTCTATGCTAGCGGGAGACACTATCAAAGCATTAGTTTGCACATGATATAAAAAACTAGATTGTCCACTAAACGAGTTCAATGACATGCCATATGGAGGTTGTTCTACACTAGACGTGGTGGGTGCCGATGCACTACTAGGAGGACCTACATGTGCAACATAAGAAGATGATGCAATACCAATATTTTTAGACTTAGACAAGTTTTCTTGGATCATGTATTGCATATCGTTAGTTAAGACCTTTTTCATATCGGCAGAGTAATACGAAAGGTTTTCAAAATTAACAAGAGGGTGCAAAGATGTGCTCACGTTGGCAGCACCCATGGCCGCGTCGTCGACAACGGTCGAAAGAACGGGCTCCTTCACTTGAGAGATTGCGTCTTGATGGTCCTTCTTCAATCACGCCAAGTACTCCTGCAGGCCCCGCTCTTCCCGCACCTTGCGTGCCTCCTCGGAGGCCTTTCGGTACCCTAGGAACGCCTTGCGTGCCTCCTCGGGCAACTCCTCTAAGGATGGCATGACGATGTTCATCATGAAGATCTCGGAGTTCATGGTGAAAAACGACAATTCGGTTTGTGCAATCGGAATCACTCGTTCCCCAGCGGAGTCGTCAAAAAGTGTGTTGACGCCGAAATTGAGTCTGAGCCAACACACCGCTCGCACGTCCGTGTGCGGGAACGTCGGCGTTTCTTCAATGTCAGGTTTTGACAGCTCCTAGACAATCCCACCTCAGGAGGGACCCGTTGGAGGAAGATTATCCTAGGGTTGATTCGGGCTCGGTCAGTTCAGCCGGATCGTCTTCAATCGTCGTCGAGACGAAAGAAGAGCAACACGAGGGTCGGGTAAGGGGATCAAGGTTTGGAGAAGAACGAAAATATAAAAGCAAATGATAGGTTCAATTAGGATGCCCCTCAATTGGCCATGTGCCTCTGTTTTATAGAGGTGAGATGGTCTTATCCCGTAGGGCAATGGATCCTTTAAGTTTGAAAAAAAAATTAAAATCAATCTGCTGAAAACCTTCCAAAATCGACACCACCGGAGTGTCTGGTAAAGTACCGTATACTTCGGTGACCGGAGCCTCCGGTAGAGTGCCCAAATGTCTGTTGTGTAATTCCTCTGAGAGGGCTCGCCGGACAGTCCGGCACAGTGCCAGACACTCCGGTGGTTTGAAATGCTCCAACCCGAGACGGCTTGCCAGACTATCCGACATATTGCTGGAACCTCCGGTGGGTTGAACACCCAAACCCGAGAGGGCCCGCCGGACGGTTCGGCATGGTGCCCTATATTGCGGCACCGGACAGTCTGGCCTGGGACCGGACACTCCGGTGGCCCAAGTATTTGGAACCTGAGAGTGCCTATCGGACCTTTCGGCAGTGTGCCGGACACTTCGGCATAGTAGGTGCCCCAAACCCGATAGAGCCTACTGGACTCTCCGGTAATGTACTGGATACTCCGGTAGCCCTGTGATTTTTAGATGTCAACAGATGGCTATTGAATCTGCATCTTTGACGTACCCATATCAATGATGGCTGTCAAACTCACATATCTAATAGACACATCAGTAACAGTTGTTGAATCCCCATCTTTGATGTAACCTGGTCAACGACAGTTGTAAAAGGTGTGTCCCTGTTGTATCATTAACAACTGACTTTTTATACGGTGTCGCTAATTTGTAACAATCTGTGACAGTGATGGTTGGCGAGACGGTCACTTCCCCAAGTTCACGGTTCCGTTACAACTATGGCACACAGCAGTTCATTTAAGTTGCACAACTAGATCAAAACATACTGATACATCAAACTTTATATTCATAAGAAATCCAATGTGAGCATATACATCACACTTATTACATAAAAGGGTACATGAATACATATGATGTTCAATACAGAGGAAAGCCACACTATTCAGATACAGGCATAAATACAACCATTCATATAGAGCAAATAAAAGGACATAACTAGTTGTGATGCATACAGACCATAAACACCCGTTCATGTGCAGCTGAAAAAACTAACAGACAAGCAGAGTAGATGGCAAACCACATCATCACCAGAAGGATCAGACGCGAGGCCCTTCCAGCATCATACCAGCTTCTTCTGGCGGGAAGAGAATGTTCGCCATCCTCTTGCTCATCTCCTTTTGCTTAGTATTGAGTCTCTGGTTCAGTAAATTTAAGACTATGCTTATTTTTTTGTTCTGTAATGACCTCTCTCACCTCAACAGGGACTTGGCCACTGCTGAACTTAATCTCCTTCAATCTGGGAAGTTTGTCGATGCCGTAGAGATATGTGGGAGATGACAAGGCAATCTTCTCGAGCCTAGGAGCAGATCCGCTGGTGAAGACGATCTTGGTGATGGCTGAGCAGTCAACAACAAGAAGGTTGAGCCATAAGAACTCATCTTTCTTTAACGTGAGCTCATTCTGTGTTCCACCAAAGGACTTGTCCAAGAGTACCAGACAGCGTATGCTTGGTTTCTTGCTGATGATCTGTAACGCGTCTTGCTCTAGCTCTGTATCACGAAGAGTCAGCTTGGCTATTTTTTCTGCATTGTCAAATGATGACAGCAACCGACCGCCGAAGGTGTTCTTCAACTCAAGCTCTTCCAATTTTGGAAGCAAGTCAACTCCAGAAATAGAACCTTCGAAAGACAGAACCATCTTCTCAAGCTCACAGGCTGATCCATTCTCAAAAGTGATATTAGTCAGGCACGATTCCTCAACAAGAAGGTACTTAAGACATATGAATTCATCCTTCTTGAAGGTGAGCATATTCTCTGTCCACGCAATGTGTTGGAGCCTGACACACTGTAACATAGGAAGCTTGGCAAGGACTTTCAGGTCATCTTGGCTTAGCAAGGTGTCACTTAGAGTTACCTTGGCAAGTTTGTTTTTATCACCTTTTATGAACAGTGGAAGAAGATGCTCCTTCTGTGTGTTTCCCCTGATGCTTAGACTCTGAAGAATCTTGGGATGGTTTTTTAAGAGAGGGCCAATGTCATCTGGTAACTCTGAAGCATGTCGTGTGGTTACAGGAATAATAGTGATTGATAGAGAACGGAGGCACTCATGTAGGTCACTGATTGTCTGAAGCAAATTTTTCAGGTGACTAACCTTATCATCGATAACCACACCTAGCTTCCTCAGCTGCCATAGCTTTCCAATATCTTTTAAATCATGACTGTGCTGGGCCTTCACATTAGATAGTACCTCCATGTTTAACATTTTGTCTATCCTGTGAGGAATCCGGCCACTACAGCCAAAATTGCTTGGATTCAGACCAGTGTCACCAGCAAGCAGCCGCTTTAGCTTCAAGAGCAGGATATCTGCTGTTGCATGTGGAGTCACCTCAGTTTGTCGGATGTCCAATACCTCTAGCTCACGAAGGCTGTTGATTTCCCTAGGTAGCTGGGTAATATCTGTTCTCCTTAGGCTCAGATACTTGAGCAGTAACATCTTGCTGCAGATGTCCTTGAGGTACCTCTGGTTCTTCCCAGCAAAGCACCGACAACCTTCAAGATCTAGCACCTTGAGCAGGGATACTCGAGATGATTTAGAGAGCCCATGGAAAAATTTATCAATTCTATCAGAGCTGCGAAGTTGAAGATCATTGAAAATGGAGAAGTGGCGAGCCAAGTGATGGGATAGGCGTGTCTCCACCATGTGTTGTTTTCTGGCAATGGTGGTAACGAATCCATGAACCAGATCACCTACGACGCAGCTCTTTACATTTCCTGTGGCACCAATATCAGCAGGATAAACAAGGCATCGGTCAATGAGTG
Organism: Zoysia japonica; assembly: GCA_001602275.1. Classification (NCBI taxonomy): domain Eukaryota; kingdom Viridiplantae; phylum Streptophyta; class Magnoliopsida; order Poales; family Poaceae; genus Zoysia; species Zoysia japonica. The sequence goes on along the minus strand of BCLF01000070.1, from coordinate 137,149 downwards.
CATCAAAACATCTGTTGGCCTGACGTATAGAACTGAACCAATCTTCCTTGGAAGTTAGCCCTTCTGCAACCCACCGCCCAATCAAGGTTGACCGCCTAATCTTGTGTCCCGGAGGGAAAATAGCTAGGTACAGCAAGCAGGATTTGTATTCTTTAGGCAGATCATTGTAAGAGAACTTGAATATCACCTTAGCGATGTTGTTCACTGATGTTGGCAAAGCCTGCAGGGTGCTGTGCAGCTTGAATAACTCCTCATTGCTCCTCTTGGGGTTAGCATACAAAGAATGAGTGAATATCTTCATGTAGAATTCATGTGGCTCACACTTGTCCAAGATATCATGAAAAATTTGGGGGTGGTAATTGTCTTCATTCATCTGCTGGCTAACAAGCTTGAGTATTGTATCATTGTACAGGCCAGCAAGAGAATAGTCTATAGGCTCCCGCTGTGGATAGCAATATTCTTTAGCCAGCTGGATGTCCTTTGTGGTAGTGACGACCATTATATCAGCGCTGCAGTTTAATAGGCTCAAAGCATTTCTGGTATCATCCAACGTGGAAACATCCATTAGATCATCAACTTTGAGGATAAACAAAGGACATTCATATCTATTTATGAACGAACAATAATTCAGGTTTTTTTTAATCTCTTCTATGAGCCCTTTGATCTTGAGCTGCTCTTTGAACTCTACCCCAATTTTGTCCATCATCTGACCGATTTTTTGACAAACTGTTTCTGGGTTTTGATCGGGAACACTATTGTCACATGTACCAGTTGTGGTCTTTTTAGCTTGCTTGTGTAAAGATCTTTCTTGAGCCTGAAGGGGCATGCTACTGCTGCTCTTCGGAAACAGCTTCTGTAGGATGTGTGCATATTGTGCCTCATCGAGGTGAATCCACGTGGTGTGCCGACTTTCAATGTCTTGATCTTCCCCCTCATCGTAATCACAATAATCTTCATCATCCTTATTATCATCCTCTTTGTTGCCCTCCTCCTCCTCCTCCTCGATATGCTTTCCTGCAGCTTCTTCCCCTTGTTTCAACCCCATATGTTTAGCTGTTTCTTCATCTTCAAGCTTGTTGGCCTTTTCCTCTGCTTCCATATGTTCCTTAAGCTTCTTGATGATCCGAACTGGTAATCTATGCATGTCTTTATTCTTCCCTAGGTCTTGTTGAGACGCAGCCTGCAGCAGCAGCTGAAGGAAAACGTCTAGATCTAGCTGGTCAAGCTCACCCTGCAGCTTATTGCCCTTCGGTAGTCCGTCACCCCTCCGTAACCGACCTTGAATATCACTTTTGATTTTCTCAAGCTTTTCATGAACCCTCATCTCTTTGATATTCTCCTTGATTTTAAGAAGAGCAAGAGCCCTCTTCTTTTCATCATAGATTTGCAGCTTTCTTATGTAAGCTTCCCAATGGTCAAGATCGCCTTCCTCTGGGTCTTGCTCCTGGGGTTGGGATTTGGCATGCTTGAGCTCGCGCAGAATGTAGAAGAGGACTTCCTTGGCTCGCAGCGGCATCGAACCTGGGTGCACTGACGGGATGTCGACCAGGACAATGCGCTGGTAGCCGACGCCTCGTGAGTACGAGAGCCAGATTTCTTGTGCAAGAGCGAGGAGGTCCTGAATCTGATATGTGTACGGTGCCACAATGACCATGGACAAAGTCTTGTCGTCGTTTACAGGAACACCATCTGCCCACTCGCATAGCTTTGCCTTGACATAGTCGTCCAGAGTACGAGGCTCCATGGAGGCTCTCCGACCACCAGAATGACCGCCGACAGCCGTTGCCCATGGCCCCACGAGTTGATCGTCACCGTCTTCTTCATTGTCGTCTCCACCACCAGCGTAGCCACCACCAGACACACCAGCACCCCGCAGAGCCGATTGTCCTGCTGCCCCATCTGACTTGGCAGGGACCTCGACGCCATACCTCAGCCGCCGCTCACCGACATCATGCGCTCGCTCCTTGAGCTGGCGTAACCGGACGGCCGCGCGGTGCTGCGCGAGCAGCTTCCGCAGGAACCAGTAAGCCCACCAGAGGTAGCGTCGGAGCCTGCTCTTGGCGCGGTGGATGTCAGGGTTACCGCTGTAGAGGTAGAGGTCGATGCAGTTGTGGCAGTCCTGGGCAAGGAGCCGGACCTGATTCATCCAGGTGCGCACCTGCTCGTCGTGCTCGCCGCCGGGGGGCGCGCTCCTGCCCAGGTGCGCCAGGAAGCTGTTCATGCTCTCCATCTCCTCCTTGATGAACTGCACATCGTCCTGGACGCCGGTTAGCAGCAGCGCCTCGTTGCGAATGACGACTAGCAGTGAGCTCACGGCGCCTGCCGCGAGCTCAGCCATGGCGCTCCCTGGCGTCTGGTGCCCGGCTGCTGGTTCTGGTTAGTTGAATGGCTCGTCTCGCGGGGCCATGCGACCAGCTATAGCTTAGGTGGTGGGTGTAGTCTTCGTGCTCCACATGGACCGCATGTGACATGAATGTATTCTTACACCAAACGTCCTTTTGTTTTTTTGTGCCATTAATTATCTTGACTTGACTACAGCATATAATTATCTTGACTTGACTACAGATGGTGTGGTCAAGCATGTTCACATGCTGTGCACCGACACTGATACTCCATCTGTTACAGATTACATATGGTTTTTTATTTTATCTTTAAGCCAAACTTCTCTAATTTTAATCGAGTCTATAGAAAATATAATAACATTTATAACACAGCTATTTTCATCCAATCCGCACTGCAGTTAGTCTTGATAGTGCAGTTATTTGGTAATATAGATGTCTATATATATTTATGTAAATTTAGTGAAACTTGAAAAATTTGACTCACTAAAATATAAATGACTTACACTACCAGAAACCGAATGTTTACCGAGTGCCGCAAAGCCCATAAAATACTCGGCAAAATATTTGTCGAGTGCCATCCTCGACAAAGCTCACTCGGCTTAGTTTGTAACGGCAAACAACTGTTTGTTGAGTACTTTTTGTCGTGCACTCGGCGAACCTTTTGCCGAGTGCTGTATTGACACTCGACAAAAAAAAGCACTCGACAAAATTTAAACCCGAAAAAAAATCCAATCGCGGCATTTTTTGCAAAGCAGCCAGTCGCTGCCGGTCGGATTTGAACCCGCAACCTCCCCCTCGCTCGCACCACCTCTAACCACTGCACACACTGTCACTTGTGTTTAGATTCTATTTTGGTTCCACACATATTATATTAAACTGGGTGTAAATTGCTTGTTTGAGGCCCTGAACAAATTCAAATCAAAAGGTTGTCAACTACAAAGTTTCATAACTTTTTCAGATCTACAACTTTCATTTTGGTAGTTTCTCCATCCGAGGTCATTTACAAAATTTGAATTTCAAATTTAAGAAATTCAAACGTAGTTTTCGATAACAAGATGATTTCAAATCAAAAAATTGTCAACTACAAAGTTTTATATTTTTTGAGATCTACAACTTTCATGTTGGCTGTTTTTCCATCCGAGGTCGTTTGAAAAATTCAAATTTCAAACAAAGTCTTTGTCGAGTGTTTTTTTTCACTTGGCAAACAAAATCTTTGCCGAGTGTTTTTGTTTTTACACTCGGCAAACAAGACTCGATTTTTAAAGAATATTTTGAAAAAGAAAATTAATTCAAATTAAAAAGTGTTCAACTACAAAGTTGTATAACTTTTTAAGATCTACAACTTTTATTTTGGTCATTTGTTCATCCGACATAGTGGTAGTAACATTGTTCAAAAATCTCATATATCTTTCTTCTAGTTTCATGAAACTATATGAGAGATGTAGATTTTGCGAACAACGTTACTATCTCTTTATTGAATGAAGAAATGACAAAAATAAAAGTTGTAGATCTTGAAAAGTTATACAACTTTGTAGTTGAAAACTTTTTCATTTGAATTAATTTGCTGGTTCAAAATGTGCTTTGAAAAATCGGGTACACTTGGCAAAGATTGTTTGTCGAGTACAGAAAAAAACACTCGACAAACATGCAAGTTTGCCGAGTGCAAAACCAAAAACACTCGGCAAATACCTTGTTTGCCGAGTGAAAAAAGACACTCGGCAAACAAGAAAGTTTGTCCAGTGCTTTAATTCTGCCGAGTGTTTTTCGCGTAGCTCTCGGCAAAAGGTTGTTTGCCGAGTGCCGAAGGATTACACTAAGCAAACCACTTAGCACTCGGCAAACATCCGGTTTTCGGTAGTGTTAGGCCTCCTTTGGTAGGGCTCCAAGCTCCTGATTCTCAGGTAAAATTAGGAAAATTTTGACAAATATTGTTTTCAAGAGAGGTTGATTCTTACATAATTTAGTGAAGTGATTCTCTAAAACGAACTAAGAGATGGGGAGCTGAAAAAAACTTGTTTTTATTCTATAAAGTGATTCCTTATTCTGATTATACGAGTTTATCCTAAAGAGAATGAAAGAAAATCACTTTCAGCCACAAAAATCATTTCACAGGAGAATCAGGAGAGTTCTACAAAAGGTGCCCTTAGAGTGTGAAATGGGAGTATGCTCTAGCTGCATTATTAGATGCCTTAAGCTGGCGTGCTGTTCGTCCAGGGTATCCTAGACACGGTGCAGGCAGAGTGGTGAAGCTAGAGTTGAGCCGAGGGTCGTGCACATTTCATTAGCATGTGTCGGTGTTCTGACCACTGGCATAGTAGAATTTACATATTTAGAGAGGGATTGGGTGCGCTCTTGATATCGAAGTGGTCTAGTCTACGGGAGACTCAAGATTTAACCTGTTTTGAGCCGCCACGAAGGCGTAATACCCTACGTTCTAGGAGAGAGTGGATCGTATAAGCTCGAAACAAGGTTACAATGGCGGAAAGGCTCTCGTTCGTACAAGAACCCTAGAACGCATATGTGGTGTGTGTATGGTGACTTGAACTACGTGAATCTTACTTGACCTGCCGTCTAAGGCCCCTGGCGTTCCCTTCATATAGGGGTTGGACTAGGGTTACAAGGCTTGGCGCCTACGAAATCAGGCTTCCCCTGACGGGTGGGGCCACGGCCTTTTGAGAGGTTGATCCCCCTAGTGCCCGCTGGTGCCAGAACAGCTTGTCGGTATTCTTCTATCGTCCTTTATTCAGCGGCGGGGGACAAAGATTGCTTTACCGTTTGCTTTACCGCCCGTTGGACCGCTTTTCCCTTGTGCTGGCTCGCTTTACTTCCCGCGAGGCTACTTTGCCTCTTGCTGTAAGCTGTCAGGAATATCTGCGCTTGTCAGGGGTTGGTCGTTGAGGCGGTGGCCGACCCTAAGGTCGGACGCGTAAGGCGATTCCCATCCATCGTCCGGATGGGTCCCATAGTCAAGTCAGTCCCTACCCTCGGACGGTCGGGCTAGTTTTCCGGGCTTTTGCGCGGCGAAGTCTTCAGCGAGTCGTAGTTTCGGCCTATACGCCTTAGTCCTTTGATGGGCTTCCGTATCAATCCTGGAGCCGTAGGTACCCGAGATACATGATCTCGACAGTAGCCCTCGAGCCCTGTGCTGTTTGTAATATCCGTTGAGGCGGCGTTAGGCTGATCCTTGATGGTCTTTGATGTTTGATCCCACAGGTGCACGCGAGCGTGCCCGTAGGGCGTAGCCCCTGAGCCCTCGAGCGATCTGAAGGGTCGGTCGGGGGTTTAATCCTTTGTCTGGTCGTGGGTCTTCAGTTGTTGATCCTACGGGTGCGTGCGAGCGCACCCGTAGCGCGTAGCCCTTGAGCCCCCGGGCGATTTAAAGGGTCGGTCAGGGGTTTAAACTTCACTTTTCAAACATAGAATCCTGCGGGTGCGCGCGAGCGCACCTGTAGACTGAAGCCCCCGAGCCCTCAGGCGATCCAAAAAGTCGGTCGGGGGTTTAGTCTCCATTTCATCGGGACAAAAATCCTGTGGGCGCACGCGAGTGCGCCCATAGGGGGTAGCCCCCGAGCCCCAGACGATCCGAGGGGTGGGTCAGGGGTTTAGTCCTCGAGACAGGTATTCCTGACCTTCGACATTAGTCGGGACCAATTTTCGGTATTGGTCGGAGTCAGTTGAGACCAATTTTCGTTATTGGTCGAGTTTAGAGTGGGATGCCTGGATTGAACTGGTCGGACCGGCCGTACCTCATGATATACATGGCGCCTAGGACGGACCAAGCAGATTGGTCCAATTCCGTGATCAGCGCACCAAGGCAGGGGTCGAGCCCTGCGGTTCAGCGACCGACCCTCGACTGCCCCGGTGCTGGGGCTCTGGTCCCGCTGCATCCACGTGGCGCGCGGGCATTGGGTCTCAGAAGTGGAAACGCCGCATTGTTGTCTGACGGGGGATATTAACCCCGCACATCGATTCGCGCGTGTGCGTCCTGTCCGTCTAGCGCTTGGAAGGCATTTATTGGGCTGGCATGCGCACGCAGGGCGCTAGACGCCACCTCAACCAGCAGAGGCAATGAGAGTTTTGCTTTGAGCCCACCCGTCGGTGGAAGAGGTGCGGAGATCGTGGGTGCCCGTTATTTTGGGCGGCTATCACGACGCGGATTAACACTGCGCTGCGACATGTTGCGTTGTGCTCCAAGAGTCGTAGGGGTGGAACCGTTGACCTCCTTCAGGTATAAATGCGGGGGAGTGGGTTTTGAAATCCATTTCGCCCGTTGCGCTGCTTGAGCCTTCTTCCTCGCGCTCCTGAGCTCTCGCCTTCTCTGCGCCCTTTTCGCCTCCTTTGCCTCCTTCTCTGCTTCGGCGCCGTCGTTGTCGCCGTTGCCATGGCCGCAGAGTGGAAGCAGTCGAGCACCTCCAATGACATCCTCGAGGACCGCACGAAAGCAAGACTCATCCAGATGCAGGCCACCATCGGTTGGAGGTCGGTGTGGTGCCAGCCAGCATCGGTTCCTGCCCCGAACAAGATCGTCTCCTTCGCCCACTTCCACAAGCGTGGGCTCGGGCTGCCCTGCTCCGAGTTCTTTTGCGGGCTGCTCACCTTCTACTGCGTTGGCCTCCACCACCTCAACCCGAACAGGCTCCTTCATGTCTACATCTTCGTCACCCTCTGCGAGGCCTTCCTCGGCATCCCTCCACACTTCAAGCTGTGGAGGTACTTCTTCAACATCCAGCGGTCATCTGGGTGCTGGTGGTCGGTGATACGGGGGCAACGGGATCTGCCCCCACAGTACGCGGGCGGCGGAGTACATCAGCGTGCCCCAGGAGAAGTCGCTGAAGGGCTAGGACGAGGAGTGGTTCTACGTCAGCAACATTGCTCCCGGGCTGCCGGTGTTCCGCGACGAGGTCTCTATGATGCGCGACTTGTGGAACTCCGTGCCGTTGGCTGCTCAGGTGCAGGAACTGGTGCCGCTCCTCCGCCAAATTGGGGAGCTTCAAAGCACCGGGTTGACTGTCGTCAAGTTGGTCCGGACCTTCATGCAGCGTCGTGTGCTCCCGCTCCAACACTGTGCCTGGTTCATGTGGGAGTACACCAGTCCCACGGACAGCACTCGCGTGGTCGTCGGGAAGGAGGTGCTGAGCGCCGAGGTCGATGCCCGGGTGGTGCGCATGCTGGAAGGCTACCTACTCGGGGAGATCACCAGCGGGCCGGCGCCGTTGGCTGCACTTCCAGGGGTAAGTCGCTCTTCGGAGCAGTTTTCGTCATCGGGTTTCGTAGTGCAGTCATGGTAGGCGGAGATTGAGTCGATTGTCGTTGGTGTCATTTCAGGCGGGTTCATCTTCTTCGTCCGCTGTGGCATCGGCGCCAATGCCGGCGGGCGTGCCTTCTTTGTCCGCTCCAGCAGCACCGTCGGCAGGCGTTGGTACTGGCAGGGGCGCCTCTCGGAAGAGGCTGAGGAGGCCCGCCGGTCGGTGGAGGCCGGGAGGACTTGCCCAACAGGTCCTCGGTCCAGCCCCCAGCCCAAGCGGGAGGAGGTGGCCCGCCTTGGCGGCGCAGGCGTTGGGCGAGGAAGTGGTGATCTCGTCCGGGGAGTCGGACACCGCTTCGGGCAGCGGGTTAGAGACCGAGTTCGATGACACCCTGGCCCTCCGGCGAAGAGGGCGAGGGTCGACGGTCTGAGCATTGTCGTCGTTCCCGACCCCGTCGTCCACCCGGTGCTACCCACGGTCAGGGTGGCGGCGGCGGCGACCTCACTCGCCCCGAGGTCCGATCAGCAAGGGTCGGGCCTGGTTGTCCCTCTCCCGGTCCGTCAGTCGAGGGTGTAAGTTCCTGCCATAGCGATTTGTTTGTCGAAATAAATTAGCATAAGCGGTGGACTTATCTTGTTTGTATTGACAAGGCGTCGATGGTGGTCCCTGCTGCTCCCGTTCCCGTGCCGAGGAGCACGCCGGCGGCCGACGGAGGAGGGTCTGGCTCTCCAGCGGTGGCAGTTGGAGAAGTTTTACAGCCTCTTCCAATTGCCCCGCCATGTCCAAATCCACTGCCCTAGGGTCCACCGGTCGGCGTGCTGGCTTGTGAAGAAATTTTGCAGCTTTCTCCCTTAGGCAGTGATGCCGAGGGTCTGGAGGGGGCTACTGCCGATGAAGTCATATTGCCTTCCTCGGCCACGGGTGCCTAGGGGGGAAACGTCACGATGGTCGGGAAAGGCGATCAAGTGCGACCCCGACTGTCACATCTGAGGAGGTGCCGAGGGCACCGAGCCCACCACCCGCCAGGGAGCCGTCAGATACAACCCTGACCAACGCTGCTGAGGGTCCGGTGGAGGTGAGCGGAGAGGCAACGAAGGTGGCCACCACATCGGGGGCCGAGGTCATGGTCGCTGGGTCTTCAGCTTCCGGGTGTGCAGGCCCTGGGCTACTACGACGAGCGCGGGGTCCAGAAGATTGTCTATTCGACCGGCTCGTCTTTGAGCAAGCTGCTCGACGAGCTCGACGAGGGTCCCGCTCTGCACGATGCCCGGGTAAGTCGTAATTGCTTAGGAGCTCAGTAGCACGAACCTTTGTTATGCGTGACACTGAGTTGTGTATCTTGCAGGAGGTCCTCTTCCGGTTGCTGGGTCAGCCCCCGAGCGACCCCAGGTCGGAGGCGGAGGTCGAAGCCCTCTGTCGGGAATTGGACCAGGCTAGGGCTGGTCGGGATGCGTCAAGAGATGACGCTCTCCGACTACATCGGGAGATCAAGGCCGCGCGGTAGGAGGCCCAGGCGGCTCGGGAGGAGAAGAGGAAAATCTCCGCGAAGCTCGCCACCGCCGTGCAGACCGCCTCCAGTAAGTTGCCTGTCATCTTGGTTTCTGTTTTCTGTTCTTCCCATCCTCGGGAGTTAGGAACTGAGGGTGATCCTTTTGCTCAGAGCTCCAAAAGCGGTTGGGCCGCACGCACGTGGAGGTGAAGGCTGCTGTGAGTCTGCAACTCTCAGCCGAGGTGGGTTGGCAGGGGGCTTTGGCTGACCTCAAGGTGGCCGAGGAGGACAGTGATCGTGCTGCCAATCTTCGGGTCGCCGCCGAGGTGGCGCACGCAGCGGCAGTGGACGAGGTCGCCAAGCTCACCGTGGAGCGGGCGGAGCTGCAGAGGACCTCCGGCGAGGAGCTGGCCCATGTGCAGCAGGAGCTGACGGATGCGCACTCTGCAGTCGGTGTCGTCAGCGAGGAACATGACGGTACGTACCTTTTGAACACTTGTTAAGTAGAGTTTTGATGTGGGTTTGACTGCTCATTGTTGTTTCCTTGCAGCCGCGGTTTGCGACTTCTGGAGCTTGAGGTCGGTTGTCCGACGCATGCTTCGGCGAGTCTACGTTGGGGTGCCCGAGGATGATGTCTCGGCGAAGTACGCCGAGCATGTGATGAGGTACCTGCCCGGGCTCATCGCCTCCGCGCTGGTCGGCGCCTTGGAAGGTGGGAGCTCGCTGACCCTGGCACAGACCGTGTCGCACTACCCGGCGATCGATCTTGTGCGCATTTCCGAGGGGTTCACTGCAGACATCACGGATGAGGAGATTGCGCGCTTGACGGCCGACGTGCGGTTCCGGGTGAGGGAGCTTTGCTCCAGCTTCCAGGCGGCAGACTTCATGCAGGCGCAGTTTGGTTCGATGCCAGCACGGCCTCAAGGTCCTCCTCAGCCGCCCCAAGGCTCGTAGGCTTAGGATTTTCTTTGTAATTTATTTTGCATGTGAATAAGAACTCTGCATTTGGCATTGTAAATAATGAAGTTCCTGACCCACTTTTGCACTTATGTGAGTGGTTCGCACTTAGCATTTTTCGAAATCCATTGGGCATTGATCAAGCGACTGGGTCGGGTATAGCTCGTAGGGTCGAGTGCAGGGCTCGATACAGCCGTAGAGCGTCACCAACACCGGGCCGTCGATCGTTAATCGCGAGGAAAACTCAAATGATAGCACTCGCAATTCACTTGGCATGTTTGAGGGTTACCCGCAAGCTCGGTGTTAGAACGCGAGCCTTAGAACGAAAAGCTGAGGCATGGAGCCTGAAAAAGAGAAAACGAGAGGCGGAGGGGTCGGATCGTCCGACCCCTAGGTTTGGGACAGTAAGACTAGCCCCCGGGCGGCGGAGGGCCGCCAATCCGCTGCGTTTCATCATCCAAAACAATAAGGAAAAGAGCGCAAAAAACTTAGCAGATTTTATTATGCATAGAATCGACAAAGGTTTTCGATGTTCCAGGAACTGGCTAGCTCCTTGCCGCTCTCAGTCGCCAACTTGTAGGCGCCGAGCCTTAGAACCCGTTTGATTACATATAGGCCCTCCCAGGGGGCAATAATTTGTGCTGATCGGCCTTGATCTAGACTCTTTTGAGTACAAGATCTCCTACGTTGAGGACCCGACCCTTGATGCGCCGAGCGTGTAGTCGTCGTAGAGCCTGCTGGTACTTGACCGACCACAGGATGGCGACGTCGTGCGCTTCGTCCATCTGGTCTAGAGCATCCTGCCGCGCTGCATCCGATCTTTTCTCGTCATTGGTTCGGACCCTTGGGGAGTCGTAGTCAGGTCAGTCAGTAGCACAGCCTTTGCTCTGAATGTCATGAAGAAGGTTAAACCCCGTATTTCTGTTTGGGGTCATTCGTAGACCCTACAACACGGACGAGAGCTCTTGGACCCATTGTCCAGCCGCTTGCTCGACGTAGTCGTAGAGCCGGGGCTTGAGGCCCTGGAGCACCATTCCATTAGCGCGCTCGACCTGACCGTTGGTCCTTGGGTGGACTACGAAGACGAAGACAAGGTGGATCTAGTACTCCTTGCAGAATTCATGGAATTGTCATCCGGTGAACTGCATGCTGTTGTCAGTGATGATGGAGTGCGGGACCCAGAATAGCCATATGAAGTCGTGGAAGAATTCGACCGTTCGGCAGGCGCTGATTCACGGCACCGGTTTGGCCTCAATCCACTTGGTTAATCTGTCGACAGTGACGAAGAGATGAGTGAAGCCCTCGGGCACTTTTCAGAAAGGCCTAAGGATATCGAGCCCTCAGACCGCAAACGGCCATGTGATTGGGATCGTCTGGAGCCTTTCGACTGGCAAATGCGTCTGCCGAGCGTAGAACTGGCAACCCTTGCAGGAGCGGACGAGCTGCTCGATGTCGGAGACTACTGTGGGGCCAGTAGAACCCCTGGGTCCTCGAGGCAGCATGGTGACCGCAGATGCTTTAGTGGATGTCGTCGAGGAGGTGCCAACACTCCGCCCGCGGAATGCAGCGTTGAAGGACACCACTAGGGCTCCTCTTGTAGAGCTCATTGTCGGTGATGACGTTGGCTTTGGCTCGATGAGAGACTCGCCTGGCTTCATTGGTGTCAGTCGGGAGAGTGCCGTCTCGGAGGAAGGAGAATATATCTTGCGACCAATCAAGGACGATGGCCATAACTTTCGGCTCTTGGGTCGAGGTTTGCTTGTTGACTGTAGCTTCAGCCTTTGGGTCAGCAGCATCGTCTTTGAGCCTGATGGTCTGTTTGGAGAGATCTCGTGGAAGACGTCATCGGGAACGGATCCCGCCCCAAGGCCATCTTGGCGAGGGCGTCGACCGCTTTGTTGTCGTGGCGAAGAACGTGGTGTAGCTCGAGCCCGTCAAACTTGTCTTCGAGCTTGCAAACTTCTTGGCAGTAGTCCTTCATATTCGGGTCTCGCAACTTGATATCTTCATGACTTGGTTGACGACAAGCTTGGAGTTGCCCTTGACGTAGAGTTGTCGGACGTCGAGGGTGAGGGTCATTCTAAGGCCGTGGAGTAGGGCTTCATATTCGGCGACGTTGTTGAAGGCGGGGAAGTGAATCTGTAGCACATACCGAAATGTGTTGCCTTTTGGAGAGAAAAGGACAACGCTAGCCCCCGAGCCCCTCAACATGCAAGAGCCATCAAAGAACATTGTCTAGTGCTCGAGGTCGGCGGCTGTCGGCAGTTCTTGAGCCTCCATCCACTCAGCAACAAAGTCGGTGAGGGTCTGGCACTTGATAGGTGACGAGGTACGTAGGTGATGTCGTCGCCCATTAGCTCCAATGCCTACGTGGCGATCCGCCTGACGGCGTCCTTGCCGTTGATGATCTCCCCGAGTGGGAAACTTATCACCACTCAGATGGAATGGCTGTCGAAGTAGTGCAGCAGCTAGCAGCTGGTGCTGAGGATGGCGTAGAGCAGCTGCTCCACCTGAGTGTATCAAGTCTTAGCATCGGCGAGCACCTCGCTAATGAAGGAAACATGCCGCTAGACCTTTAAGGCCCGATCCTCCTCTGAGCGCTCGACGACGAGGGCAGTGCTAACAACCTTTGATGTTGCCAAAATGTAGAGGAGCAGCGGCTCGCAAGGGGTCAGCGAGGTAAGAACCGAAGGTGTAGACAGCAGGGTCTTAGTTGCTCGAACGCTTCCTGGACCTCGACAGTTCAGGTGAAATGGTCGGACTTGCGTAGGAGCCAGTAGCTTCTCTCTGAGTCTAGAGAATGAAACGGCTGAGTGCCGACAGGCAAACAGTGAGCTTTTGGACCCCCTTGACATTGCTGATGGGCCTGAGGTTGCTGATGGCGGTGATCTTCTCGGGGTCAGCTTCAATGACGTGCTCGGAGATGACAAAGCCGAGTAGCTTGCCGGAGGGGACGCCAAAAACACACTTGACGGGGTTGAGCTTGATGCGGTATCTTTGAAGGTTGGTGAATGTCTCTCTAGGTCTCCGATGAGGCTGGCGGCTTGCCGAGACTTGATGATGATGTCATCGATGTAGACCTCCAAGTTCCGACCCAGCTGGTCATAGAAGTACTTCTGCATGCAGCGTAGAGATCTGATGGTACCCGGAGTATTGTTAGCTTCATGACCATTGAAGCCCCTCAAAGGTATGAATGATTTTGGTGATTGAATGAGAACTATGAACTAACTCGTTGGATGTAGATTCATCAATACTATTCTCCACTTCTACGAGTTGGTTGCTTCAAGGTTGTTCAGATCCCCGACGTGTTTTCCAAGGAGGGACTGGTCCAAGGCTAAGGATGATCTAGAGCCATATGTGGCTTAGTTTTAGGCCTTGAGTCTATAGGAAATACCGGTACTATTAAGAGGGGTTGAGTCACTCGTCTCGATTTTACAAGAATTACAGAGTGTGGATGCTCTATGTTTTCTGAGGCACTTGAGTGATCAGTTGAAGCTTGAAGGTGTCAAGAGTTGCAGCGGGAAGCTAGAAGATCTTGAAGAATCAAGTTTCGAAAGCTATTGAGTCACCGAACAGTCCGTCGGAGTCACCGAACAGTCCGTCGGAGTCACTGAACAGTCCGGTGAGGGTCGAAGCTGGAAGTCCAGAGAGGATGTTTTCTGGAGTCTGAGAAGAGGAAGTCACCGGATAATCAGACAAGGTCACCGGACAGTCAGGTGAGTGCAGGTGATCGAAGTCCAGAGAGAGGTGCTCTCTAGAGTCAAGAGGAGAATTAACCAAACAGTCCGTCGGTTTAGTGACCAGACAGTCCAGTGAACCCGGAAGCTAATGACCAGAAGAGGTGTCTCTGGAAGTCTAAAAGAGGAAGTCACCGGACAGTCCAGTGATGGTATGAACCGGATAGTCCGATGTCACATGGAATGGATTTCAAAGAGGATGTCTTCTGCAAGTCGAACACCAGGTGTCAACGGACAGTCCGGTGGTCCAGTCACCGGAATGTCCGGTGACTGTATAAAGCAGACAGCTTTATGACATCACTTGCCAACGGTTGTTTCTGGGCTTGGAGCCTATTTAAACCGTGAAGAGGGACGTTCTCGCGTGTGCCTGAGGTCTGAATTGCTGGAGGAAACCTATGAGAGGCTAAGGGACACCACCAAGAGAGCACAAGACAAAATTTGAGATCTTTGGTGCTAGTAGGAGAGTGATAGGGAGCAGTCATACATTTTTAGAGCTTGTGGGGCTTGAGAGGATTAATCTTCGCCTATTACTCTTTGTGTATGGAAGCTTAGACTGCTTAGGCATCGTTCTTCGAGCTTCCGAAGACTTGTGGAAGACAACATCAAGTTTGTGAGCAGTTTCGGGTCTCGCGCTCGAAAGAGACACCAAGAGAGAGCGCCCGAGCCTTGGAGGCTTGCTCTAGCGCTTGTGTATTGTGTGCGACAGCCAGCCCGCCTGTGACTTCACTCCGGGAGTGAAGCGTACCCTTGTGGGCATCATTCCGAGAATGATGGGAGGGATCGGGACTCCGATGAGAGTGGTCCAACGAGGATTAGGGGAAGACACGATCCTTCCGAGACCACAAGAAAATTCACTGAGCATCTCTTTCACCCTTCTCTTTACTTACCGCTATTTCCTTTTTGTGAGTAGTGTGATAGGTTGCTTGGTTGTATCACTTGATGGCTCTCGTGCCAACTTGCTTGCTAGCTTGATAGGTTGTTCCTTCCTTTTCAATAGAGCTTGTTTGTCTTCTAGCTTGTTTTGCTCTCGCTTAGTCCCCTCTTGCTAGGAGTTGATTACTAGTTTTTACTAGAATTTAGGAAGAGCTAGAAAAAGATTTAGTAGTGTTAGTGCCCGATTCAACCCTCCTTCTCGGTCACTCGATCCTTAGAAGTATGCATCAAGAAAACTGAGGGTTTCACAGCCGGTGGTGGAATCGACCAACTGATTTATGTACGGCAAAGGAAACAGATCTTTTGGGCATGCTTTATTGGGACTCGTATAGTCAATACACATCCTCTTTTCTCATTTTTTTTTCTTGACTATTACAGGCTTAGCTAGTCACTCGGGGTGGTAGATATCTTTTATGAACTTTGCATCCAGCAGCTTGGTCATCTCTTCTCCGATGGCCCGACGCTTCTCGTCGTCGAAATGCTGGAGTCGTTGCTTCACCGGTTGGACTTAGGAATGATGTTGAGGGACTGCTCGGAGACCTCCTTCGAGATGCTCGGCATGTCAGAGGGCGCCAGGCGAAGATGTCCCGATTCCGAACGAGGAAGTCGTCGAGCACGTTTTCCTATTTGTCGAATAGCGCCATCCCGACCTTGGCCTTATTGGTCAGATCGGAGGGGTCAAGGACGATCTCTTTGGAGTCATTGGCGGGTTCGAAGAACATAGAGGTTGAAGGCTTGGAGTCGAGGGTCGGAGCCGATCCCTTGGTCTTGTGGATCTCATTGAGCTCAACCGACCCCGTGAGGGCGATGGCCAGCTCAAAGCTTTCTTGCTCGCAGGCGAGCGCATATTTGAAGTGAGATGCCACGGTGATGATGCCTTTGGGCCCCGGCATCTTCAGCTTGAGGTAGACGTAGTTGGCGATGGCCATGAACATGGCGTAGCAGGGTCGGTCGAGGATGGCGTGGTACGTGTCGATGAAGTCGACCACCTTGAAGGTGAGCTTCTCAGTTTTGAAGTTGTCGCGGTCGCTGAAGGTAACCGGGAGGGTGATCTGACCCAGGGGTATCGCTCGGTCCTCGGGGATGACTCCGTGGAAAGGAGCATGGCTCGGGCTGATGTCGGACTCCAAGAGCTTCAGGGCCATGAAGGTGTCGATATAGAGGATGTTGAGGGCGCTGCCGCCGTCTATGAAGACCTTGGTGAGGTGCGTGATGCCGATGATTGGGTCGAGCACCAAAGGAAGCCGCCTCGGCTGAGGCATGTGGTCGGGCTGGTCAGCCCTGTCAAAGTGATGGGAGCCTCCTACCACTTGAGCTAGGTCGAGACGGCGAGGTCGGTGATGTTGACCTTCCTCCAGGTCTGCTTCTGGTGGCGCCGAGACTCATAGGCCACCGGCTCACCGAAGATCATGAGGCAGTGCTCCTGCTCGAGGAAGGCATTGTCAGTGTCACCCTCGGCATCCTTCGCAGGAGGGTCGAGACGTTGAGGTTGACGAGAGTCGGGATGAAAGTTACCTTTGAAGAACTGCTTCATCATGTGGCAGTCCCTAAGTGTGTGCTTGATGGGGGGTCGAGTGGTTTGTGCAAGGCTTGTTGAGCAGCTTCTCGAAGTGGTTGTTGTGGTTGACCGGCTTCCTCACCTGAGGTCGGGGCTGTTGTTCGATGACACCCACGAACTCGTCGTCATGCTGCTTGCCTGGCCTCTTGCTGTTGGAACCGCACCCAGAATGGTCGTCACGATGGTCGGAGGGGCTGTCGGACTAGCGGTCGGGCTTGGACTTCTCTTTGTCCTTGCCCCGATCCTGGTCGAAGTTGGCTTGGACAACTTCCTCCCCTGTGGCGAAGGTGGAGGCCATGTCGAGGAGGGTGCGGCCAGTGCGAGGGTTTTTACACCATAGCTTGTGGATGAACACCTTGGAGATCGTGCCACAGGTGAAGGCATTGATGACGTCGGCGTCGCTCACGTCGGGTAGCTCATTGCACTTGTGCAAAAAGCGCTGGATGTAGTCTTAGAGCGACTTGCCCGACTTCTATTTGCAGTTCTTCAGATCTTAGGAGTTACTTGGTCGAGTGTAGGTCCCCTGTAAGTTGCCGACAAAAATTCGTCGGAGGTCGGACCAGTCGCGGATGCAGTCATCGTGAAGATGCTTGAACCACCCCTACCCGAGTCGGACAGGAAGAGTGGCAGGTACTGGATGGCGAACATGTCGTCCGCGCCCTCCGCTTTTTAGGCGAGGCGGTAGTCTTCGAGCCAGTGGGTCGGGATGGTTTTACCACCGTACTTGATGATGTTAGTCTTCACACGGCACCGTTGCGGAAATATTGCTCTTCGGATCTCCGTGCCAAAAGCCCGGGGCCCGAACTTGCCAGGACTAGGGCTCCAAGGGTGGTTGTAGCTGTGCCGTCGGTCGTGGTAGTTGGGAGTTCGTTCCCATTCGAACACGTTGTAGCGCTCACTCCTCGCTTTCCTTCTGGCGTCGATGGTGCGACGCGCGTCACAGTTTTGCCCGAGGCGCCGGCTAACAGATCCAGCCGGCGGTGGAGGGTCTCGAGCCTCAGTCCGACCGCCGTAACTATCGTGAGCTGGGCTTCGTCGGTTCGCGCGCGGTCGTTGGCTGCTGCAGACCTCGGACTGCAGTGGCCGGAGTGATGGTTCTTATGGTTGAAGCGCACCGTGGAGATAGACACGTAAATGATCGTGGGAATCTTTCAGCATGGGGTTGTCGGGGGGGGGGGGGGGGGGGGGGGGGGGGGGGGGACGGCTTCCTCAAGGACGTAGGTCGCTGCGCCAGATTCTCGATTCGGCTGTCGAAGAGGGGCGTGCCGCCGTCCATGATCTGCAGGTAGGCGGTTCGTTGGCGCAGCGTCCTTGCCCGGGGTGTCGGCCCCGGCAGCAATAGCTTTGCGCTCGAGGGGCTGCTCAACAATGGAAATCGCTTGATGACATGAGGTGGTGTTGCCGTCCGAAGTTTTTCCGAGAGGTGTTTCCTCCGTGGCCTTGGGAGCTTGCAGCATGAAGCACTCCCGTGCCGGGTCGTGACCCAGTACCGTGTGAGCTCAACGATGGCGGGCCGCGCGCTTCTTATGCAGGGCCTGAGGACGAAGCTCGTCGC
Source organism: Zoysia japonica (assembly GCA_001602275.1). Classification (NCBI taxonomy): domain Eukaryota; kingdom Viridiplantae; phylum Streptophyta; class Magnoliopsida; order Poales; family Poaceae; genus Zoysia; species Zoysia japonica. The sequence goes on along the minus strand of BCLF01000070.1, from coordinate 119,332 downwards.
CTTGGTCGGCGACGAAACTCAGGCTCCCAAAGCGAAAGGCCTAGCCGACAGTGAAGATGGGGACGCGCCATGACTGGCCGTCTCGAGCGACAGCGACTGTGAAGCTCCAAAGTGAAGGTGAGAGATCGAGGTCTCCCTCACCAAAGTGAAGATCGAAGCCATCAACACAAGCGAAGTGGAGACGCACCACGAAAATCCCCCTTCCTGGCGCGCCAACTGTTGATGTTCTGACCATCGGCGGGATTGGGTGCGCACTTTGTATCAAGGTGGCCTAGGCTACGGGAGACTCAAGATTTAACCTTGTTCGGGCCACCACGGAGGTGTAATACCCTACGTCCATGGAGAGAGTGGATCGTATAAGCTCGAAACAAGGTTACAATGGCGGAAGGGCTCTCATTCGAACAAGAAACCTAGCACACGTATGTGTTGTGTGTATGGTGACTTGAATACGTGAATCTTACTTGACCTGTCGTCTAAGGCCCTTGGTGTTCCCTTCATATAGTCGGACCGGGGTTACAAGACTTGGCGCCTATGAAATCTGGCAGCCCCTGACGGGTGGGGCCATGGCCTTTTGAGAGGTTGATCCTGTGGCGCCAGCTAGCGCCGGAACAACTTGTCGGTGTCCTTCGATCATCCTTTGTCCAGCGGCAGGGGACAAAGATTGCTTTACCGTTTGCTTTACCGCCCGTTGGACCGCTTTTCCCTTCTGCTGGCTTGCTTTACCTCCCGCGAGGCTGCTTTGCCTCTTGTTGTACGCCGTCAGGAATCTCTGCGCTTGTCAGGGGTTGGTTGTTGAGGCGGTGGTCGACCCTGGGATCGGACGCGTAAGGCGGTTTCCATCCATCGTCTAGATGGGCCCCATTGTCAGTCAGCCCCAGCCCTCGGATGTTGGGCTAGTTCTTCAAGCTTTTGCGCGGCGAAGTCTTCAGCGAGTCGTAGTTTCATCCCATGGGCCTCAGTTCTTTGATGGGCTTCCGTATCAATACTAGGGCCGTAGATACCCGGGGTACATGATCCCGACAATATGTTAAAATATAACCAAATTAGTGATAAATTTCCATTTTACCCAGGTGCCGGTGCACATGGAACACCAACGTAGCTTCGCCAGTGGCCCCACGGCTATAAGCTGAATTAAGAATCTGATGCGGATGGATGTGGCATAGCATGCCACGTTGCGGAACTAGATCCGCTGACGCTCGTCAGTCCTTTATCTATTACATTTATTTTTAAAAACATTTTTATAAATATATTATAAGCAATACATCTAATAAATATTTTTAAACTAACCTTTTGACACTGTATTATCCATTCATATGGCTTAACTCCTGTATGATTTAGTAGACTAGAAAATCCAGCAGGGTGGCCGGGGGTGTGCCAGTGCACACTATAAGCTTGCAAGGATCAAAGAGGGTTATCTATTCATATGGCTTAAATCCTGTACTTCATCCGTTTCTAAATTGATGTCACCATTGAGTTCAAACATCAACTTTGATCATTCGTCTTATTCAAATTAAATTTGATAAATATCTTATATTTTATTATAATTTGATTTATTATTAGAGATATTTGAATCACAATTTAAAATTTTACACATTTAAATTAATTTTTTGAATAAGATGAATGGTCAAAGTTGATATTAGAAGTCAATAATGACATCAATTTAAGAACGGAGGGAGTATGATTTAGTAACCTACGGTAGAAATACACACCCTGAATAAAATTTTCTAGGCTTGCTACTATAATTGACAGCATAAATCCATGTGGCCTGCTAGCTAGGACAAGGCTATTGCACCACATGTATTGTTGTGGTAGTCTGCCCATCTTACGCGACATGCTAACAATGGGGTCCTACACGATTTTCACTGAAATTGAGTGTTCTTATAATTTATTTGGGTAAATTCCTTATTAGCCATCCAAAAAAGTTGTAATTCCTTATCAAACACTCAAAATTTTGAATTTCCTTATCAACCGCTAATGTTAACTTTCTTTCCTTATTCACAACTCATATATATTTTCGGACTTGAAAAAAAAACTTTTTGCCCTTCTTTCAATTTTTCCTAAGTTTTATCATTACTCATTTTAGTGGATGTTGCTTGGTTTTCAGGCATCTAAAATTTCACAAGGAAAAACTTTTCACTTACAATTCAAATTCAAATTTAAAATTTAATCTAAACCATTTTGTTTCCTTTTAAGCTCGTGGACTATAATGCAAATTTCTGAGATAGGATTGATTCCTCTGACATTCACTAAAATGGGTGATAAGGAAACTCGGAAAAAAATGATTGAAGGGTAAACAAGTCTTTTTCAAGCCTTCAAATGTATAAGAGTGGC